>VXBX01004599.1:793628-825041 GCA_013400415.1 Scytalopus superciliaris | reverse complement strand
GCTTGGGGGGCGGGGGGGGGGGGGTAGGGGAAAGGTTAAATAAAGGTAGGAGAGCATCGTTGATTTTATATCTATTAATATTAATATATGTAGTCACAGACTGGTGCTTCACTTCAAAAAGCCCGATTTGGGCAAAGCAAATAAATCCTTCCTGTTCTACAAGCTGCCTCAAGGCAGATGGGAGATGGCTCTGGGCTTCTCTGGTTGCTCCGGATTCCACCAAGCTCCTTGAGCTGGAAACAGGTGGCACGGAACAGCACCTTGGGCCTGCCTCCCGCAGGTGAGTGGCAGCAAGTCAGGGGAGGGAGCGAAGTCATCACCTGTGTGCTGGGGCAGCCATCTGCTCTGAAGCTGGTGTAGGGGAGAAATGGTGAATCACACTTGAAATGAATGCATGAAATAAAGAGCTAAGCCCAAAACCCAACCAAACAAAACCCACCAAAGCCCAGCTTGGGTTTCCGTAACTCAGGAATGTGATGGTGAGTGACTGCAGCCCAGTCCAAAACAGGGGGAGGAGATGGTCTGTGACAATAACATCTGGCTCGGCTGCAGCAGAGTATCATGACTATTGGTCTCATGTTCCTGCTCCCCATGGAACAGCAGGTGCAAATGTAGAGGACCTGGAGGTTCTCTTCCCATCCTCCTCGATGTCCATGCTCAGTTTCATGAGAGCAGTCTCCCCCTCCAGGTTCAGCACTCACCAGGCCCTTGCCAGCGTGGAATATCCACTGCTCTAACTGCAGTAAACTCGTGGTGTTCCCCTCCTACTTTCCCATATTCCGGATCAGATTTCAGTAAAAATGCATTCAATATCATTAACTCACTTAGGTGCTTACAGAACTGTTCTCAGACACTCTGTTGAACTAAAGGACCAGCCTGAAGGACCTGCACCAATTGAATTAACCTTTACTTGAAATATTTTTTGTAAGATAATATCTTTAGGAAATAGGATTCCCATCTAAGTAAAAAACATTTCCAATTTTTATTACCAAGAAAGCATGGCATGGCTCCAAGAGCACTGATATTATTATTATTAGGTTTTTTTAAAGTTCATGAGATTGAATGAAGTATTTTTTTGCAGCTGGAAAAGGACTGCATGTTCAATTTAGAGTAAAAAATGTCCTCTATGAGCTACGATGGAAAGGAGCTCTGACAGGGACATACATTGCAGTCCACTGAATCTCACAGGAGGAGGATAAACACAATTTCACATGAGCAGACAGCTGAGATTTCATCTTAATCTCATGAGGGTTTTATTTGCCAGTAATAGCAGGAGCAGATCAAATGAGGGGTTGCAACAGCAGTTTGAAAGTGAGTGCTGTGAAAGTGCCTTGCTCTATTTCACGCTTAGGTCTTGCATAATTTTTATTAATTATTTTATTTAGTTATGCAGCTTCCAGAGTTTTAAATTTTAATTCCCTCTCACCCCCAAAATACAGCAATGGTGCTACAGAGACAGCTGCTTTCAATGCAGATAGTCTCCTTATATGTGTTTCAGAAGGTCTTATGGCTATTTTGGCATTGCAGGGAAAGCCAGCTTTTTCTTCCCAGTACATCTGCTGTCAAAGTCAAACCTATCTGATTATCTTCTGCAATAATGAGGATTCCTTTAGGATGCAGTCAGTAACAGTTGTAACACTACTTAAGATCGTCAGTGTTTGGTATGTCACTGTAAAGGATGTAGTTGCTGGCTAGCCAGTGTGATGCCCACGTGCAAGAACGGTAGGAAGGGGGAGTTTTGGGAACCTGTCAGCCTGACCTCAGTGATGGGGAAGGTTATAGAACAGATTGAGTGTGACCACACAGCATGTGCAGGGGATCAGGCCCAGCCAGCATGGGTTTATGGAAAGCAAATCCTGCTTGACCAACCTGATGTCCTTTTATGACAAGGTGGCCCACCTAGTGGATAAGAGAAAGGCTGTGAATGTCATCTACCTAGTATTCAGTAAAACTTTTGACACTGTCTCCCACAGCATTCTTCTGGAAAAGCTGGCAGCCCATGGCTTGGACAGGTGCACTCTTTGTTGGGTTAAAATGAATGGCTGGCTCCCAAGAGTGCTGATGAATGGAGTTACATCCAGCTGGCAACTGGTCATGAGTGCTGTTCCCCAGGGCTCAGCATTGGGGCCAGTCCTGTTTAATATCTTTACTGAGGACCTGGACAAGGGGGTCCAATCCATCCTTAGTCAATTTGCAGACAACACCAACCTGGATGCAAGTGTTGGTCTGCTGGAGGGTAGGAAAGCTCTGCAAAGGGATGTGGGCAGGCTGGATCAATTGGCCAAGGCCAGTAGTATGAGGCTTGAAAAGGCCAAGTGCCAGGTCCTGCACTTGGGTCAAAACAAGCCCAGGCAGTGCTACAGGCTGGGGGCAGAGTGGCAGGAAAGCTGCCCAGTGGAAAAGGACATGAGGGTGCTGGTCAAGAGCCACTGAACACAAACCAGCAGTGTGCCCAGGTGGCCAAGAAGGCCAATGACACCCTGGTTTGTATCAGAAGTGGCCAGCAGGACCAGAGAAGTGATTGTCCCTCTGCACTCAGCACTGGTGAGGCTGCACCTCCAATCCTGTGCTCAGTTTTGGGCCCCCCACTACAAGAAATTGAGGTGCTGGAGCATATCCAGAGAAGGCCAACAGAACTGGAGAAGGAGCTGGAGCACAAGTCCTAGGAGGAGTGGCTGAGGGAGCTGGGGGAGCTTAGCCTGGAGAAAAAAAGGCTCGGGGGAAACCTTATTGCTCTCTACAACTACCTGAAAGGAGGGTGTAGCAAGATGGGGGTCAGCCTCTTTTCCCAAGCAACTACTGACAGAATGAGAGGAAATGGCCTCAAATTGTGCCTGGGGAGGTTTAGATTGGATACTAGGGAAAAATTCTTTATTGAAAGAGTGGTTAAGCATTGGAGCAGACTGCTCAGGGAGGTGGTGAGTCCTCGTCCTTGGAAGCGTTCAAAAAATAATTGGATGTGACACTTCACAATGTTCAGTGGATGTGTTTGTAATAGGTCAAAGGTTGGACTTGACAGTCTTGCAGGTCTTTTCCAACCTTAATGATTTTATGAGTCAGGTAAGCACACAGATACTCTCTGAAAAATACCGGTCTTGTGTTTCACTCCTCTTCCTCTCCTCTCCATCCCCCATACACAGTCAGAGCACTGTGAAACTCCCTGGGACATAGACTAGTTATTCACCTCTGGGCTTTAGGTATTTTATGCAGAGCTTTGACTCAGATTAAGAATGAGCATGGGAAAATGATAACATTTAACAGCAATAATAGCAAGCCCGTTGAATTACAGGCTCTCATGTTACCCTTGTACTGTGCTAAACTCCACAAAACCCTGTCCTGCAGTGGTGTTGCTAGGAGGAACAGCAGCGATTCAATTAGGCTGGAAATGGAACATTCCTGATTGTCCTGAACCACCTCCTGGGGGAGTAGGATGATTTCTGTTTTCCCCTTTGATAATTTGTCTCCCTTTCACTCTTTAATGCAGGATCCAGTTATTTTATTATCAATATTCTAACCTCTACAAGATGGTCAATGATATTATGCTAAAGCACTATGTCAAGCTCTGAAAGAAAAAGGGGAAAAAGCAATTTGTAGAGAAAGAGTGTGCATAAGTGGCTTGCAATTGCTTCCAGGAATTAAGAAAAAAAAAACCAAAAAAACACCACCAACCCCAAACAAACCAAAAACCTTTGTATAGACATTTGTCTATAACATAGATAAGTTTTTGAAAGGATTGTGCTGCTAGTAAGCCAATTTTTAAGAACAGCAATTGGCAGGGGCTAGAAAATCTGACATTGACCCATTTTAAATCATGTCATCAAGCTGTGCTAAGGAACAGCAGGAAAAACCGTGGAAGCTGTACAATATATTTGTAATATTATTAAGCACACAGACATACACATTTCTGTATCGACCAGGCCATGCATGAGTGCAGATTGGAGTACTAGAACAGGTTTTCAAAATTCACCACTCTTGCATTGTTTAAAGGGTTTTGTTTGTTTATTTTAAGAACTGAATTTAGAATGATCAGCTGTTCATTCAGTTGATTTTAGGCTGTCTTCTCTTAACAGAAAAATATACATAGAAGACCATCTAGCAGTAAAATAGTCTAGACAACAGCATCCAAAACAAAACACTGATTTAAATGTTAACCTTACCCCTTTAATCCTTAAAACTAAGGAAATGAAAACACTGAATTCCAGCCCAAAGACCAATTCCCTGCATGTGGCTTTCAGACACTCACAGCAATGCTGACAGGAGCTACCCAGGTGTCTATGCAAGGTTCCCCAATTTTTTTCATATCAGATTTTGGATAAGGCACATGGATATTTTAACTTTAATTACCTAAATCCCTGTTTAAAAGGAGATAAAATTTTTGTCACAGACAACTGTCTCCATACTATCTTATAGCAGTTTTCAGCTCATCAGAAAGCTTTCTCATCTAATTTTACACCATTAGTGGCTTTCTACCCATAAAGCACATCCATCATGGTGTAGATAAGTTAGTGGGTTTGCTAAAGTGCCAACTTCCAACAGTTTATGATATAAGAAGTGGGCACATGACCTATACTCCAAAGAAAAAAACCAAAGTGTTAAACTGGTAAATAAACATTTCAATTGGTACAGACAAAGTAGTAGAGTATACAGTTAAGGGATAGTTTATTTTGCTTAACTTACATGGCAGGGCAAAGGCTGGCTAGTCTACCATAAATAAAGCTGGTATAAAACACCCTTAACTCCTCAAAGGATGGCAGGGAGCCAGTTGCTCCTGGGTCTGTCCCAGGAGACCCACAGTCCCGTTGGCTGGGGGACATGCAGCATTTCAAGCCCATGGAACAGGCTCTCTCTAGCTGACCTTAGAGACCCATAGGGGATAGTGGCTGTGGGGTAATAGGACTTTTAGCTCAGTTGGTTAGAGCAAGGTCACCAAGGTCATGGGTTCAATCCCTGTTAGAGGCCACTCACTTAAGAGTTGGACTTAATAAGCCTTATGGGTTCCTTCCAATTCAGAATACTGTCTACTAGCTGTGACACAGGTGAACAGCACCTTGGACTTGCCTTTTCAATCTCTATTTCCAACTGTTTTCATGGGTGAGGGACTCTGTGCACATGGAGGTCTAAGGGCCAGCAACTGGAGTGGGGACAGGGTGACAGGGGCCCATGCATCTGCAGTGTTAGCAAAACATATGTCTGGGCCAAACTTGTAGATGTTAAAATGAACTTGCTGTAAAATAGGATAAGAGCATTGTGAGCCATCCATCAAAGACAGGCATCAAAGGAGCCTGGCCAGGCTACAGGTGGGGCTTGTGAGTCCAAGTTAGCCACTGGAAAATGTGTAGGATGGGGGCTTAAAAGACAAGAATTCCCAAACCAACATGCAGACTACTGGCACTCCATATCATGTACTACAGGACTACCACATCCTGTTAGGCAGCAAAATTCAGTCTTCCCTACCATAAATTTAATGGCTGTTATAGGTATATTAAGATAGAGAAGACTGACACTGATCCATGAGCTTTGTGTAATGGAACACAGAGGAAAAGGCAGCAGAGAGGTGGTGTAAAGTTTTGTTAACATGCAACTGTAAGCTGAATTCTTAAACCACTTCCATTATTACTTTTTACAACACAAGTTTTATTGCCCTTGCTTATTCCAAAAGTCATTTGCCATTATTAGTTTACACCTGAGTGGACACTTCTAATATTAATTAAAGACAAAACAGGAGTTAAATGGGTAGTTAACAGGCACATAAGTATTACATTACAGTGCACATCTAAGATACTGCCACATGGGGCACAGTCAGCATTTCAATCTGAGCACCACCAGAGCTTTGCTCCCATTATCTGTAGGGAAGTCCAGAAGAATTTAAGGCACATGTGACCTGCTGCTTTCAAGTAACAGTGAGGCTAGGGAGATCATGCAGAAAGCTTGTCTTCAATTGCTGTTTCTTGACAAGACTTGTTTCTTTCATGATATAAAATTGAAATGAAGTATAAAAATATATCTCATCACAGGGTCCAGTAGTTCCAAGCCTAATTTCAAAATTCTAGTGCTATAATATTTAAGATTGAGGTACATTAAGAGTGCAAATTCTGCTGGAGTTTCTTCAGGATACCACATACAGTACAAGAGAGACTAATTTTTTCCATTGCTTCCCAAAAGAGGCTGCATTGTAAGTTAAAACAGTTTTTCTTAACGTCTCCCACAAAACACCCAGAGGTGTTATTACTGCTATCTGGATTCCTCTTACTGCAGGGAGAGTGAATGGGACTTCATGATTTAAAAACACTCCTTGAATACAGCTTCTACATTTTAGAATCAGCTTCAGCTTCCTTTTCATTGTCGTCTTGATCCTTTTTGTCTTCCTTTTCTTCCTCAGCAAACTGGGCTTCAATCTCATTTGGATCAACATAGGTATAAAAAGTAGCCATGATAGCAAAAATGACACAAACTACCAACAGCAAGGAAGCAAACAGCACATACTCTGCCCACTGTAAAAAAAAAAAACAAAAAAAAAGGGAAAGAAAAAACATAATTTATCCATCAGTATTCACTCCTCAAGAGTATTGTACCATTATTTTAGTGTTTGCAAGAAGTGAACTCAGAATGTGAAATTGAGCATGCATAACAAATATCATATGGCTTACAGGACTAAGTATTAGATGTATATAATAGATATTAAAGCAACTGAGAACTGAGGCTCTTTCAGCAGTTCTGTCTTCACTGCAAAGATAAGAGTTCTGTGAATGCTGAAAAGTTTTATAGTATGCTTTTCCTGGAGGAAAATTGGGAATTGAATTAAAGACTGAAGAGGAAACTCAGCACCCCCTTTTGGTCAGGTCACTCTAAACCAGGCTGGCAGCAATTCTGCCTCCACTTCGGTCAGCAGTTAAAAGTTTCAACTGACCACAAATGCAAGCAGAGATCAAGACCAGAAATTCTGGATTCAAAGTACCTAAAAAGCCTCAATAGCTTCAATTTATACTCTTTCTGGTTAATTTAGCTGAAACAGACTGCCAGACCTGTTTCAGAGGCAGGATCATCCCTGTCTCAGACTTTTTGATTCATTATGGAGTGCCACAAGTGTTCTTTACCAGGAGAACCACAAAATTCCATGTCTCAGAGAAAGAGGTTTGAAACCAATGGAGCCAAAAGAAGGGATGTGACAGGACTGTGATATGCAGGTGAAGTCTTATTAACAATTAACAGAATTTTGATAGGTTTTAATTCCATTAGTCCAGAACTTCAGCTCAACAGTTCACAGACTTTCCACACAATGAGAAGAAATTTATTGCAGAGATGCCAGAAACTGCTGCTTGCAAGGAAAGGAGCCTGACAACAAGACTTAAGCATGGCAAATAACAGATAGAAGAGGTAGAAACCTCTGTTGAAGAACTATTCGTTGAAGTTGTTAGAAGTTTCACATACAGACATGCTGGGGAAAAGTTCAACAGAAACTTTAGAAGGGCTCCAGGAGGCAAAACACCAGCCTCTTGTCACAGCCTTGAAAACTAATTTTAACCTAAATAGGTTAATAAAGATTCATAACTTCTTTATTTATATGGTTTAATGAGATTATTCAGTCAAGAACTAATCCTACAACTCTTGTAGTTAATATTAGCCTCTCATATTCCAGTTATAAATGCAAATCCACCACAGCACTGATGTTCAAAAGTTTTGGTTGAGGGTTATCTGCCATGATGCCCCCCCAGATTAGAAACTGCTTTCTCACAGCATAATATAACAGCACACACTGCCTGTGTGCTTACCTGCTTGCTGAGTTTGGATGCTCCAGCTACAATAAGGACAATTATGTTACCAACAGCCACAGTCAGTAGCCATCCTGCCTGCAGCACTGACTTCATGTTAGATGGCGCCTGTAGAAGACAAACATTTATGTTTTGGGCAAACACTGCTATGACTTATTTTATGATGTTTACTGCAATCTTTACCATACAACAAACACTGGTTCTCTGCAGGGGGGAAGAGGATTCCTTGGTTTGGTGGTGGTTGGGTTTTTTTTTGTTTTGGGTTTTTTGTGTTTGTTTGGTTTGTTTTTAAATTAAAATTTGCTAGAGAACTAAACAGGTCCAAGAAAGGCTTTAAGGAGCAAAAGATCACTAGTGCACTAACTAACACCTTTAGCTTTATACACACTGAGTAACTAACAGGCATATTTTACACCTTGGAAACACATGGTACTCCTGAAATGAAGAAACTGAGCCCATCATCATCTAGCAAGCCACATGTTACACTGTTCCCCTTGCTGCAGTTTCTAGACTCAGAATTAAGGGAAGAAATACACCAAATAAATTGAAGTCAGAAGACAAAGGAATTAAATAACTAAACTTCTTCTAAAGGCTATATAGAGTGAATTGGTGCGAAGATTAGGTGTCAGTACTTTCTTATAGTTGAGTGCTCTCCAGTTTGGTTTTACAGTAGAAGTACAGTTCCACTTATTTTCAATGGAAAGTCACATGTGAAAAGGAAATTTGAGAACTGGTGGTCAAGTCTTCAAATTATGTAACTCAGCACAGTTTCATGGAAAATGCTGAATCCTAATGAAACAGGGCCAACTTGCACCAGCCTATAGAGTCCTGCTAGAGAGCTCTAAAGGATATAACTGATGAAAACAAGAGTACAGAACCACCACTTAAAAACAACACATCACAGATCTTTATTTTTATCAGGATTCTAAATGCAAGAACAGCAAAACCTACCTGTGAGTATGAAAACTCCAGCCCAGTGACAGAGAAGACTACTTCTCCACATGTAAGAAGAAAATACTGAGGGATCTGCCATGCCATATGGACTGTATTGGGTGCAATATCTTCAAAATATGTTATATTAAGAGAGCCTCTAGTACACTAGAAATTAAAACGGCATGTTAGGAACAGAAATAAAAATTCAGCACACTAAAGACACTCTAAGCAGTTGTATAATCATACAAAGTTTGGGTAAATAAATATTGCGTATGAAGAGTTGCACACCTAGTTATAAAGTAAAATACAACAGCCTTCATGCCAATCCATAGTGTCTAGTAGGGTTAAAAATTTAAGGCCATTAATGCAAGAATTCATGTTCATCACTACATCATTATCATACCCATTTTTTTTTCTAGTTAACAATGCCTTTGTGTTCTGTTTGACACACCAGAATTATATCATATATATAATTAGGGTCAAGAGGGATAATTCCACAAGTGTTTTTTTAAAGTATCAACATTGAAAGCAATTCTATATTGTCCATTAAACAACACTGGCAACTCACGTCATCGACTGAAATGGTAGAGGCACCGCCAAATCCAAATTCCTTTGAAAGAACTCTACAAAGGCCGAACGTCGATGAACTTTCAATGATATGCCGCCTGAAAAAGAACACACAGTTCTCACCATAGGTATAGTCAATTGTATGTATTATATATCAAAAAAAGTTCTATGCCCTTTTCCCAAGGACAAGTATGTCTAAGAGATTAAATTAGGGTAAAGAAAAATGCTTACTTGTCTCCTCCTGGAATGACGGTGTAATTACTGACACTAAGAGAAGGCAGTACTACATAATTCTTGCCATCCAGAGAAACGTTGATAGGAGCATTGTAATTATTTATGAACCTTTAAAATGCAAGAGTGATTAAATACTATACAAAATATGTATAAGTCAAAGAATACAGGTTCTACTTTTAATTATATAATGGCAGAACAACAAGTATTGTCTTCCTATTTAATATTTTTCTTCCTATCAGTTAACATTTTTGAAAGAACTCTAAATGTCTTAAAGTGTAGCTAATAGAAAAGGCAAGCTAGACCTCCCTCAGCCCACTGCCTTCTTAGAAGAACATAAAAAACAAGCTGCCACTACAACCAGTAGAAAAATGCATCTGCAAATGGGAGATGTAGAAAAACTGGAGAAGTAGGAGGATATTTCTCATCCAAAATTAAAAAGGAGATATAGACATGTAACCTGTGCTGTTAATTCAAATAAAAAAGTCTAGGCAATGGAGTGGAATACATGCATCTGATTTTAGCTAAATTAAACCCAAAGCAGATGTTCAAGGTAGCTTGAGTCACACCTCAGAGGCCCTTACACCCCCTAAACATCAAGTGAAGTGTGCAGCAAGAAGCAAAATCCTACAGTATAGAAAACTACGTTAAACAAGAGTCCACCCAAAGACAGGTTGAAGAGACAATCACACTACTGTCAAAGTTTAGAAGAAAAACAAACTCTACCTGACAAGATTATTTCCTTCTTCTGGCTTCTTTGTAACATTGTCGAATGTCTGGTGGAAGAGACCATTATCAAAATACTTCATTGGCATCAGCAAACAGCTTAAATATGCACTATTACATAGCAGTGGGAATTTAACAGATACTTCAGAGTAAGACTCCAGACATTCCCCTTTAGGATCCTACTAGGATACATGTTTACTAGTAAACTCTGTATGACCACACATCTAAGTCTTGGGGAAAGGGTAATTAGTAAGTTGGTGATTTTTAAAATTTTCTTTTAAATGACATCTTGTCCTGCTCTCTACAGCTCATCAGTATTACTGGGATAGCAGAAACAGGGAGAGATAGAAAGTGAGACAAAAGGAAAAGCTATCCGGAGCTTGTCCTCTCAGCTTCACACACTCCACACAGACAGCTATCAAAACATGAATGGATATTTTAAGAATTAAGCAGACTTACCAAATTAGAATTAAAGCCTGTTGCAGGGAATTTAAATGCAAAAGTGTAACGATGTCCCTCTAATAGATCCTTCAAAGACTGACTTTTATTTTGAAGTCCAGAAGCTACTCCAGCAACTACACTTAATGATTCCAGCTCAGACGTCTTAAATGTCATATAGTGCGACTACAAAGACAAACAAATTGCTGTGAATTTCTGTGCAACTGCATACCTGTCTACAGCTTTGAGGGAATGTTATGGACTCAGGGGTGTCAGAAATTTACACGTGTTACTTCTGAAATGCCAGAGATCATGAGCATCTCTTAACTTTCATTTTTGTTAGGCTTTCTACAACAATTCCATTTGATCATTATTATTTTTTATTAATTTAATTTGTTACACAAGTTTCAAAATTATATAGGCTTTCCATAAGCATTATGGAATAGTTGTTATATTTTCCTGTATGTTTCCGCCTCCAGATAAAATCAATGCTTACCACAACCACCAAGTAAAATTCTATTTAGCTACAGAGGCAGCACCAGAGAAGATGTAGCAGTTTCCAAATAGCAATACCTCCTAAAATATGCAATTGCAAGCTTCCTATTTATGGTTTCGGCATAACAGAAGTGACATGCTTTAAATTTTCTAAACACATTTAATTAACATAAAATACTTAAGCAATTGATAGACACATTAGTTTAGTACTAAAATAATCCTTCTGTTTTACAGGATTATAAAAAGTATTTTATAATCCATATGTGGATTATAAAATGTCTGTAATAGGGAGTGAGCCATTTTATACCCTTCATTTTCAGGTATGAACCATGGTTATGTTAATTCCTTGTCTGTATGCAGTTTGGGTGCCCCTACCTTCTCCTCACAGCTCTGTTTCTGTGTGAAGCAAATTTGGAGGACAACGCAGTAGGATTTCTCCTCTTACATGGAAACAGGACTGTAGGCTATCAGAGATCACACTTTAACATGCTTTATCAAAGATGTCCATCAGCTCCCCTACATTTTGCTGTCAATAGACTATCAATGCTGTGCTGTATTAGAACCTGAAAAGGTTCTTTGGTAGCAAAATCTGAAGCTTAATGTGTGATGTAGCCACAGAAAAAGCTCCTTGTTCAAGTAAGCCATCCCTCACTGTAATAGCAGTGACTTACTAGAGCTGAATGAACTTTCTCATTTTACTGAAGGAATGGGAATTCTCGCTGTTAAGAAATGGAAGCTTTTTAATGAGAGTGAAGTTTTCAACTAGTTTGAAGTCACTGTTAAGTTTATTAAAGTTTTTTGGAAAAAAACCCCTCCACTCTTGTCAAAATAAACTAGTAGCACTTCAAATATTGACATAGTTTGCATTTTTTCATTCAGTGTGTTTTCAGTAACAATTTATTCCACAACACAAAAAAAAAAAAAAAAGAATTAGTTAAAATTACTGGAGAGAAAAAAAACCAACCAATTTTGAACTGTTAGTTAAGAATGACTTTGAATTACTCCACTAGATTTTTTTTCTTAACTTGCTGTTCCTCATCTGCCCTTACTTACCGCAGTCTTAGGTGCTACATCCACTCTCTGAAATTGAGGTTGAAACTGAACCGTTGCAGGAACATTACCTAGATTCATTAATCTAATTTGGGTTTGCCCAGCTGCAGGGAAAACTGGATAAGTTTTCTGTGAGACACAAAGAAAATAAAATCAGTCCTCTAAGTCACATGGAAAAATTACTATAATTACTTTTATCTTTATTATTTCATATTGAACATAAGCATTTGCCTTATGAACTACAATTGTCTGAGGGATGCAACACAACAGGTTTTGTCACTGGTCTCACAAGTGGCCTTAGGAAAGAAGTCTCATCCACAACAATGCCTCCATGGCCAGATGTGGTGGTTCTTTGATCACATCCTTCAGCATGCTGCCACTACTAAGGCCACTCTGCAGTTCAAGGAGTGAGCTTTTCCCACATCCTGTGCCTGCCTGGGTTTGAGTTTCTTTGTAGCATGTTCTGACTTGTTCTCCCCCAGCACTGGTGCTGCTGAACCAGAGAGGCATGTATGGGCAGTGCCTGGTGTGACAGCCCAGAGACACTGAACTGCTGGAGACTCCACTTCCCAGCAGGTCTAAGTAAATAGCTTCTGCTCTTTGAGAGCTGCAAGAGTTATGTCTATTTCAATTCTGCCTCACCCTTTTCTCCCTTCCCATACTTTTTCTGCTTCAATCTCTTTAGGTACATCACACACACAAAAAAAAACCCCACAGGTCCATCTTTGCCTTTCTGCAGGAGATTCTCATGCAACAACCTGGGAAATTACCAGTTTTGATGAAGCTGCTGCCCAATGCCAGTATATCTGTACATGTGCACAGCTCTGGCCCTCTGAACAGGTCATTTGGGAAGACAGCCTGCCATACCAACTGAAGGCCAGACCCTTTACTTTCATCTTCAGGAGGCAGAGCTGATCATATAGCTTGTTTCACTGCCAGACTCAGGCAAAAAGGAGAGAATTCCTCATTCCTAACTAAAGCTATTAGTTGCCCATAGAAGTTGTGGATGTCCCATCCCTGTAAGTGTTCCAGGCCTGGCTAGAGGCAACCCGGTCTAGTTGAAGATTTCCCTGCCTGTGTCAGGGGAGTTGGGACTACACGATCTTTAAGATCTCTTCCAACCCAAACCATTCTATGATTCTATTTAAGATTGCAGCTCCTTGCCTTGATAGTGCACAAAGACAGGCAGGCATCTCTAGGTAGCTATTCAGATCTTGGGATGCAATGGATCACCTCCCAGAGGTGTTATCAATGTCCCAGCTACAGGGAAAACCTTCATCTGGCTCAGGCATGGCACCTCCCTTTGGGCAAGGAAGGTTAGGCAGGATGAATCCTGCCTTAAACAGGTGCCATCTTTGCTCATGCTGTGATGATGCTTCCCAGACTGTCACACTTCACCTCCAGTTTAAATATCAGAAGGGATCAAACATACAAATCAGCCCCCTGGTAGGCCAAACAAGTGTCTGGTTTTCAGCTTTTACTCTCAGTGTGAAGATTGAGGTTGCCTTTAATGTGGGATTTATATTAATGGCAATGAAATGTTTTACAGAATGGCGTTCATTGCTAGTTAATTTTATTACGCTAATCACAGTATTGCAGTATTCTTTTTCCCCTCCCTCTACTTCTGAGCTCATATGCTCAGTTCCAAATGTATGAGTCTTGGTTCATTTTCCCCTTAAACACCCTTTTTTCTGTATTCACAACTAAATAATAGTAAATATTCGCATGTGGCTGAACTTACATCTATTTGCACTTGCACAAGAGCAGCAGCAACAAAAGCCATAGAGGCAAGGAACATACCAACAGTCATCTTCTTCAGGGGCCTAGTACAACAATAAAAGACATGTGAGTTTTAAAAGAAGTGTTAATTCAAAGCTTCAGCAGTGTGTTGTTTACTTTCCACGGTGAGAAGCTCCAATGGCCACAACTATAACATTATCACCATTTGAGGGGCTGATGTTATTACAGAAAGTGTTCTGCTTAGCTGGGTACCTCTCAATTTATCGTTACACTATCAGGAAACACATCTTTCCTGCAGCATCTTAATATAACCTGTTACTCTGCACCTGCTAGGCTCAAATATTGACTGAATATAGTTATTAGGTTTCTGAAAAAGTCTGTTTTGCAGGAATAAAAAACCCAATCTAATGCAGTTGTTAGCTTTACAACAACAAAGAAACAGGACTATATGCCTTTAAAAAGAGAATAACAACTCTTTCCATATTGCCATGTTTAAATAAAATTGAACAAAAAAATGTCAGGGAAATCTGTTGAATTCAGAGACATCTACTGATATTCAGTTAAGTTGTATGGGTAAACAGAGTATTAGTTAATGTGTGGCATCATTTGTCCAGTGTAGAGTGTTCACAAATGAATGACAGTATTTCCAGCACAGCACACACCCTAGATTTTTCATAACTGCATGGAAAAACAGCATTACATCTTAGCTCAGTGAAAATTGTTTTAAGAACTGTATTCTCTTGTGCCTCTCCAAGCTCTCTTTGCAAGTGATAGCCACTTCATTATCAACATTAAAAATAACGTGTAGTGCCCTCTGAAGCTCCACCTAGAAGTATCCAGTAAGGCAGACTCCTCACTGGGGCTGAACAGGAAGCATCTTGTGTCTCAGGTAGTTTTAAGCCCAAAACATGACACATGCTAGGGATAGATGTTGTATTTCTGTTACATATTCTTCAGGAGGGAGAGGGGGCAGACACAGGGAGATGTGCAAAACAGTAAAGAGCATCTCTTCTGCAATCAAAAGGTTTTGTCCGCAACTAGAAAATATGTTACTTTACTATTAGATTCTAGTCTGTGGTGCCTCCACATACCACTTGCAGTATTCTGTATTTTTTTATACTTAAATTTCCTTTATGTATTAATCCATTTAAAATACACTGGTATTTTCTCCTTAGCTGAATGCTTGCTCCTGTTACATTAGGACTGAAGAGTCATTTAAAGAAACTACCAAAACAAGCCTCTGCTGAAGTCACATAATTATGTCAACTTACGTAAAATTGATCTTGCATTTCTTGATTAAAGGATAAATCACAGAATCTACTACTGGGACCATTATAACAATCAGGATCGGATTCACAATCTGTTGAAAATGAACATAAAAAGAGAAAAAAATCAAGTATTTTTCCAAGTACATTTTTAAACAAATGACAATATGTAAATAATCTTTCAGAAGTACTTCAAATTGGCAGATAGAAGATTAAATGTACCTGCATTTGGTCTGGTTGAACTGGAACACCCTGGTGAAGAAAAAATAAATAATTTTTAATATAATGACAACAAATAACTGGTCTCGAAGGTATTAATTTAAAAAAAAAGAAGAAAGAATAAAAAGTAACCTACAAAATCCCCATTCATTGCTGTGGCTTGCAGTGTCCATCTTGACCCCTTAATAAAAGAAGAGAAAATTAGATATCACAATAACTCAATCTTCCAAAGTTCCTCTTCATAAGTAAAGTGTTGGGAAAGACAAGCAATACAACAAAAAAAAAAAAGCTATCTTCCTATGGGAGTATTCTTACTCTGCACTGTAAACATTTGAACAAAGTGATCCTCATGGCCCATTTAATTTCATTTACTTGTTTTGTGAAATAGAGTGGAAAACAATTTAGATGCAGAAATTAGCTGGAGAGATGGCAGGGACATCCTGTGCAGAGCACTGCCATGCTGTGCATAGAAGCCACACAGGTGCCTGTGTGCCACCCACCTGAGCCTGAGCAGCTCACACCTCCAATACATCCATCCCTCCTTCACACAGCCCAGCAGAGAGCAGACAGGCCAGGGCTCAGCCTGCCTTGAGCCCTCTGCCCCAAAAACCTGTCTGTAGCTGGGTCAACTGGGGCTGACTTTCAGCCTGAGCCCAGGGAGACACAAGAACACTTATTACTGCATCTGCGGTGAGAGCATTTAACCACCTGCAATGTACCACTGTCCAATATAAGAATTATTACTCATGTAATGAGTATTTAGCTCTGAATTTCTGATTGTAACAGGTCACACGGGCAGTTATAGCTCATGGGTAATAAAGCAGCAGGGTATAGGGAATCTGGACTAAACTTCCTACCATCTGCCTTGGAAAAAGCTTTCAATCCCTCTCAGACATCACCCTAAATTCATACTTCAATGCATAACCATGAAAGCTGCTTTCATGAGTCTTGAGCACTCACTTCACCAAGTAACTGGGAATTATGGACTTATAGTCCTGCTTGAAGAACCCTGGATTTTTGCACAGACTGGGGAATGAGATGCTGGAAACCACTGCTGCAGAAAGGCCCTGGGGGTCCTGGTTGATGGCAAGTTGAATGTGAGTCAGCAGTGCCCTGGCAGCCAGGAGGGCCAACCCTATCCTGGGGGGCATCAGGCACAGCATCGCCAGTCAGGTGAGGGAGGAGATTGTCCCACTGTGCTCTGCATCAGGGGAGGTTTAGGTTGGATATTGGGAAGAGGTTCTTCACGCAGAGGCTGGTGGGGCACTGGAACAGGCTCCCCAGGGAAGTAGTCACAGCACCAAGCCTGACAGAATTAAAGATACTCTCAGGCACCTGGTGTGACTCTTAGGGATGATCCTGTGCAGGGCTAAGGGTTGGACTCAAAGATCCTTGTGGGTACCTTCCAATTTAGCATATTCTGTGATTCTGTATTTATAACAAGGTGCGAGCAATTAAGCAAACTAGCATCCAGATCATTTAAGCTCTGATTCTCCACATCATTTGCACTAGGACCCTAAATTTCATCTCACAACTGAAAAAGAAACATTAAAACTGTAAAAGCTTTAAATTTCACTCTGAGTCCTAGTCTGATACAAGATTTGGAGAGGCCTCAGTCACTGAATCAGTCTTGGGCATGCTCAGATAAACAGATTCCCCTGACTACAGAACATCCTGTAGTAGTATGACTCAGTAACCACCCTTTTGCACTGAAACCAGGTTAAACAATTTGTTTTTCCACCCTCCCATATTCACCTTTCATGTCTGGTGACCTCAGAGTACATAGAGTGACATCATACAGCTCTAAATACCAAGTCAAACAGTTTCTACTTTACCTGCTGGTCAAAAAGTGCCCAGAACATGGGGAGAGGGATGTAAAGGAAAAGCACCTTCAACACCATCTTAGTCTGAGCAATCAGTCGTTTCTGCAGCAAATGAGAATTATACAAGAGGAATTGGTTAAAAGAAAAAAGAAAAGGAGACAGTTGCAGACTGCTATCACAGCACAGCAACGGCAAAGACCCATCATGTAATGTTTACACACATACTGAACTTTGCATGTTGCCAGTACTTCTGACAATTTCTATTGAAATAGTACAAAGTCTGCTTGGGGGTGTGGGAAAGCTCTGTGTATGGAAGGAGACACTGATATCAGAGACCTGAGCCTCTGTGCATGTACGCTCATGGCAGCATGAGATTCAGTACTTAGTGCTGCACTATTTTTCCAGGAAGGAAGCATTTGAACAACAGGCAACAGGAATTTCACCTATGAACAACACATATAGGCAAAAGGAAGATAAAAGGGAAAGGCTAAGGTTTGGGCTCCATTGACAGCAGGGTAAAGCAGACAGGAGGCAAGAGACATGGTTGGGGACTATGGAATACAAGGCTTTGAGAGTCATGGCAAGAAGCTGTACTAAGGCCAGAGGGGATGCAATGTTTACCCACTTAAACTGAAATTCCAAACCATAACTCTGTAGTTTCACCCCAAGTATTATGGCCCTCTGCATTAACCATGACAGGCAGCACTATTCCCATTTCCCCCCACTGCAGTCATTAAACTAGCATATGTTGTTTGAAGACAGTTTACCAAGAGCAAAACAAATTGAGAAAGAGAATGTTTACTATTTTTCTAACTAGAAAACTTACAAGTGTTTGTATTTGTTTGGCAAGAGAAAGTCTTTTCTTCATCTCCCTTCAATTTCCCTGAACAGCCTATGATTACACAGAGCATTGACTCACACAGCTCTGCTTTCCCACAGGAGCTGGGGTGATAACCTGCAATCCCAGGGGAGCACTGAGATTTGGCCAGATCATTAGCTATTAAATGATCAAAAGGCCCAAAATTGTTTGCCCAGTGCTTGAGGCAATGGATCAGAGCAGACAGAGACGCTGGGGGTCAAGGAATGCCACAGCACAGGAGGCTCACACAGTACTTACATCATACTTCTCACTCGCCCAGTCCAGCCAGTGCTCTCTCTTGGGGAACTCCTTGCTGCGATGCCGAAACCGGTTTTTGATGGCAAACTGGGGAGAGACAGACTTGTGTAATGACACTAACCCTCACACCCTGACATTGAATCTACACAAATATAGTCCCAAAAAACTCTTAAGATTTTCTGCGTGGTGTAACACGCAAGGCTGAGCTGGGCCTTAGTAGCAGCACTCTAAGCAGTGGCCAAAGTCACTTCTAGAGATTTGGTTTGACACTGCTTAGAAGACAAACAATGGGCTGGACTATAACAAGATGGAAGGGCTGCATGGAGAATGAAGAAATCCATAAATGAAAAAAATCCCCTGATCTCAAAGTTGAGGCACTGCAAAATCTACTGCCAATCTACTCATGCAGATTCCACTTCCTTCATTGCAGACTCACACTGATGTGTAACTCCCAACTTCCATAATGCAGCAGGGATCAATATACCTCTGCATTGTAAATAACATTCTTTTAATAAGCAATAAGTATTTGCTGATAAGATGTACTGGTAGCTCTGCTCTTGACTCAGGTCAAGGCATGTTTGTCTTCTACTACAGGGCTGCATAAAGTTGCACAAATGTGCAAGGAATGATTCCCAGAAGCTAGGATAAACTTTTACATGTCACTGACATCTTCCTTTGTTTCCTTTAAGTATAAATTCACACATAAATCAAGATATACTTAAAAAAAAGAGCAGTCTAAACCTGGGGATGTCAGTAATAAAAAAAAAGTAACACCCCTCCCTCCCCCCACAGTTTTAAAACCTTTCCTCATATTGTGAGAGATTTCTGATCTAGGCAAGTTTACAGAACAGTTATAAGAATTGGTGCCAGGGATTTCAAAAATAAAAGTAGTACTTACTCCAATGCAATTGCAAACTTCAAGCATTACATTTCCTTGAGGTTTAACTTTCTTGTACATTCTGCTTCCAATTATGAACACAACTACAATATTTAAACAGAAACCAAAACCAAGTCAGAATTATATTAAACTAGTAGCAAAAAATCTGGTATGGAAATTGTAACAGTCAAGGAGTTAGATCAGGGTAGGAATAAGCCTCCTAATGAGCAATGAAATTGCCTATTCTTTTGCTATCATACAGTAAAATAAAACAATACCAGCAGATGGCCTCTAAGACAAGAGTCCAGATGTGGAAACTCTTCAGGTAAGTGCTCAATGGGAGGTTAGCTTGATTGAGGGATGGTCAAAACCAGGACCACCTTGGACCTGGCTCTGGCCTTGTGGTACAGCCTCCTTTTCAGGAGTTCAGGATGCTGCACCTCACATGATGCAAGGACACATGAGGCTCTGCCTGAATGGCAGGACTCACCAAGGTGTTCTCTGCTCCCATGCCCAGGCACATTCCTCAGCCTCACCCTCCCACATACAAGGCAGGGCACAGGCAAACCCCACAGCCGCCCTCTAACTAGGGTTGGGTGCACAGGCAAGGTGGGGTCTCTGGTAGCTGGGTGGGCTCCCAGTCAGGACCGTGAGGGATTACTGTGATACATAATGCCCCCTCCCCCAAGTTTCTTGGTCTTTGTGCTGCAGCAGTCAAGTTCAGGGAGCAATGTTGTAGCACAGCTAGTAAAAATGCAAGTGTTTGAGAAATACTGACATACAAAGTATGGGATTTCTTCAGTGCAGGGACAATTACCTTATACAGTCTGCATTCCCGGACTAGAGATAACTTCCAAAACACACATTTCCTGAGGGTTTTCACATTGCATTCAAAAGATCTATTTATATAACCCAGTAGTCCAAGAAATATTGACACTAATTTACATAATAGATAGAATTCAAAGGTATATTCGTGCTCCTCCCCAGCCCCATCACTCTCTCCTGGTAAATAAATCTATTTTGTAAAAGTGAGTGTTTCAGATTAATCCCACCCATGGAAAAGATTTAAGTCAAGAATTGCTGAAATAAACAGATAGTAGAAGTCAATGTCTAGAGGTTTCTATCACTTTTGCATTATTCTGAAATCATTATCATTAATCACTGAAGTAGCAAGATGGCAACAGATCCACTTACTCAAGGCAATAGCCATGAGGATAGCAGGAATTCCAAAAGCTAGTGGGTAGCATCGCTGTTTGCTATGAATGCCACACTCCGTAGCTGAAGTAAAAAAAATAGCATTAGATTAAGGTCCCAGTCAGCACTGCTGATGTTTTACACATGGTTTCTGTACTTCACATTCATTGTTAACCCATGGACGAACAAACCTCTCTACTGACATCCACAGAGTGCATGATCAGCATCCAACTTATGTTTTTCAACCCATTTTCAATAGTGAAAGGTATCACAGAATGGTTGAGGTTGGAAGGGACCTCTGGAAGTCATCTGGTCCAAGCACGCTTCTCAGTCAGGGCTACCTGGAACTAGTTGTCTAGGACTGTGTCCAGATGGCTTTTGAGTATTTCCAAGGAGGTAGACTCCACAACCCCTCTGGGCAGTCTATGCTGGTTCTCAGTCACCCTCACAGTGAAAAAGTGCTTCCTGATGTTCAGAAGGAGCTTCCTGTGTTTCACTTTGTGCCCATTGCCTCTTGACCTTATGCTGGGCACCACTGAGAAAAGCCTGGCTCCATCCTCTTAATTCTTTCCCTTCAAGTATTTATACTTGGATAAAGTCCCCCTTAGTCTTCTCCAGGCCAAACAGTCTCAGTATCTCCTCACAGGCAATTTACATCTAGTTTTACACTGAGACATCAAAAACTGTACTAGAAGGGTCACATGCATGTCCTTAGTGAGAAAGGACCTAGATTACAAAAGTTTTGGGGCAAGTTCATACATAAACATGCTAATAACTAAGTGTAGCTTGTTGAAAAAAACAAGCACCAGTCCTCTCCCTTTCCCTGGCATTAGTCAGTGATTTGGCTTCATAGAATTAATGCACAAATCCTGAAATGTTGCTCAGTGTGAACATAGCTACTAACTGTGAAAAATAAAAGACTAAAAAAAAATTATTACATTCTTTACCATACTTCTTTTAAGAAGAGAATTAGTGAGTTTAGGGGGAAAAATGCTAGCTTGCAGCTAATTAATGTCTTCATATAGTTTTATTAGCCTTTTGGTTAAATCTTTACAGGACTCAACAGTTTATCACTTCCCTCAGCTGAATTCATAATTTTTTTTTTTCCCCAAGGTAGTTTTCACCCTCTATCAGCAAGGAAGTAAACTACATGTTGTGCCTTATGCATCTCTACTTCAGTTTTGGGAAAGGACAGAATTTGCATTAAGCAAGCATCTCAAACACTGCTACACAGTCTTCCAGTCAAGAAATCCAAAGGCCAGAATTTCAGCTTAGCAAATTGTTTGCTTTTTGTTTAGGATCATGCTTTTCTTTGTAAGCAGAAGAGAAAATAACTTTCTTGTTTAACAGTATGAAAAGTTATTTACTTTGTCACGTGAATAAACATGTTCCCACATGTATGATGCTTCTGTACTTAGTACAGGAACACTTCAGAATAGCCTTCATTTTCAGAGGAGAGGGCTCTCTCCCCACTTCCCTTCCCAACCAACAATACAACCCTTTCTAGTGTGATGGTTTTAAGGTATTGGAAGAATTGACACATTTGTACCTTCATAGAATTACAACATGCATTAGGTGTACAAGTTGTTAGCTCCAGCATGTCTCTTCAGATCTAGTATTTTTGATCCTAAAGACAATTCAGGTTTCAGACTGGCTTGTTTTAGACAGTACCTCCCCTGTGAGAAGTTGAATGACAGGCTGAAAACTATTTACTAGACAATTCCAGTGTGTCAGAGAGCAGAACTTTAATTTAGACCTAACTAGACTGTAATCCAACACTCATCCTTTTCTGATGTTTAACTATTATAAATATTTTAACTATTATTATAAACAAATGCATGGCCTTACCTCTGATATTTGGGGTGACTATAGTAGATATGAGACTTCCAGCATTAATGGACAAATAAAAGAGAGAGAAGAAGGTATTTCTTAGATTTTCCTGCAGTAAAAACAGAAAGATGTTTAGAAAGGCTTAGCCAGAACCACACTGATGAGCCTAGACTGTCAAATCAGCAACTCTGTTTTCTCAGTTCAAGACAAATAGTTAACTACCTCCTTCTTCAGCTACTCAGGAAACACTGTAGTAACGCACATATCTAAATATGTACATTAGTTAGAGTATCTGTGTAACTGACAATCTGAGACACTATTACCTGATCATCTTCAAACTGATCTCCACCAAATGCTGACACACAGGGTTTGATCCCACCAGTACCTAATGCAATGAGGATCAAGCCAATCATGGACAGGGCACTGGAACAAAAGAGAAAAAGGGGAAAAAAAACCACCCTGTTTTCTTTCTTAAAGCATACACAATAGACTGATTGAAAGACAGTGGAAATTCAAGTAGCATAAATTTAAGGTGTAAGCTGTCCTGTTCATCAGCCTGGAAAAACCCCCATGTACCAGGCAACTCACATGTGCAAAGATATGTTATCAGGAGAGCCATCTCTGTTGTGATCCGACAGGTCATTTATGGAGCCCACAGACAAGACTGTCTGTCCAATTGTATAGACAATGGACAGGTAGACGATGGTCCTGTTGTAACAAGAGGAGATACATTTTTTTTTAGATATGTCAATAAAACTACACATATATAATATACACAGACAATGCAGATTCCACAGATAATGCAGGCTGTGAAACCCATCACACAGGCTTTTACTCATTTCAAAGATGCTTAGTAAAAAAAGCACAGTTAACAGATACAGTAAGTTATTTGTGACTAGCTATTGCAAAAATTTGCCCCCTCACCACTGCCACAGTATTTTTATTCTATTTTATTATTATTATTATTATTTTAGGTAGTCTTGTTTAATTAAACAAGGCAAGATGACAAATGGATTCTATAGATATCACCAGGTCACAAGAGATCTTCAGTGGTTGCCTTTTTAATAACCAATTCAAGAATGCCCTTATTATATTTTGTATATTGCAAAGTTCAAATGGACTACTCTGCAACACTGAAATATGCAATTTACACTGATTTTAAATATCATTGAACATTCTTCATGTTATTTTATATCCTAGTTGCAGGAGTAATAGAAGAAAAAAATTAAAAATCTACTTTAAACATGGAAATTCCCCCAAAATACTGTCGTGAATAACAACTCTATTCTCCCACTGTCTCAGCTGTAAGTGTACCAACATCTTTACACTCAGATTCGAGCAAGAGCAGCACTGAACAGTGCAGGTTGCAGGCTTTCAGCCTGACCTCCTCTGCCAGGAGGTGCTTAGGAGGGCAGTATTGCAAAATCACCTGCTCCCACCCCCTGCTTTTAGGGTTCAGTCCTCTTTTCTGTATATAAAACCATACTCCAGTTTAACTTAGTTGGACCTGAAGCATGTCACTGTAGTTTAATCCATGTTCATTCCTTTGGTGGGCCTCCTTTCAATAGCCACAGACCCAGGCCTCCAGTTTGGAGGAAAAGCAGGAGAAATACCATGCAGGGATGGGGAACTATTTAAAACCCCAATTTGCAGGAGAACCAGCCCCAAACCCAGTGCAACTCATGACCATGAAGGGCAGGCTCAAAGACCTAGGACAAACCAACTCTATTTGACACAGGCCAGAGATCCTCACAGCAAGGTTAGAGCAGCTCCCTGACACAAGAGGGACATGGACCAAATTCTTCTCACTTTACAACAAAGTTTCTCTGACTTAGAATTGCTCTTCCCTATAGCAGAGTAAAAATCTATAAAGTCAATATGCTGTTTAGTGATATTTAACAGATAAAGTGGTTTTTTTTAAACAGCACTTCAATTTCATTAATTCAATTGCCTAACAGCTTGGAAGAAAGTTTACAGTTGAAGTTAAGGAGGAGAAGGGATGCAAGGTCTGCTGAGCTTCATCTTGATAAAACAAGCAAAAGCCAAAATGGATTTTAAAAAAATAAACCATACCATCTAAATAAGTGAGTACACAATATATTTAGGCTGCACTCTGCAATACATCCAGCTAGTTGCAGCGAGTTTACACTGCCCAGAGCAGCTCCACAGAGCACACAGGGCTGTGGTCAGAGCCCTGGGCTCCCAGGGGCTGCCAGCACAGCAGAAGATGGTGCAGCTGGCTGCACAGCACAGACAGCTTCATCTCATCTCTGGGAGACCTTTGACAAGTCAGCTAACATTCATGACTCATAACCCTCCATAAAATCTTTATTGTGCTTTTTTTCAGGCAAAGTAAACACTATTAGAATCAAGACATTAGAAAAACAGAGCCAGATAAGGCTGTTGGAAATAATCTGGTTACCTTTCAAAGAACTTCAGTGGTACTTTCCTGAGGAACTAGCAGACAGGTGAAAACACAGAATACATCACTTAAAGACAGAATTGCTACTCAGTAAGAACTCTCACTGAGCTGTCAACTCTGAAATCATACAGTATTTTAAAACTTAAAATAAGTCCCAGTTAACACCAGATAGCACAGTAATTCACTATTTCCTTGTCCACGTGCAGCAGGTAAAGAGGCCATCCAATGTAATTATAACCTCCAGTATCTATTTTGCAGCTTGGTGAATACTTTTCTTAGTTTAGCTAGATGAGAGGAAAAACATGCAGATGCCAGGAAAGCATGCTTCTACCCTTAACTTACTAGCAGAACTGTATCATTTTTTAATTCACAGTGTAGTTTCAAGTCTGAGATAAATCAGTTAAAACCTCAAGCCTTGGCAAAATAACTCTTCTGGAGTAGTCAACACCAGCTCTGAAGGTGTTGGTCAGCGCTGCTGTTTTAGGCAATGGTCTAAGTAACACCAATTTCAGGTGAGCTTTCAAGAGTTTGGGGTTTCTTTTTCTGAGGAAGCACTCACTTAAACTTTCCCAGCCAAGAGTCTGCAATGATTGCTCCAAGGATGGGTGTCAAGTAACACAGGGCAGCAAAGGCATGGTAGATGACCGTGGCAAAATTGTCACTCCAGTGCAAGAAATACGTGAAATACAAAACGAGCACAGCTGCAGGAAGAACAACAAAACAACGGGTTACAAACCAAAGTCAAGGCTGGGTAAGTAATGGTCAGCACAAGGAGACAGGACATACCTCGCATGCCATAGTAGGAGAACCGCTCACAGAACTCATTGATGACGATGAAGAAGATGCTCACAGGGAAGCCACCGCAGAGTAACTGGAGGCAAGAGACAGACAGCATGATTTTAGAGCTGTGCAACACAGACTGACACTGCTCACTGCAACCCACAGCTTGAACAAGGTCAACATGGACTCAGTGGGAGTGGGTTGGTACTCAGGGGCAGGAGGCTGTATGGGCTTCTGTGGAAATGGCACTGGTTTGGGTGAACCAAGAGTCAGTTCTCACTTTCCCCTCTTGGTCCCCAAAGCTCTACACACTGCTCATCTGCCCTTTGCAAGAGATCTCTAGCAATGCTGATCTGACCTTCAAGTGTTGCACAATGCACATTTGAGGTCTCCAGCACCTAACGCTTAGAGCAATCTTGACTGGTATCTAAAAATACCAATGTTTATGAAAAAAAAAACCAAATCCAAAGCCAACAATAACCCAATGGTTAAAACCCTGGGGTTATCTTTAAATACCTGCTGCTGAGAATAATAAACAAGGGTTCAGGAATTAAACCAATCTCTATTTCATGTGAAACAGGAAAAAATTAACTTTGTAGAGCAAAAGGAAAGAAACCTTACATGAGAACATCCTGCCTGACAAAGTAAATGGGAGAGTCCATCTCTCCAGCAAAGCCTCAATGAACAACACAAGACTCTGAGACCTGCATGCTACAACAGGCTTTTTGTCAATATTGCAAAAGAAATGAAAGTGGCGAGAGCATTGCTGCCTTCTCTGACTCAGTCATGAGGATGTCTGAGCAGTCTGAACAGCACTGATCTTTGTTACTGGCAGAACTAAGTACATAGTGCACATCCTACCCATGGTTTGATAAGCAGGCTTGAGTGAAAGAACCCAGTGCCAGGTGGAACTCATCTAGCTTTAGAGCAACCAAAATTTGAGGTATAAATATAAACTTGTCACTCTTGATTTATCACATCCTCTACGGGCAGCAAGAGGTGTCTCTGAAGGAAGATCATTCACATGTATCCAAAAATTAGGTACATTTCACTTGAAGGTGCCCATTTCCCTCAGCTGAAGAGGGCAGGACCTCTGGGTGACTATCCCCAACTTAGACATAACTGTTGGTGGATGGGAGTTCACACAGACAAATACTTCTTGCCCTGTCCATACACCACCCCCCTAAGCCATGCAAATGTTCATGGTCATGAGGAGATGAATGGAGAACAACACTGTGAAGGTTTGGTTCAGCACCCACAAGATACACCCCAAGAGGTTTTGATTTCAGCACCTTAGGTTAGTTACTGAAACAGTAACCCAGACTGCATGACTTGTTTCTGCCAGCGTAATTGGGAACAGCCCAGCGGGAGAGGAGAGAATGTCTGCTCCTAAAGCAGAACAAAGTTTTCCCCATGTCTGTCCTGCCCGCAGAGAGAAAAAAGACAGAGCAGTCCTGGACCAGGAGCTGGTGGGATCCAATCCCACCAGAATTTCACAAAACCTCACTAAAATCCTTTGACCATTTTGGGGTTCTCACAGACCTCCCCAGTGTTTCATCGTCACCCTACCCAACACCTTATTGTTTAAGAGGGTGTTATATGCTGGTCTGGGGAGGTCACAATGCAACAAGGCGGGATTTCTGTTTTAAGCCACTAGTGCTTATGTGCCTGGTGAAAACATCCTGCATTCACACGCAGGCACAGCAGCCACTGGTGGGTTTTTACGGGCTGCCCCTGAACTGGAGGAGATCTGCATGTCACACTGGGAGCTGAGCATGAACAGAGGCATGGAAGAGAAAGCTATTGGGTCTTTCCAAAGGTGACAAGCCTTCTGTTTTACCAACATGCTACAAGCAAGGAGACTATGCAGTTGATCTGGGATAATATATGACCTATACTTGTTCTTTGTCCTATGCACATGTATACTGCCCTCTGTTACAGTATACATGTGCATGTACAGGCATCTACCAAAACCTTTAGTGTTCTATCATTGGTCACAAAGCACTGAATCCACCACAGAAAAGGTAACCCAAAGGTTATGATCTATAATGCTCTCTGTAATCTTGCCCTGCCCTGGGGATGCCACTACCCCACTGCACAGCTTTCACTTTTGCTGCTGAGGAAGCCACTAAGCTGAGGGAGAGTGTGTGGAGTAAAATCTTGTAAGATAAGAAAAGCAAAGACAGAGATAGAGTTGCTGGGACACGTGTCATTAACAGTTCAAAGATTCAAGAGCAAGAATCTGAAAAAGTAAGAGTCTTAAAGGAGCAGATGATGACAAATCAGCCACAAGAAGGATGGGTTCCAGGGACCAATGTCTGCTCAGTCAGCAAAGGCTCTTCAGACATTTTATCAGGGTGGTGAGCACACTAATGCTTAGCTAGAATTTAATTAGCTAGGCTGCTTTTATATGTGTTCGCCAGTATTATTTTATATCTGTAACATATGCTTATAGAGTGATTTTTATTTTGTGCATTGCTAAAGTTACCAAAACAATGTAACCCAAAGAAATTCAGTATGGCAACTTTTTATAAGAGAACACAATACTTACCGACTTGCCCTTACCGCTTCCAGCTGTGGAGAGAAAAAAACCCAAAACCACAAGTTAATGGAAAGTAATAAGTAATACTCCTTTAAAACCAATAGAAGATTCAAAAAAAGTTCAGTTCAAAATAATGAAACACAAACACAATACTGTTCAGGATGAGCAAGTTTTCAGTTTATAAAAGGGTGACTTTTCATGGTTATTAGGCAAATCATCACTTGACAGCCTTTGGTTTTTCAAGGTGTACATAAAGTCACATACACTCCCCAGAAATACTCAAAAGGACTGACAAGACAAAACATCCCATCCTATTATGACTGCTCATCATGCATCATTCAAGGTAGTGGTAGACCATCCAGCCACTCACAGAAGATGCATCCTGTTTCAATTCATTCTCAGGGATGTTACTTTAAAGGCAAGTCAAGAGTAAAGAATAGACTCAAGATGTCCTGCCAGGGATGGAGGTCAGGTCCTGAAAAAGGACAAACTTCCCACAGCTTAGATTTAAAGAGGACTGAATATGCAGCCCAACTGAGTGATCCACCTTATCTGGCATTCCCATAATCTGAAAACTAACCTAAGAAGACCTGGACACAGGGGTTCCCCCTGAAGGCAGCAAGAGCAGACAGCTGCTTGCAGCCCCAAAGTCCCTTCCAGCTGCAGGCCCACGACCCCTGGAAGCTCTCCAAACAGTGTCCTGCAGGGCTTGCTCAGCTCAGGGGACAGGTTTGTAGGCTGAGCTTTCACTGTACCAGATAGTGGATGCCAACATTTTCCATAAAACCACATGAGTGAGCTCATTATCCTTAAGATAAGACAAGATGTGAACTTTGAAATCATTGCTTGTAAATCAAGTAGGTCCACAATAGATCTCTATAAGAAAAGTATGTTTGTCAAAATTATTATTTAGTCCATAGTTCACAACAGATAAAAACAGCTGACAACAACACTATAGTGTTTGACATGACACTAAATAAAGGAGTTTTCAGAAAATATTAAAACCGATCAATCTGATTCTTTCCTGCACTGCTGTGGACAAGTACCTTCACAACAGAGACAGCAGGTAATTCAAGAATATATTTTCCTACTGAAAGTGCTAACACACTAAAGTTATGGCAATGTCCCTTATACAACCCACATGAAGATACACTGAAGGATACTGAGGCTTTAGCAATAGACTATCTTCATAGCAACTCCTTGGTTGTTTTCACTTGTTGGCCTTTCCAGCACATGCCAGTTTTTCATAACATGTACAGAGAACATCAGTTTAGGCAGCTCTTCCCTGTTAGCTAAGCCTCGGGACAAAAATAACAAGGAACTTGCTGTTGGCTGCGTTTCTTTCCTTTCCAAATGGTAAAAGTATCACCTCTGTAAGAAACCTTACACAGAAGACATCAGAGGCATTTTTTTCAGATGACATTGTCTGACTTAAGTGTTTAAGAGACACTTATTTGCAATAATTTTGACTTTATCTCTCTAGTATCCTTTTACAAAGAGGGTCAAGGAAACTCCTGATAGCATTAAAGCCAATATTTCATAAGAGGCCCCTAAATTAACTGAGGACTCCACCATCAGGCAGATACAGAGTTCAACCTACAAAAGCACAGAGGACCCAACATTTTGGATCATTTTCAGTGATAAATCTGAGGTTTGCAAGTGCCATTTTGGAGCGGTCCCTCTTTGGGGCAACCCTCAGCACCTCTTATTCTCTCCCTGCAAAGAATGATGAGCTAAACAGCTCATTTTCTCCACAAAATACTGAAGAGCTCTGCATTTTTCAATATAAACCTCTGAACAGTTGTGCACTTTGTATTCCCTTAAGATACTGAATATTTTCAGGAAATGTAAAGGCATAAGCCACTTGGTTCTTGGCTTTAGCACTGCATCTAAATAGTTATTTATCAGTGAGCCACTCTCTCTTTCCCACACTTGCAGGTAAGGTGGGACAGGCTTATCTCTCCAAGTCCTTCCCGAGCATCTCCCATCAGTATGGTTCCCTGCAGTCAGAGGGATGCAGTGGGATGCTTCAACTCTCGCAGCTCACAATCCATAACACAAGATGGGAGTGCATTGCCTAGCTCCACGTAGCCATCACAGCAACTCTGCCAGATTGAAATACTCCATGTCTGTGTCCAGGCTAAATCTGTGCACACCCATGCTGTCACTTTGGATGTTTCTGGCTCCAGAGCAAGCCTGCTTTCCTGGCACAGCCAAACCTGTAGCCTCTGCTCCCTGGAGCAGCCTTACAGCACCTCCACAAGGATGCTGCTGCCATCAGGACATGTGACTCCAAGAGTCCTTGATTCACACTTTGCTATTCCAGAAAAACACTAACACAGAAACCATCCAAGTAAACCTGTCAGCAAGCCTGATATTACATGAGCAGACCCAGCTGCATCACATTTCTCTCTCTTCCCAGAGCCATCACCATTTTCACAGTTGGCTGCTCAAGCCAGCAAGACCCCAGTGCCCCCTGAGCAGCACCACGGCCAAGCTCTGCCTGCTCATTACTACAGTTGCTTGTCCCCAGAACACAGATTTACCTGCTGAAGAAGATACAATAGCACCTTTTTTTTTTTTGGCATCTCATATTCCTTCCCTGTGTAAGACAAGGTTTCTCTGGCTCAGAACTGCTTTCTAGGAGAGACACACCAACGTGCTCTGACACTGCACAACCAAGGGTCCAACAAAGGGCAATATAGAGCTACACCACAGAAGAGCATTATTCATACATTTGCTAGTTGGTGTGTTCCACTTCAGACAGGAGTAAGTCTTCAGGATTAATGAGCTAAATGGGCTCTGCCCTTATCTGAATCTTCCAGCTGTGTCTCAATGTATTTAAAAAGCACTAGGTCAACCCTAGGTAAACAGTCTCAATGAAAAAGCATTATTTAACGTGTGTGAAAAACACCACATTTAGCCCGTGCTCAGATCCCAAGCACCACATGCCTTAAAAGTGTAGGATAAACCTTACCAGCCAGGGACTCTGCTCAAAGAGCTTTCAAAAGCCAAGGCAACATCACTCGGCTCTTACTCGGGTTTTAAGGCAGGGTCACATAAGCCAGGATATAGCGTTGCCAAAGGGAGAGCTGCCTCGCAGGCAGAGGGATGACAGAGAAGCAAGAGCACGCGAAGGTGTCCTCAGACCCGCATCAAGCAGCAGAGCCAGCCCTGGAGACCCGGGACCCCTTGGCCATGCCGCCAGCTCACAGCCCGGCTGGGACACCCGGCTGGGGCAGAGGCGGCTTGAGGCTGCCCCGATGCTCATCCCAGGGCGCCGTCCCTCCCGGCCCAGGGGCCGCCACCGCCCGCCCCGCAGCACCTACCCATGTTGACGGCGCGGTACCAGCGGAGCTGCCGGGGCTGGGAGACAGAGGGGGCAGAGGGAGGAA
>VXBX01004599.1:779498-791405 GCA_013400415.1 Scytalopus superciliaris | reverse complement strand
AAAAAAAAAAAAAAAAAAAAAAAAAAAAAAAAAAAAATTAAATAAATGAGCTACCTTGATCACCCTGGCTTCCACTCACATTATCTTTCAATAATCAAGGTGTCTACTAATCCACAAAAAATTAATCCCAATGAATACACATTTTAATTTGTTCCACAGAGAACGATAAATGCACCCACAATTGCTTCACAGCTATTTCTGAGGTGGATTGACTTCTGCTTCCCTTTAGTAAGCTGATGCTACAGGGTTGACCTCTGTGGGGCTATTTTGTGGCTGTACTCATTGGAGGGACAGAAGTTGTTCTCAGAGGATTTAAGTTTCCTAGGAAGGCTCACCTTCTAGGAGAGCTCAGAGCACAGAAGGGCTGTTAAATACTCAGCAAACAAAGATGAAGATGCAATTCTGCTTTCTTCTACAAAGCTCCAAACTCACAGGAGCATATTTTCAGGGTGTAATAGAAAAGTCAAGCAACATAACTTTGAATAATTCAGCATAAACCACAGTTGGTGATTACAATGTATGTGATTTATATAAGTTCAGCAGGTTAAAATGACACATTATTCCAAGATAATACATATCCTAGCACCAACTGTTTGGCTGTATGGGTGGAAATTTTAATTGATAGGTACTTTGTCTTTACTTACATGCCACATCCCTCAACCTGCTGGCAGTGATTTTCCAAATGCACCCCAGGATATCACTGGCCTTCTTGGCCACAAGGGCACACTGCCGGCTCTTTAACCACTTGTTGTTCAGCAAGACCCCCAGGTCCTTTTCTGTAGAGCTGCTTTTTAGCAAGTCAGTGCCCAGTCTGTACTGGTGCCTGGAGTTATACTATGCCAGGTGCAGGACCCTTGTTGAATTCCAACAGTTCCTCTCCGCCTGTCTCTCCAACCTGTCGAGGTCCTTCTAAAGGGCTGCTGGGGTATCCACCACTCCTCCCAGCTTTGTGTCAGCAGTGAACTTGCTGAGGAGGCCTCCTTCCCTTCATCCAAGCCACTGATGAGTAAGTTAAGTACTGGACGCAGTACTGAGCCTTGAGGGACACTGCGAGTAATAGGCCCCCAAGAAAACTCTCTGCCACTGATCACTGTTATCAATCCACCTCACCATCCACTCATCCAATCTGCACTTCCTGAGTTTGCCCATGAGGGTGTTATGGGAGACAGTGTCAAAAGCCTTCTGAAGTCAAGGTAGACAGAATCCACTGCTGTTCCCTCATCTACCCAGACAGTCATGCCATCAAAGAAGGCAATCAGGTTGGTCAAGCATGATTACCCCTTGGTGAATCCATGTTCACTGCTCCTCCACATGCTTAGAAATTATGTCCATGATGAGCCACTCCATCACCTTTCCAGGGACTGACATGAGGCTGACTAGTCTGTAGTTTTCTGGGGCCTCCTTCTTGCCCATTTTGAAGACTGGAATGACACTGACTTTCCTCTAGTCCTCAGGTACCTCTCCTGTTCTCCATGACCTTCCCAAAATGATGGAGAGTGGCTTAGCAATAACATCTGCCAGCTCACTCAGCACTTGTGGATGCATCCCACTGGGACCCATGCATTTGTGGGCATGAAGTTTGCCTTCTAGATCTCTAATCCAATCCTCCTCAACCAAGAGAAAGTCTTCCTTTCTCCAGGCTTTCTTTCTTGGCTTCAGAGTTTGGGATTCCTGAGGGCTGGTCTTAGCAGTAGAGACTGAAACAAAGAAGGCATTCAGTAACATACCTTCTTTATCTCCTTGGTCATCAGAGCACCCACCCCATTTAGCAGCGGGCCCACATTTTCTCTGGTCTTCCTTTTGCTACAGATACACTTTAAGAAGCTCTTCTTGTTGTCCCTCCAAATGGACCTTAGCCCTTTTCATTTTATCCCTTCATACTCTGATAACGTTCCCATATCTGTCCCAAGTGGCCTGTGCATTTTCCCACATTCCATTGACTTCCTTCTTCTCTTTGAGTTTTGCCAGGAGCTTTGTGCTCATCCATGCAGTTCTCCCTTTGATGGATTTCTTACTTAAAGAGAAATTTCTTACTCAATTTTCAGCTTGGAAAAAGTGATACTTGAATATTAACCAGCTCTCTTGGACTCTCCTACCTGCTAGTCCCCTTGTCCACAGGATCCCAAGTAAGTCCTTGAAGAGGCCAGGGTTAGCACTCCTGAAGTCCGGGGGGTGTAATCCTACCCATAACTCTGTTTCCCCCACACAGGATTCTGAACTCTGCTGTCTCATGGTCACTCCAACCAAGGCTGCCCCCCAACCTTCACATCCCCAGCCAGTCTTTGTTAGTATGAGGACCAGCAGCCCACCTCTCCTCATTGGCTCTTCCACCACCTCTGTCAAAAAGGTATGATCACTGCCTTCCAGGATCCTCCTGGGCTGGCTGCAATGATCTTTCCAAAGGAGGGATCATTTCCTGTATCCCTCGGTTAAAGGTTGTTGCTTAGTCAGTCAGGTTGTTTCCTCACGTCTCGTAGGTAGAAAGAACACAATCACTTCAGAAGAGCAGGTGAGGTGAATCCATAAATTGGAATACTTGATAAAATCTCTTCATTACTTAAGGACTAACAACCTGAATTAAGATTGAAGTATTTTAAAGAAAATTAAGACTAATTACTATTTGTTCAGAATATGTGTGGCTTATAAATATTAATAGATAATTTTTGACTCAGTATTTTAGATTGGAAAAATCAACATAAGCATAAAGAACTTGCAAGGGTGTGCAGATCATCATGGAATAGCCAGTATTGGGTGGGATGCTGAAAACTGATTTAGGTAGTGCATTAATTCCACTCTAAACAAAGACTAATGGGTTTTGCTCTACAATCACAATCTATTTGGCTTTCACAATGGTAGCAGACAAATACGAACACTAGTCACTTCCCGGTAACTACTCCTCCCAAGATAATGCATCTTTTCAGGGAAGGTTTAATCCATCTTCCAGATAGGGAATCTGAGGAAAAAATGATTAGTGAATCAGCACATGAAAGCCTTCCACAGAGGAGCTGCACTTTCTAATGTAATTGAGGCACCCAATAAACCCCATGAGTGTTCAGAAAACAAAGAAGAGAGAATTTTCTTGCTGTGACCTTTCTCATGCACTGTGTCATGTTTTATTTCTTGAAGACACAGTTTGCTAGCGGAGCAAACAATTGGTGAGATGGTCTGGAAGAGACAGGGACTGCTGGGATGGAGGGCACCAGGGGTCTCTGACGAGGGGTCTGCAGCAGTTCAGCTGCATTCAGCTACCAGCAATACAGGGACCAGGTGCTGTGCACTTCCATAAGTGGGTTTGGTATTTGAGATACTCACTCAATTTCCATGCAAGGATCACCTCTGGCCCCAAAACACATGGACTTGCTACTTAAGAAGTTTGCTAAACCAGACAAGGGACACGCAGAGGAATAGAAGTTTTCTACCAACCCAGCCTGCCAGCCCAGTTCAGCAGCATTTTGTGGAATGGCAATCCTCCCCAGAAAAAGGAAAAGAGTTCCTGTAATACGGTCCAGAAGGGACTTGGCTTCTCTGGCAGATCTGTGTGTACACACAGTGAACATGTGGGTGGAGGGAAAAGCAGGGGAGCAGGAGCTAGAACAAAGACTTGTACATAAATAAAGTAACTAAGTGAACTTTATTTACCTGGAGCTGACCCAGACTGATGGCAGAAGTCTTTGGCTCATTACCAGTGCCTGGGACAACATACAAAGTTTAATATTGCCAGATGTAGACCTAATGAGTTAATGGTACACAATACATTGTGAAGTCACTCCTGCCATGATGGGGTTTTATTTATTCTTGCCGAAAACATAACTTGAGTTGATAACGGTGATTGTTTTGTTTCCCATTCATTTACTCTGATAACATTGTCTTCTCTGTATAGCCGGTTTTACCCCTTGTCCATTTCCTCTTTATATCAATCTCCATCATGACAACACCTTTGCTGCTGTTTTCTTCCACAGTTTTCCCCAGATTCCTTGGGGAATTTGAAGGAACCATGTTTTTTGTAAAGCCTGAGTTTAATAGGGAGCCTCGATTCTGGAAGTGCAGGTCTGTATGGAAACACACCTTAGCTGACAGTTGCAAGGAAGTGTTAAAAATCTTGATTTGGGACTTAGAGATGTGAGCACGCCTTCCAGTCTTGAAAGGCCTTTGTGGCTCCAGCCTTAATCTTTATACCCCGTGTCACAGCCAAATGCAGCTCACATACTGTGTGGCACCTTTGCCATACATCAGGCATGAGACAGGAATGACAGAAACACTCGCAGTAATCCCAGTTCTGGAGTTACTATCGGACATTGTGCAAGCCAAATCTGAGGCTGGGAGATTCTCCCTGCCAAGGAAGGGCACTCCCAGCAGGTATGTGGGGTAGACAAATAGGAGTGTTAGCATAAGTATTAAGGGCAGTTGGCAAGGGAAGTAGGGCAGAACAAAAGAGTTCCTGATGCAAAGCCTTTATATATTCCTATCTACTACAGAGAAACACCTGTTTGAAGCATATGACCATATTCAAGGAAAAAAGATAACAAAAACCATGGGTATCCTGTGCACAGCTAGGATTCAAGCCTTTTACTTAACTGGATGGTGAAAGCTTTTTTTATTCTGAATTACATATTTCTGCTTTTCTTCACATTAAATTTGAATTTGCCTGGCATACCCTCTCTCACCTAAGTGCAAGGTTGGTTAATGTTGTTCAAGGCATACTGAAACCAGCCAAACATCTCTTCAGCAGTTTGTTTTCTTTGTACTTCCACATTGATATTCTTCTTCTGAAACTTCAGATCTGTGTTGTGAGACCTTATGTTTTCAAGTAAACTTTTTCGCTTCTCGTTGCATTGTGTCTGCTGAAGTTTCACTAGTAGCATATTTTCAGACAAGCTGTGCTCAGCTTTTTTCCCTTAAGGACAGCACATGAGAGTGTCAGCAGCACAGCAGCTGCTAGGGCTGGCTGGATTATCCTGTCAGCTTATGCAACCAGCCCTACAACATGAATCATGTTGTTGGCTGAACAACACAAGTGTCATTTCTTGACCAATCTGTGTTTTGATTTGAGCAGATGTTAAAAGACTGGAGTTAAACTGTCAGGATATTTAGGAATTGATGTGTGATTTGTATTTCACTCATGAAGACACTTAGACGATTATTTATAAGTGATGTAGTACTCCTTCCCCTCCTCCCCCACACACATCCTGCCCCAAATACATCATATTGCAAGAGTGGATGCTCACGTTTTCAAGGGAAAATATCCTAAGATCCTTTGACTTTGTACATTCTTTTTGGGATGAGTGAGGCAGCACTGCTGTACAAAGCATACCTGACTTCAGGTGACATTAATGTTTATAGAGGAAATAACATATTTTGAGTTCAAGTAACACGACAACATCACATAATTTTTTAGAGATGTATTTTCCAGTCTTCAAATTCTGCAACTGGAGATCAAGACCTGACACCATATACCTGTTGCAGCCCTGTTAGAGGTTTGCAAATGGGCTCATTCCTCCTGAAATGGATTTTCTTGTTACTTACACACACATTCATATTTTTACCATGGGATACAAAGCTTCCTTCTTTTCATTACCTATAGCTTTCCTGTATATAATTTAGATTTAAATGAAAACTTTAGTAGCAGTATCTGACAGAATTTAATGTGTAATTAGATTTCAACCGATTTATTTGTGTTACTGCTCTCTTGTGAAGTCACTATAACGTCCATTTTTGGTATTTCATCTTAGAAATCTTGATCAGTTTTGTAGCTGCTGAAAGATCAAAGTATCCAGGGCTCAGTTGGGTTAATTTACCTGTGCACTGCAGTACCCCTGAGGCCTTCCCTGTCTCTCTACTTCTCTTTGGTCTTTTCCAGTAGCACCTCTAACCCTCTCTAGGTAGTCTACTTATTTTTGTGATACTTGTCCAAATTAGAAAAAAACCCCATGTTACTATTGACCTATGCAGTTATTTTCTTATTGTATTTGTTCTTGGCACTTTCTTGAGCAACTGATTCCCAGTAAGCGCCACAACACAATTCAGTTATTTGTTCTTTCAGCTTCTGAAACAGGGATGGTCCCCTCACCTTCTGACACTTGGAAAGCCCAGGATTTGCTATTACTTACCAGGAAGTGTAAACAAATCCAATAGCCAAGCCATTCTTCCCTTAGGGGTGGCTTAGATTTTGAAAAGAAAAAAAAAAAAAAGAAACCCCAAACCACAGCAACAGAAACTCAACCAACAGCTCAACAGCTCTTTCCTTCTTGCAAAGGCATCTGAATAAAATACATTCAACACAAAGGTTACAATACAACAGTACATAAACTACCTAAAATTACATAACATTTCATAAACTGAAACCACAGCACATAAGGAACCTAGTCCTACTTGTGAGCATAAGCATAACATGCTGGGTCACTGGCTTCTTCCTGCAACATAATAAATCTTCCAGAAAACTGTCTTCTGAGAGGAATCAGAGAGAGGAGAAGACAAGCAGCATATTCCCATTGAGCAATGCTGTTATACAGAATTACAGAGAGCCTACCTAAGGACAAGGAGATAGTTTTTTAGGAAGTCATTAAGAATTTTACCCAGAAGGCTAATACTTTTTCTGAAGATGAAGTGAACTGTGTTCATTTTAGGTATTTCAACAATTTTTTTCCCCTTGAGAACACAGCTGTCGAAGTCAGAGAGTATCAGCAGCCTCTGCAGCCTCTACTTACAAACAACTTTATAAATACAGTCAGATCAATCCATTTCTTAGACTGGAAGCTTAGGGTGTGAATTTTGGAGGAACAACCACTGATTCTCAAACACATCCTGTAGTAACATAAAGTATCTGGAATATTCTCAGGTCAAAAACAAAGCCTGGGATCTTATTGGCTGCTGCTCAAAATGGTTGGACAGCTTCTTGGTCAGGCTGTACTCGTTGTTGGAATACACCCATACATGTAATCTTTTAAGCACGTGTTGTTCACATGTGTTGAAACATTGCCTTTGTCAGAACCATCTCCTGGAGATCCCAACAAGGAAATTAAAGAAAATTGACAATCTAGTTACAAAAAAAAAAAAGACTGTCTGTGGCCTCTTAGCACTATCCTCATCAAAAAAGTAGCATCAGTAACACAGACATTTTAATTCTGTAATGAAATGGACAGCAATTTTGGGGCTGAAAGCTGTCCTGCAAGGAGTGGGCAGAGACTGGCTTTTTAGCAGCTCCAGGCAAAGCAGGTGTTTTCGGATGTTTTACAGAACCCTAATCCTTGGAGATGGGTTCCTTTCCACCAGTGAGACTTTTTGCCTTTGTTTCTCCCTTCTTCTCTCATGAGATTGAAAATAAAATTGCCATCTCCCAGCTTTCTGCCCTAAACCCTTTTGCTGAGGGAAGGTTGCAATGGGAAGAAAAATAAAGGGTAAAACACGCCCTTGCAGTCTCCACTTAGAATCACAGTATCTTTTTAAATACCTCCAGAGTTGAGGTGACTCAACCACTTCCCTGGGCAGCCTGCTCCAATGTTTTACAGCCCTTTCTGTGAAAAAATGTTTTGTAAAATCCAATCTAAACCTCCCCTGGTGTAGCGTGAGACCTTTTCCTCTCGTCCTACTGCTTGTTACCTGAGAGAAGAGCCCAACCTCCACCTGGCTACACCCTCCTTTCTGGTAGCTGTAGAAAGTGAGGTTACCCCTGAGCCTCCTTTTCTCCACACTAAACAACACCAGCATCCTCCTCCATTCATCATGGGACTTATGTTTCAGACCCTTCAGCAGCTCCATCGCCCTTCTCTGGACACACTCCAGCTCCTCAATGTCTTCCTTGTAGCAAGGGACCCAAAACTGAACACAGAATAGTAAGAATGGCTGCTTGGTATGGAAAAGGTAATAATCACAAAATGTATCACTGTTTTTATAGTAGTTAAAAAAATCCCAACCCCCAAACAGTAAATATGATGATCAAGTTCTGCCACTTGTAATTCACTTACTGTCTTGTCATGGATGAAGTTAGAACAAAAGACAGCAAAAATCAGACCATAGCAGCTAATTATATCAAATGTAAACACTGAATATAACCATGGCAACAGTGTACAATTGTTGCCAGAGATGTCACATTTTGAGATTTATGATCATCCACTGCTAAAAAAGACACATGAAAATATAGCTGAAGTTTCAGGAGACTTTGTAAGTTAAACACCCACAGTTGGCTATAAAAAAAAAAAGTTATTTAAAAAATAATAGGCTGCCTTATCAAAGGTTATGTCTTGCTTCATATATTGCTCAAGGCTTAATTTTCACTGCTTACTTAGCTGTCAAAGTTCACAGAGTGTGCAGTTATTTTTTCCACTTCATATTTTTATAAATGAACAAGTTTTACAGAAGGGCCTGTCATTAATCAGACAGTAACAGGCCATTACAAAAGCAGGGGTTCAGAATTCACAGCTTTGCTATTTTTTTCTTTGCTATTGACACACTGACATTCCAGTGAATAATCTAAGCTTTTCTGTCTGGAAAAACATAACAGTTATGAACCTTTGCAGATATTAATCAGATTTTCATATATGAGAGTATTACTTCTTGACTCTAAAATGGCTATATAATATGATGATACCTTGCATTCAAAAATACCTAAGTCTGCTTATAATGAGATCGTGAAGTTAGCACATTGTAAATCTTGTGATCCCCCACACATGCTACATGAAAATCTTTCTTTTAAAAGATTTCAAATTGCTCAGCCCATACTACAGGTACACTACATATGCAGGTAACATTTTCCATTACAGAAACAGTCCCTTCATGATGCAAAACCAGTGCAGAGAAATGTTTCCCTATGATCTATGTTGGAAAGCAAAAGAAAAAACATCCCAAAAATGGGAAGGGCATGCAAGCATAATTAATTACTCTATTTTCTTGTTGTTTGGAACAGATTTGCCCACAATGTAGTGCTTTCTTCCATAAACAAGCAATTACCTCTGGTCAAAGCAAAGCTGTTAAAAATACCCCTAGCTAATTATAGGTAAGAGCTATTAAAAAAAGGTAGTCTAAAATGGAAAGGCTTGTTATTATGGAAAGGCCTTAGACCTTTGATCATTTTAGTAATAGGCTGTAAAATTATCTTCCAGAGAACAAACATAGCATCAGTTACCAAAATCACTTGAACTAGGGTGACTGAGAATTAGTTTGTGTATCAGAAGTTAATCCAGGCTTATTCTTCCAGAACTGTGGAAGCTTTAGACAAAGCAAGTACTACAATAGTGCCCACATTTATCTTTTCAATACTGGACTAAAACTGAAAAACTTTCGTATATTTGAATTAGGCTTGTATATTGTTATTAGAAAGCAGCGTTTTATTAATACCAGTTTCTAGTATCACAGAATCACAGAATATGGTGAGTTGGAAGGGACCCACAAGGATCATTGAGTCCAACTCCTGGCCCTGCACAGGATCATCCCCAAGAGTCACACCAGGTGCCTGAGAGTGTCATCCAAACACTTCTTGAAATCTGTCAGGCTTGGTGTTCTGACTTGCCTGAGGAGCTTCTTCCAGTGCCCAACCACCCTCTGGGTGAAGACCCTTTTTCTAATATCCAACCTAAACCTCCCCTGGCACAACTTCAGGCCATTCCCTCGGGTCCTGTCACTGGTCACCACAGAGTGAGATCAGTGCCTGCCCCTCCTCTTCCCCTCACAGGGAAGTTGTTTCTGCAATGAGGTCTCCCCTCAGTCTCCTCTTCCCCAGGCTGAACAAACCAAGTTCTCTCTTCTGCTTCTCAAACAGCTGCCCCTCAAGGCCCTTCATCATCTTCATTCCCTTCCTTTGGAAGCTCTCTAATGGCTTAATATCTTTCTTACATTGCAGTGCCCCAAACTGCCCACAATATCCAAGGTGAGGNCACTAGTGACAGGTCACCAGTCTGATGTCACCCCATTCACTGTTACCCTCTGTGCTCGACCCGTGAGCCAATTGCTCACCCACCACATGATGTGTTTATCCAGCTGTGGGCTGGACAGTTTGTCCAGGAGGATCCTGTGAGAGACAGTATGGAAAGCTTTGCTGAAATCCAAAATGATTACATGCACTGGCTTCCCTTGATCAGCTAGCTGGGTTACCTTGCCATAGCAGGGAATCAGGTTGGATAAGCAGGACTTTCCTCTCACAAAGTCATGCTGGCTGTGACCAGTGACTATTCTCATAAGGGTGTTTTTTAGTACTTCCCAAAATAATCTTCTCCATAACTTTACCAGGCACTGCAGTGAGACTGACAGGCCTGTAGTTTCTGGGGTCCTTCTTCTTGCTCTTGTTGAAAATCAGGACAACATTCACCAGCTTCCAGTCTGCTGGGACCTTACATTTTTACATTCTTTTTAATTAATAAGAGTGGTTTCTTTACGAAGTCCTGCTACTGCTGCATATGTACTACTGCTTACCTGTCTTTGCTTATGGTAAAAAAATAAGTATGTTCAAGGAGAAACAGTTTATCTGCATCCTCTCGGTAACAAACAGATATGGTGCACATATCTAATATCTTTGTACTTTGTTATTATTTCCTTTCTGATAAAATCATGTTGCTTATGTATTACCACCTCTCTGTTACTTAGACGGGTGTCCCAGTAAGAAGCATCCACAGGTACATTCAGCCTCATATTGAAAAAGATCAATGTTATTCTCTTTTTGAGAACACTTTTTAAAAGTGGATGAGAAAACATGGTTTAAGAACAAAGTATCATCTTATTGCTCCCACACCCATTCATTTACAGTTCCTGGAGACAACAAGCAGTTTGTGCATCCTACTAAAATGACTTCCTTTTCTTTCTATTATCAGGTAACATGAACTCATGAGTCTTCTCAGCCATAGCTGTTTCTGTTAATATTCACACTGAGCTTTCCTTTATGGTTCACTTGGTAACAGCTGATGCTGGGTATCTGCCTGGGACTTGAAATACTCCAGCCAGTAACCCCTGATGAGCTTCTCTGGAGCCCAACAAAATTTTACAGCAAAAAAAGTGTTAAATTGCACTCAGCTGAGACCACAGACTTTTTTGATAGGGAAAACATTGTGTACCACAGAAAAAACCCCAGTGTCTTCAGAAAGCTTGTGCAGAGATGCCCTGCCAAAGATCCTTGCTAACACCCCACCTTCTTGCATGGAATCATTAATGAGCAGGAAGAACAGATCTCTGGTGCAAGATGTCCCTGTTAAGGAGAGATTGAGATGAGATTTCAGATACCATTGTAGTACATGTGCACAGTTCAAAGCATTCATGGCTGGCTCACTTTAAACATGGTGAGCTGAACCAGTACATGGGAATGATGGTCAAGATAATGTTTTGTCTGGTGCTGACAATGACTTTTTTCTGAGCATCAATGCTGCTGACGTGTGCTATGAGAGAGGAGCTGAGCACAGTGCAGGACTTTGGCTAAATGGTTTATCTGCAGGGAAGATGACTATCTTTCCTTTTTTTTTTTTTTTTTTGGCCTGGAACAGTGCCACTGGACTTGAAAAGAATGGAAAATGGCCGAAGAGGAGTGTTCAGAGACTGGGCCTTGCAGAAGGACTGGTGAGGAGGAAGACCAGTGAGCAGTGTCCCTAAAGGGAGACTATCTAAAGGAAGCAATGACACAGACAGAACCAACAGTACTGCAAGAAGTCAGACAGCTGAAAATGAGCCAGCACAAAAGTCAAGTGGAAAGGTTAGTCCAGACAGAAGGGACATACCTCACCTGACTTACCTTTTCCCTTCACATGATCAAACATGTATTTTCACTCCTGCTGTTACACAATACAGCTGTACAGTATGAAACCATTGCCACATCCTCCTAACAGGCACTGCCACATTTTGTATCGGGGTGAAGTTGGAATCATATTAATTGTTTTTTAAATTATTTGGGGTAGAGAGGTACCATTTAACCTTCATTGTAGTAACTCACCTTTT
>VXBX01004599.1:666191-776539 GCA_013400415.1 Scytalopus superciliaris | reverse complement strand
AAAAAAAAAAAAGCGCAAAGATAAAAAAGCCCCAAAACAACAAAACTGCTGCCAAAAACCTAATTGCTCATCAGTGACAGATGTCCAGCCAGTCCCCAGGCAACTCCTGCCCTGGCCAACCTTCCTCCCCTCCAGTTTTATTGCTGAGCTCAATGCCATATGGTGTGGGATATCCCTGTGGCCAGTTGGGATCAGCTGTCCTGGCTGTGTCCCCTCCCAGCATCTTGTGCATCCACAGCCTGCTCCCTGGTGGGGTGGGGTGAGAAGCAGAAAAGGCCTTGAGTCTGTGCAAATGCTGCTCAGCAATAACAAAAAACATCCCTGAGCAATCGACACTGAGCACAAATCCAAAACACAGCCCCATACCAGCTACTGTGAAGAAAATTAACTCTAGCCCAGCCCAAACCAGCACAATAAAGAAGTTTTGCATGGCTAAGGAAGAACCCCAGAGATATGGCACTTACTCAAGAGTCACCATTCCTTGTCTCCCATGGGGATCTGCAGGCTGCTTGGACATGGGCTTCTTAGTGCTTGTGAACATGTGGGTGTGAAAACATGGCTGAGTGAAATCTGTGAGACAGTCAACATGAGTGACTGAGATTGGTTTTTCAAAAATAAATAGTGACTTTCCTTCTGGTCTTGAGTTGCTTTTTGTCACATTGATTTCATACTGCATACAGTCAATGAAGTACAAGAGAGTCTCTAATTTTCTAGTCTCTGCAAAGGAGGAGGAAAGATGTTTGACCAGACCTATTTTCTATAGAAGCCTATTTTTGTTCTTTGTTCTTTGAATCTCATAATAAACCTCCCAGAGTGGTGTTTCACACCAGTACCATGGCAACAAGCGTAGCAACCCCCACATGCTTTCTCTGGTATTGGGATGTGAACATTATTCTGAAATTTCTGTGCTCAGAGATCTCTTTTGATGGAACATCAGCAGGCCAGCACCTTTCTGTCAACTCTCAACTATGTCTTGTTTCAGTTTTTAGGCCTGCAGATACTGAACACATGATAAAAACAAACTTTCTGCTGGATTATAAGGGAGCTATGAAATACATAATTATCTTCATGCAAAAATATGTCACTGTTTCTCAAGACAGAACATAACCACGTTGAACATGTCTTCACACTTCACAATTTGACCTTCCACCACCTGCCTAGTAGTGGAGCTGGCAGCTAGCAACTATTTCAGCAAAATGCCTTAATAGCTTCATCTATGACAGGGAGATTCTTCCAATCAACGTGTGAAATTTCTTAGAAATTTTCTGTATTTTAATTTCTATTTACTCTTATTCATATTCAAATATTTGATGTTTTTAAGTGTCAGTATTTCATCACTATCCTTGCCTTGTCAGAAACCAAAAGCATTTCTTCTTTTGCTGTCATAGCTCTGCATCCATCCATTTCTTTAATTAACAAGCTGATCAGATTTATTTATTTGCAGGAGGAATAAAAGTATAAATTTTGGTTTAGGGCTATCTCTGCCAGTTTTTAACAAGTATAGTCAAGTTTTGATCACTGGTTCCTAGACAGACACCAAAACACGGTATGATAATTATTTTAGTATAAGAATCTGTGATCCAAGCCAGCTGTGTATTGTTAGATACAAGTGCTTTCTATAAGCATATTTTACTACAGGTTGTGCAGCATTTTCCCCTGCAGATGTGCACAGCAAATTAATGATCCAGTTCTGAGGACAGAGTTTAACCACACAGCTCTTCACCAACACATTGCTGCCTCATGCTTTAATACCTGGTGCGCTCCTTCATTTCTATTTCAGTATCTCCAAAACAGATAATAAACCATTTTACTGTAGGGTGTCACCTCCCCTATCTATCTTTCTCAAGTAAGTGAAGAAAATAAAATCACAGTCACGTAATTTCTCTAGGCACATTCAAATAAAATATTTCAAGGCTTTATTGTGTATATATTTTTATAGTCTCCTAGTACACTGGGATGAGAAAATATTCAGCTGTTTCAAACTATGGATGCAGAACAAGGATCCAACACTGCAGATGAGAGAAAAAAGCTTTAAGCAATCTGAAAAAAACAACAGGCTGTTGCTGATGAACAGAAATTTTCTTTCCTGTCACAGGCCTTTTAAAAATCTAAACAGTTACATTGACAATACTTTCATTTCATTAGACCAATTACAAAAGGCGTTGGTCCCTTAGTGACTTGTAATTGACTGCTGTGGTTAATGGGGCTACTAAACCTTCACTAAATGAAACACAGCTCTGGACTTGTCCCTCCCCAGGCAATGTTCACAGAGTTCAGAGAGTTATGGAATGAACAATGAATTGAACAGTTTTGCTTAACTAAGGTCCTTTTCTTACAGTTATCTGTATGACCTTAGGAACTTCTTATCTCTTCCATTTACAGTCCAAGCCTTTGAAAAAAAAATCACGTTACCTACCAGCTCTATCAGAAATGTCACCTCTGTCTTGGTAGTTGTGCTCATAACTTTGACTGGAGCAAAACAGTGGAGTCACTTTCTGTTCAGATTTCTTGCAGGCTTCAGAATCCTTTTTATTTTCAAACACTGAATGCCAGCTTAAACTTACTTATTCAGTGGCTACCAGCATTTTCTTGTGTAGTCTTCTAGACTGGCAAACATCTTCTTTCCCTCATACACTTGAAAAAAGTATGATGTCTCACTTTCATTAATTTGAAAATTAAGTTTGTGTAAAACTGCATAAACCTTATACTAATTCTTAAAATATTAAATAGAAAGTAAACTGATTTAAAAGAATATTTATTTTGGGACACTTCATGTTCTCCATCTTGATTTGTCACATCAAACATTCACGTTTTTGGGAGTCTGATATCACAGTGACAAACACAAACAGATTACACAGCACTAGCTACAAAACCCACCACCCCAGGAAGCTACACTTGCTGTTCAGGTATCCAGTGTCGATGAATCCTACAGGACAGAGAGAGACATACAAAAACCAGAGATGCTCTAAGGATTCACAGTGAAAGATTATTTACCTAAACCCCTTTGCCCTCCTCTTTTCTGTCTTTCCAGTATCTAATATGTAATTGCACAACACAAACAGCAAAACAGAACCATGCAGCTGGAAAAAAAACCTCAGTGTTTCCATCATTAACAACAAACTGCTAAACAAGGTGTAGGATTCCTAAGGTGTTTTACTAATATCACTCACACCTTGTTTTTGCAGAAAAAAAAACCCAGCAAGTTTTGCATAGAAAGAAGAAATTATAGAACTCCTCCTTAAGCAGAAAATGCCAGGAAAAAACCCCTAATATCTGCTACATTTAATTTGAAAGGGAAATACCACATAGTCACTCGATATAATTTAAATTCGTTATTTGTGTCAAGACTAAAAGATGTTTAGCATCTAAATGGCCTAAATAACTCATTATGCATTCAGTATAATACTTTGGGAAGGAAAAAGCCACCATCAAATATGTTAAAGGTGTTAAAATGGTCACTTCCACAAATATCCCTTTGTCCAGGAAGTCCCAGGATCCCTAGTCCCAGCACAGTTAAATACAGTTTTTTCAGGTCATGAAAAGCCACAGAACAGTAGTCTTCCCAAACTTCACCACACAGCCTTCATGAGAGACAGTGACTTCCATGTCTTGTGCATACTGAAATCTTCTCACAAAGAAAACAAAGATAAAAGAAACCCACTCCTGACTTAGTAGACTAAATACACCTACAGTACTCCTCTAGATACATCTTTATTTGAAGTAATTCCACTTAATTAAATACTATTTTAAAATATCTATAACATTTTTATAAGGTTTCATTTTCTGCTTACCATGTTCAGCCTGAGACCTGACTGCGAAGACCCCCAGGACCCTATTACAAGTTGTTGTTGTGTATGTAACTGTGGCAAGAATAAAACAGAGCACACTCAGCACCTTGAAAAAAGACTTTTGAAGCAACTGAATTGGAGAGGCAGTTCCATGAGTTGTCCCTTCACCCCTCAGCTTTACTTTTCTTAAGCCTGCTTAAGAAAGCTTGCTTCCTCATTCCTGTGACTTGCCTTCCTCTTCTCTGCAGTGCACAACATACCATGTCAGTACAGACCGATACAGCTGAGTGTTGGGTCTCTGCTTTAGACACAGTGTCTGTTTTTGTGTCTTCACATCCAGAGACCCTCTGTTCCCCTTGAGGTTTCCAAATAGTGCCTGGTAGGCATATATCAGCCCTGGCAGAGGGGTGAGTTTTGTCTCTGACATAGCCAGGGCATCCTTTTTTCAAATACTTCATCAGCTCTTGAAGATCCTGCACTTGTTCAGGGGTGAAGTCCCAGACTATCGGAAGTGACAACCCTTGTAGGTGCCTGCCCATATTCTCTCACATGCCTTGCTACTCACACCCATACTGCCTTGGGATATACCCCTATGTGATGTTCCTAAATAGCTGATTAACCTTGGGAAAAGCTGGAAAGGTATTCTTGAAACATGCTAATAGGAACATTTTAGTTACCAAAGGATGCTCAAGATACTGAAGAGTTTTTGTAAAAAAGGAGAAAACGTCTACCGCATAGAAAAGAAGGGGGAATGTGTAATTCTTTGTTTCATCCACCAATTTGTTCTTGGAGGAGAAAATGTGAAAATGTGTAATTGTTCATTGTCTTCATGAGATGGTTCCCGAAGTACAGGGAAGGCAACAATGCAGGGCCCAAATACCAGATTAGGCTCAAGGCCAATGCTTTCATCATAGTTCTCCCAGGCAAAACACAACCAAACAATACACTGCACAGCAAAAGGAAGAAGTCAAATCCAGTCTTTAACAAGCTCTTGAATTTGATGTATGGCAAAAAAATAGGGAGCATGGCAGTGATTAGATAAACCACATATGAACAAGTAAATCAACACTGCAACCAGTGATTGTTAAACAGATAATTATTATCAGTTCCCTCTAACATGCTGTGGTCAAATCTGCTATCTCAAACCTTTCAAGCCCAACACTGGGTGCCAGAAAGGACTGTTGTGGTTTAACTTCACCCAGCTGCTCCACAGTGGGATAGGGGACAGAATCAGAAGGGTAAAAGTGAGAAAATAAGTGGGTTAAAATAGACAGTTTAGTAAGTAAAAAAACCCCAAAATAAAACCAAGAAAAAGAAATTGTGCAAAAATCACTCAACTGCCTGCCACTGGCTGATCAACACCCAGCCAGTCCCTGAGCTCTGGCAAACTTTCTCTGTGCTTTTATTGCTGAGCATGACATGATACAATATGGGATATCCTTGTGGTCAGCTGGGGTCAGCTGTCCTGGCTGTGCCCCCTCCCAGCTCCCAGTGCATCCCCAGCCTGCTCACTGGCATGGCAGTGTGAAAAGCAGAAAAGGCCTTGACTGTGCAAGTGCTGCTCAGCAACAGCTGAAACATCCCTGTCTTATCAACATGGTTTGCAGCACAAGCCCAAAACAGAGCCTCATACCAGCTACTGTGAAGACAAATCAACCCCATTCCCAAACCAGCAGAGCCCAAGTCTTTATAAATAAATTAACCCATATTGGATACTTAATTTGCATGTTACAGAAGTAACAACAGAGAAGGAAAACTGGCACTGAAGGAATTATTCAGGAGGTGAAACCCCACAATTATAATCTTGGTACATCTAAAACCAAAACAGTAGAGGGTGTGTTCCCTAATATAAATGCATCACAATAGATTAACTCTACAGACATTTTGTTTATAGAGTTGAACATGTGTTAATCATTAATACAACCCTGTGTAAACCTACAGCAGTACTTGTCAACTACAGTTTGCTGTTTCTCACAGGCCAAGTTTTAGCAACTCAGCAAAACAGCTCCACATATATTGAGATGTATATATACAAACACATAGATGCAGTTCTGAATACATACTACATTTATAGGTTGGTTAACAGATACCATTCCGTCAGATTGAGGTCTCAGTTCCAAAAGTGTTGTACAGCTGTAGGAAATTGTCCCAGGGCAAAGTGGAAAAAGTTAGAAAAAGGGAGGTAATTGAAAGAAACCATCATGATGTACACCATTTCTATTAACACACGGATACAGAAATCTTCCTGAATGGGAAAAAAACTTTACAGGATATGTTCTCCTAATAATAAAATATCATTTGAGGTAGGTGTTCCTACACTGATTTCCATAAATGAACAGAAGTGTGAAGTGTGTAGGGCAGAAGGGGAAGAAAGGGGTCTGCTTTTTAATGCAGCATTACGGGTTCAGTGTCTAGAAGTGTTTATCTCTGATTTTTTCCTTCTTAAGGAAGAGAATTTTAAACAAACAGAAATTTTGTTTCACAAACATAATTGGAAAAAGCAGAGTTATTCAGCATTTTATTGCTGGGATGAGCAGTTTTGGGAAAACCTTTGAGGAGTAACAGCAACATATGTGATTCACATTACACTACAGAAAATGACAGGAACCTTATATTGTAAGGAAAAGATGATTTCTACTGCCATGTTCTGAAAACTTCCTAAAAAATTTTGAAGACTTCCTAGTATTAACTGTCCTGGTGAGTAACAACCTGTAGTTGCAGTAACATGCTACTTGTGTCAAATGTCATGGACTCCAAATTGATGTTTCAACTAATAACCTAAATTCCTTTTACTGACAAGGAATATGAAGTAAACCCTAGATGTGTCTGCATCTCATCTCATGCTCAAGTTGCAAAAAGCCATTATTTTGATCAAGCTTTCATATTTCCCAAATGTGAGGGATAAATCCAAAATAAAAAAACGGAGCACACAGTGAGAAAAGTAACTACCTTTTTCCTTTTAATACAGATGTAGTACAGAATGTTTAATTACAGCAGGACAGTGCTTCCAGTTAAATAAAATTAAAAACCTTTATTTCCCCCAAATATAAAATTACTAAATTAATGTCTTAAAAGAATAAGAATATGGAAAAAGCTTTAAATTATACCACCATTTACCACAGTAACCATGATTACCAATTACATACTCCATTGCTTTGGCAAAAAGGTTTTTTCTTTTTTAATAACTGCATATAAACCTAACATAGCAAAGACTGTATACATCTTTATATTGCACTTATTTATATACAGGAATAAATGAACTGTAAAGTCTGCATATACTTGGAATGAGCAGATTTTCAAAATAAACTGAAAGCAGAATGGTAAGAGCTGGTATGAATATTAAAAAAATTATTAGAAATGTAATACATTTATGTACAGACTGTATGGACTGTATTAACAAACAATATGTACATAACAATTTACTACTATTGATACTGTAGTATAATTCAGTGTTCATTAATACAGACCTTTGGTTGTATTTAGTTGTTTAGTAAGATCTAAGCTCGCATACCTTCAAAACGCAACAAGGTATAAAATAAAGCACAACAATTTGCCAAATGGTACAAAAACTACTATTGTCAGTTCCATTAAACCCCAAAAACTAGTGTCTCTGTCTAGTCCCAAAATAGTTCTTGTACTTGGAATCTCTATGTGCCATACACAAAAAGAACACCTGAATGTTACATATCTGCAAAATTACATCCCACAACACTTTTTTGTAATGTGCAATTCATTTTTATAACACTTTCTAATGAAAAACAGAAGCTAACGTCAACTTTATAATTTTCCAACACGCACTTCTGCAATGACATTGTGAACACTTTTAAATTTTACCAGCAAGATTAAAAAATAAATGTGTGCCTCCCTTACTCTAAAAGACTATTACCAGTAACTGCTATTTGCTAAGTGTGCTCAAACATTCGTATGAATTATGCAGCTTGCACGTGCCCAACATTTAGCTTCAAGATCATCCTGAGTTTGCACACAAGGAATCAAATCCACAAACTTTAAAAGAAACGAACATACTTTCCTTTACAAAACAATCATGCAACTGAAGAGGAACTGGGCATCCCATGAACTGTTGTGCTTGTTGGAGTTCCACTTATGGCATTGAAAATGTGTAGCGAGTTAGGCATGACACTGGCCTTTTCTTCAACCGGAGTAATCTTAAAATGAAAAACACGTATTTACCGAAACGTTACAAAACGACACCAGCATTTATAACACAGCCAACTAATTTCAGGGGGTGCTGCTTATCGATTCAACCTCCCAGTACTGTCTCAATGGCACAGAACTTCTTAAGGCTGGTTACTCTTTTCAGCCACCCTCTACTAGACTTAGGGCAGTAATTATTTCTCCAATATCAGTTCTCCTAATTTAGATATTATACTGTCCTCTCTGGAGGATGCTTAGATAGCTTCTCTCATTCCTCCTGTTAACTTTCAAAAGGAGGTTCTCAGTTCACTTTTTGCCCTTTTCTGGTTTTCCTCTTTTTAATCTTAGAGGTAAGATTTGAGCACTTCTTTCTTATGAAAAGCTATCAAAGCACCAAAAAGACTTCATGCTTAACAGCTAAAAACATAGTGATGCTANATATAAAGATTAGACAAACTAAGAGAACAGAAGTAGAGAAAACTAATTACCATCCCATCTGATCATATTGGCAAGCAGCAGAGGAGAAAAAAAAGAAAAATCTGTTAAGATTCTTTTATGTATATATGTATCTTATAATAAAATTTTTGCAGTTGTTAAAAACCCAGTGTTGCAATACCGCTAATAGTTTATTCAGTGACATTAGAACAAACACTATGCAGAGCTATTTTTCCCAGAACAGCAATAGGCAGACACATAAAGCTGACATTTTTAAAGATTTCAGTGGAAGAGCCTTATATTTCTAAGCCTTCAGGGGAGTTATCAGTCTAATTTAAAAAAAAACCCAAGCAACAAAAACCCCACCAAAATAAAACCACCATCAACACTGCATTTTCATTATTTACAACTAATTCAATTTGTACAAAAACAACATAGTGGTAGGCTAATAGTACACATTACTGCAGTCAGTGATGTACTTTCATATTCTGCTCACACTATCATATGTATCAGTTGTTTGCCTAGAAGTAAACAAAGAGAAGGGGCAATGTAATTTACTCCTTAAGTTTCAGATATTACATGCTTTTTCTTATTGTCAATCTTTGGAAATTCACACACTTTAGCATTTTTTAAACATCCAAATCTTGTATTGAGTTCAAAGTATTTTTTCTTGTGTACAAATTGTCATTATATTCTTTCACTTTTTCCTGTGCCAGGGGAATGCTAATCTTCCATTTATCATCAAATTACTTGACCAACACACTTGCCTCTCTCTTCCAAAGGGGTATTCTATACCGCTGTCTAATTCTCTCATCTACCTTGTTCATCTTAATCAGCTTTCCAAGCAGTTATCCTCCTTTATAAAACCCTCCTCTACTTTCTGCTTTTCAATACATCACACTGAAATATAGTCAAACCATCCCAATATTGTCAGCTAAGCAATCTCTTTTTTTGTTCCATGGATCTTTCAAAACTGTTTTCTGAAAGATACTGTTTTCTATTTAAAAAAAATCCCAACCACCCAAATTCTGGAAAAATGGTATCACTTCCTATAAACTTTGTTCCACAATATTCTTTATCATTGGTGGTTGAAAAGAGTTTTGTCATAAGCTCTTCTCTGTGATAGGATATCAAAGTAGGAGAGTGGAAACAAAGCCTATGTGCTTGCTGTATTCATGTGCTTCACCATAATTATATCATATCCCAGAGCTACTCATAGCACAGTACCTGAAAAAACCATATCAGGAAATCAAGGACAACAAGAAAGCGCATAAAGTGAACTTTGGACAAGCGACACATTTCTGAAGAGAAGAATGTTGTCATAGAGGTTTTGGACACCCTGTAAGCAAGGGTAGAATAAAGGCCCATCTCTCTTAGATAAGCCTACAGGGAAGCTGTTGTACCACCAAGCTGACTAGATTTTTGAGCAAGTCTTTCTTGGATAATAATAGAGTAATTGAGAGATGTTAAAAAATAGTTGATGGATAAAGTCATTGTACATCTAAAGGATGCAATCCTGAAAAAAAAAAAGCTGGAGTATTACCAGAGTGTTTTAATGTCAGATAGACTGAATGCCTCAGGTAGGTCTCAAGTTTGACTTTTCCTGCACAATTTGATTTCTGAGAAAAGCCTACAGTTTTTTTGCGTGGACAAGAGAAACTGAGAACTCCCACTTGTATCAACTGGTTGTGCAGACTAGGAAGTTCTCAGACTGGGAAAAGTTTCTGTTATGGTCATACATCTAAGGAAGTCTCATAGACCAGTGTATTTGAAAGGTTAAAATATTATCAGAAAACACAGTTATTTCTTGTGGGCCAGAAATGCAGGTCTTGAGTGTTAAGAACTATGAACTATTCTATGGCTCTGGGAAAATGTTATACAAGTAATAGTGGATGAAAGAAAATGAATCTGAAGTGATGACTATGAGTAAAAATGTCAAGAAGGCAAGGATCAAGCATGAAACTGCAGCCCTTCCTCTCCTCCTGGAAATGGTATCTTTGCCTCTGAAGTCAGCAGACACTTCTGCTATGGAACCCAGATGCAAGGTCCTACATCTCACTCCACAAGAGTTCTGCCTTCCCTTCTCCCGTATCTCTATCTTGTCAGTAGTGGACTTCCCTCAAGAAAATGTATTGAAACAGCTCTTGAAAGATGTTTAACTCTGTTGGAGAAGTAATCTAATGAAAATGGGCTAAGCTTTCAGATTAAATTCCCCTACAGTTACCTGTCCACTTACAGGAAGTATAGGCTAAAATTAGCTTTTTGAGTCACAGAATAGAGACCTCTATAGCCATATATATATGAAGTATAAATTATACATATATCAATTTAATAAAATTTGTTTTATCTTTACTGTAGTCTTCCTTGCCTACAAAAAAACGGACTGGTGCCAAGAGAATTCACAAACAGAAAAAACATTAAGGTCCACGATTTCATGACATGGTTATACTCCAATAGAAAGAAAAAAGCATCATATACATACATAAAGCATTAAATAAATCTTTCCTATTGTTTTCATGTTACATTCTGAATGACGGTATATATAACTTAATTTCAGCACATACTTGTTCATGCATTATTTCAGAGAGCTCTTTTGCCATTTCTCTGTAGTTGGCCTTCATTTCTTCTTGGTATTCCAACTGGTCCTCCTTTATAAGTCGTTCATTTACACCCAGAGCATGGCCACAGGCTTCAACAAATTGCCTGATTTAGAGAAAATAAAGAAGTTCTCAATCAGAAATCCAAAATATTGATTTAAAATGTCAGTTTAAAATATGTTTTTAATGCAATCATGAACACTACAAAAGTTAAAATTTAAAAAAAAATTCTTATGGTATGAGTCTAGAAAAAAAAGGAAACTTTTTCTTCCCTCTCCCCCAACCCCCAAAAAGATGCAAACCCACCACACCATACCTAAAAACTTCTTTTAGTAGCTTTACTTTATTGTCTGGATATCTTTTAGTGTTTGTGTCATCTAAGAAAGCTCTTGCATATGCTAATGGACCGGCATTAACCTAAAAAGAACAAGAATTAAAAACCAGTCATCTGACATCAGCAACAACAGGTACTGCATCTGTCTATTGGATTTGATTTTCCTATGAGAACACATTGATTTCAAAAAAGCAGGACTTAGAAAACAAGAAACCTGATAGAGCTGAAACATAAGAGCAGGAGAGGTCTCTCCAGTAATGTGTAAGAACCTGTCCTGGCACAAAGAAACTACTTCCATGACATGGCAAAGTAACTGCAGATATTGCCAATCTGTCATCTTTGCTAAGGAAATTAAGGTGTGAAAATGAGTTAAACCTACTACTGTTGGGTCTGCTTATCTACTGAAAACAGCTTTCCAAGCTGAAAATTCTGCAATACTTGGGAGACATTTAATTGTGCTATTATGGCAGCTACATGAAAAGTGGATTTAGTGACTTCTTATTCATCCCTATTACTCCTTTATATTAACAGTCAGAGCCCCTCCCTTCTCATCCCAAACACTAGCCTGACAACTTGCTGTTTATGGAACCTGGGTTTGTTTCTTTTCTCTTTTCTATTCAACATGAAAACTGTTCATTTCAGATGACTGTGTTTACAGCTCCTCTGTTTTGAGTCAGTTAAAAATAACAGAGCAGCACTTTCATGGTTGCATTCTGAAGATCCTTATCATATAGATTTGTACATGATAAAACTGTTTTATATACCCTGTTTTGGTGAGTCTGATGGTTTCTTTATACATTCAGTTCTTGCTTGCCTTAGGCAAAAAGAAATGTTGCACAGTGAGATTTTCTACTACTAACTTCCTCCTGTATTTTGTCACTCTCTCACTATCTCCATAGGGATCTTAACAAAATATGTTGGACCTACTGTGGGCAGACCTACAGCTAGGCAAATATGATCATTCATCATCCTATTCATCCACTATTTTGTTGTAATTTCAGCTTTACACCAAAACCTGGTGGGGCAAGAGATTCCAAAGATGAATCTTCATTCCAGAGATGAATCTTTCATGTAACTGGCTATGATCAGTGTTTATATAAAATACTTTTATTGCTTCCCCTATTCAGGAAATAACTCCAAACAATGAGCATATTTCTAATTTAAGTCATTCTTGAACATACAGAATAGAAACTAATTATAAAACAGTGCTTATATAATGTTTCAGGGACAGAAGCAAGTGAAATAGCTTATGGCAAAGGTCTTACCTGAACACTGACACTTCCCTGTAGCTTCAGCTGCAGTTTGATCATATCTACTTCAGCTGAGGAGCAAAGCTGCCTGAGTTCTGCAACCTTTTTACTCATTTCATCAATGGCCACTTCGATTGGGTTTAGATCAGTGTGGTGCTGGTACATTACTGGAATGCGCTTCTTCACGTATGGGAAACAATGTATAGCTACGGACACAAACAAGTTTACTATAGACTGGAAAAGGTTTTGAATAAGGTGTGTTTTGAGAGAATCTAATGCTAAAATCTCATTTTGATGTAATAACTTGCCCAACTTAATAGCTTATATAATTAGAAATGCTACCAAATCTACAGGAACACCAAACACTGTAAATATGCACAGCTTTACATGCATCACAGGTAAGAAAGATCACTGTCATTACTGCTACTAATAACCACAAAGAAATAAACCATTGGAACTTTATTGATATGAGAACTGTAAAAAGAATTGCTTATCATTCACAAGTCTCAAAGAAGAGAAGAATCAAAAATAGCAAAGCTGTACTATTTCCTCACAAGTATTGGCTATGGACACCTATCATTATAAAGTCACTCATTTGTTTTTACAACTATATTAATACAGAAACTCACACTTAACAGAGACAAACACAAAATAGTCTTTTTCTAAGAACAAGGAAAGCCAGAATCCAGATTCACAATTCTTGAAGCTTAAGGAAAAAAAAGCAATAATTTTGAAGATTCTCCACTGAAGAAACCAATCTGAAACACCTAGTTATGGCTAAAAATATGAAAAGGATTTTAGCTGATAGCTATAAAGGACTTAATTAAGTGAAATGGAAAGACCCATATAGAACAGAATTTGCCCCACTGCTTCCATCAAAGCATTCCATTCAACAAGTACCTGTCAAAATAGTCCGTCGTTTACACTGTTCTTCTACTCCTCCTTGTCTTTTGCCAGCTTGAGTAAAAGGCATCTCAAACATAAAGCGACGAATGTTGTGAGTCCTTTCAAAATCTGTTTTTCTTTCTTGCAACTCCTTTTCTTCAAAGTATGGAATTACATGTGTAACTTGAATATATGCATATTTTGAATCTAAATCCTTAGGATTTACCTTAAAAACAGAACCAAAAAAAAAAAAACAACTTTGTGAATAAAGTGAATTTAATAAGAGTCACACAACTTTCCGAAATTGAAATTTGGTCTCTTAGCCTTTAAATTACTGAAAAACATAGGAAATCTTCATGCCTTCACAGGGGTTTCCTGCATTCAGTTTTTCACTATTAGGAAGACAAGACAACTCGAAGCATTACAACATATTGTGGAGTTTTTTGCTGGTTTTGGTTTGCTTGGGTTTTGGGGCTTTTTTTAATCACTCGTGATTGTTAAACCTAACCTTTGCAGTGAGTCCTCCTCTCCTTTTAAAGTTCCAACATTGAAATGCCAACCATTGCTGCACTTTCAGGCCAGGAGGCACAGGAATTTTTGTTCTTAATGGTAGAATCAGCAGCAAAAGAGTCAGGAAACTATTATAAGAGAAAATAATGTCTGAGGTTGAGACGAAAATCACTATAAAGTCTGAGGCTGAGGTGTAGAAAATGGCAAAATTTCCAAAGAATGACTGTGTATAAACGGGCAAGAAATACAGCTAAAGTTAACACAGAAGCTGATTGTAGTCTAAATTTGTTCTAATATACAATTATTGTCTTGACAGGCAACGCTACAGAAATTAAGCTTTTTGGTTGCTCTAAAAGGCAAACTTAGTAGGAGACAACATTTCTGTCATGCTTTTCAAACAGTAGAGCTTTTAGACCAATATGCTTGTGTGTCACATGAGTAGCAGACAGTGATCCCACGGTATTTCAAGGGAATTAGGGTAAGTAATAAATTAGATTTTTTTTAGAGAGAATAAAGATCATACTCTGCCAGAATCCTGAATCATTTTGACATTTTCAGATCCAAATTTGTCAGAGTAGAGTTTCTGGAGTCTTTGAGAAATTTCTGAAAGAGGCGTGAGTTTAGGCTCTTTATAGATATATTCCTTTCCATCTTCATCCTCAAAGAAACCCTGTAAGAAATGAAGTAATCAAAATCTTGGGGAAAAAACATACAAGGCAACAATTAAGATGGACATATGTGTGTGGTTCAAAGGAAATACGAACATTTAACATCAGTATTCAAGCAAATGTAAATAAAAAGAAATTAAAATCTAAGAAAAAAAGGCTTCCTAAGAGAATCAAAAAACAACGGAAAAATGTAATTCTCTACTACAACACGAGTGAAAGATAATGGAAACACAGAGTTTAAATTTTAAAAGTTTTTTGCAATCTTATGGTGTGCCAAGCCTTTGAGATAAGTTTCCTTCACTTTTATTCAAAAGTGAACTTGCAGCACTGTTTCACTCACCAAAACAGAAATCTTGCCCAATAGGACTATCTGATTCACAAGTGAATATTTTGGCAATAGTCTGCATTTAAAAATTTTCCTTATGTGGTAACAAAAAAAAATAATTCCAGAAAATGAAATTTAATGCTGCAAAGATCTTAATTTTATGTTGTACTACACTGATATATACTTTATTTAATTAAATAAGGTTTTAAACCTGTAACTAAATGCACAATAGAGCACATGGAAAGTGAAACAGGTCATTGGTTTAAAACAACAAGCCATGTCAGAGTTCATGTTTGAAACCAGAAAATAAATATTTTTGTCATAAACAAAACAGACAAAATAGAAAAGCACAACATATCATGTATAAACACAGGCTAGATTGACAAAAATACCCACACCAAACTAAGGTGAAATGCAGTAGTTTTTACTGCATTGCTTGCTTTGTAAGCAGTTACTGTAATTACCTCAACATCTGTTTCACTGTCTGTAAACTGGTATTGCTATAAAGTTATAAAAGACAACAGAATACATGTAAAGTTATACTGCTCAGAGTATTTTACAATTCTCCATGCTCAGCTGAACAATTAAGCAACTGGGCTACGCATGTAGGAGGTGTATTATTTGATACTGCGTGATACCGTAGGGATACAGAGGCATTCTAGACAGGTACCAGAGGGCGTGAAGCTGCCCAGTGCACAGCCACAACTTCGGACCCAGGCATGCAATACTGATGCAGAGAAAAGAGTGATCTGCTCTCTAAATGGAAATTGATGTTATTTTTTTGAATTGCAATGGCTATTAATGCATACCAATCTAAGAAGCAGCCTTGCAAACCACACTGTAGCACTACAGACATTAAGTCAATGCATTGCTAAGAACCGACATTACAGAAAACTTACCGCTGCCTTAAGGTAGTAAATAAAAGAAGAGAAAGGAAAAAAGGCAAAACATTTACTGAGGAAAATAGTAAGAATTTTATTGGAATTGATAAATGTTTTAAAATAAATTACTGATGCCGTTTAATTACTTCCTACAGAACACAATTCTTGTGCTTTTTATGTCATGGTATCAGTACAGGTGATGAAATAGTATACCTTGTAAAATAAATTCAGGTTTTTCTTAGTGCATAGAGCAGACAAATGAAAGCAAATTATACTCACTTGTCCAAAGAATGCTACCCTGAAATAAGTTCCCAGCAGCCTCTTGCCTGTATGCATAACTTCTGTAACTTTACTGTATGCTCGATGAAGAGTGTCATATAAATGAGCAAGCCTCTACAAATAAAAGAAAACAATAACGAGGTAGAAGAATAATGCAGAACTTTTCTATCTTAGAACAACAATAAATTTTATCCTTGTAGTTAGTAACAACTGAAAACATTGTTTTATTGCACAGCAGTAATAAGTTTAGCACCTGTATCAGAATGATAATGCACAAGATTAATTTTTAACTATTTATATTTAAAGAAAAACATTTTTAATTATTTAAAATTAAAACCAGAATTTTCACACATTCAAATTTCAGTTCCAATCTTAATACTCTTTTTCTGTGATGTCCAATGTGCCAATTCAGGATTTTTTTCTTGCTCAGATTATGATGAATTTAGTACCTCAAAATCTCTCCGTTTTTCATAAATGGGAATTATAAGTTTATATATGTCAGCAATGAGTTCGTAGCGTTCTGCCTTCCAGAGTCCATCAGCACACTGCTCCAACAATTCCATCAGCACATCCTGTATTTGGATACACATTTGAAAATGTAAGACAGTTTAGTACTCATGAAAAGCACAGCAAATAATTACATCAAAGTTATTCCCAGTGCAAAGCGGGGACTTGCCTCACAAAAAAACTGTGTACCCATAGTGATTTAAATTATTATGGCAATCAAAAATTACAAAGGAAACAAAACAAGACAGAAGGGTCTGAGTGTCTATATGTACTCTTTACCACAGACAGCTTTTTTTTTTAATATACGCTTGAGATCTTCTTGTGCCATTCTTATACCACAGTGGTGAAGCCAGAAGCTGGAAGTAACTCCTTTTATCCTTAGAAAGGATCTAATGCTACACTACTCCCTCTCCTCCCTTTGGCAGAGGACTAAGATGACAAAAAGATACCACTATGAAAAGTCAACTTCAATGCTGAGAGCGAAAAAGAAACTGAAAAAATGCTACCCCTTGTCTGTGTGCTGCAACAGAGCTTAAAACAGCTCCTCCTTTCCCCCAGTCATCATGGGTTTGCACAGACTCTCCCGTATCTCCATCCCCAGTAACCAAGTGGTGAGAACTGACCAGACCAGTGTCACTGCTGGACCACGAGGGATGCCCACGGACACTGTTTTATGGCATGAGTCTTAACTAAGACACCAGAGGGCACCCAAATGTAGCAAAGCAGTAAAATTTGGTTTGCATACAGGAAAAGAACATAAAGAGCAAAAGCTTCAAGTGGGAGAGCAGACAGGAGGGAGAAAGAGAACACAACATTTCTGAGCCGCCTGTTTCAATGCTTATCCATTGCCTTGGGAACAGTATTTTTCCATATATCCAATCATTTTCCCTTGTAACCCATGAGAATGGCCTCATGCTCTTTAATGGTGCACCTCTTGGAAAACTCTAATTCTTCTACTAACCATCTTAGGAGCTGGAGTTTTCCCAGTTTGTTGATACCTCTCCTGACTTGTAGGGGTCAGTGCTAGACACAAGATTAGAGATGGGGTTCCAAAAATGCCAAGTAAAAGGGAAAAAACCCATCTATTTCTTGACTCAATCCTCTCTCTAATACAGTGCAGCATGTAGTTTGCCTTTGTTTCCACAAAGCCACACTGGTAATTCCCATTCAGCCTCTTGTCCACTAGAACTTCCAGGTCTTTCTGCAGAGCTGCTGCTCAGCCTGTACTGATTTTTTTTTTCAACAGGTGCAAGGCTTTGCACTTGTCTTTGTACAGCTTTGAGAGGATACTGCATCCTGTGAAGCTCTTTCATTTACCCATCTGCAGGGTAAATCATGGAATGTCACTGCCTTAATGAAATGAACACAGTAGCTTTGTTAAAAAAAAAAGGAAACAAAACAAAACAAAAAAACAAACCCAAACAACAAAAAAAATCCCCACAACTAAATTTTGGCTTTTTTTCAATTGGCTAGCTTAAGAAATGAGTCAGGGTAACCCTGGCCTAAGAGAAAATTATTTTAAAATGAAAAATAAACTGAGAATTCGAAAATTTTCATTTTTTAAAAACGAAAAACTACCTAAAGTTTTAAGACAAATTTCACTTAATTAGGAAGATTTTATATAAACTGGAGAATATGAAGGATGATTTGTCCCTTTTAGAAACAAGAAAGGATTCTCCTCATCCCTCAATACCAGTAAATACTCTTTTGGAGATTTAACTCTAAAGTAACAAGCAAAGAGGGAAATCTCAAGTTTTAAGAAAGAAATTCCATATGACTTGTTATCACATTCCCATCAGAGCATTATTTTGCTCAGTAGTAATAAAATACAGCTTGAAAGATACGTTTCTGCTTTCTGATTCTGTACCAAATTGATCTGTCATATGATTCTTTTCCTTAGGCAAAAACAGTTCTACTTTCATATGAACATACTGAGGAAACACTTCATAAATAAATATAGTCTTATTCCTTAAGCAACTAGACTACCTGTTTGAAGTACTTCTGTAAAACACTAATAAACATAATTTATCCATGATTTTTAGTCTATGAAATACAAACAGTTCTTCCCTATTATAACTCTTTATTACTATTACTACTTCTTCCCTATTATAAGTCTTCCCATGCTTCAGGTACCTTTCAGAAGTTATTTGAAAAATAGTAATTTTTTTCAGTTAGATTACTACATGGTTAAGTTTAAAAAGGGTTGCATGCAGGGGAAAATGAAATTTGGCTTGGTTTGATCCTTCTGCAAGCTCTATAGGCTTATAATTTCACTCTTGGCTTACTTCTGTTCCAAGGAAATACTGAGAGATGGAAATAAATTTGTGTAGGGTTCAATGACCCAGAAAAAGCAGTATATTCTTTTTGCAGGGACTAACTAATGAGAAAAAGGATAAAGACATTCCAATTTAAAAAAAAAAAAAAATAATTTAGCTCTGACAAACTCTTTGGCAGGGAAACACTGACAAGAATTTCAAACAAAACTTTCCATCAGCAGTATTGACTAGAATTCCTGCTCTTCACTAACTTAGAGCAGCTTGCATTTTGCTTTGCCTAACACGCTAAATTCCATGCTGGATCAGAAGATTCAGTGATTTTAAAAATATAGCACATAAATTTTAAAAAAAACAAACCACAAAACAGTCTGCTATTGGGTGCCGTTGGAAAGAAAAAAAGCACTATATTTCTCATTTCAAGTAATTCAAACTCCTGCCTTCCCAGAAAAAGGCAAGTCAACAATTTATGTTGCTGTAGAACAATAGTATTAGGGCTAAAACAGGGGTACCCTAGACCTAAAGCCAGGCTTAAAACAGTAAGTCTTTCATCTGTTCCTCCTGAATCTTTTAATACAGCCCCAATTTGCACAGACAAATAATTTTGTCATCCAGTTTCACCACACATTAACTAAACACACAAAACAAAAATATTTTCATTGTACAATTACACTTACACACCAGGGATTTTTCCAACACAGCTACTGCAATAGTGTCCATCTCTCCCTCCCCCAGCTAGACCAGCAAATACACAGTGTAGACACAGCTCTTCACGAGCAAGATTATTCATATTTTCGTATAGGCCTTTTACTAGTAAAATGTACTACAGAGCCAGCACAGATGGATCAGCAAAGACACAAGGAGCAAAACTTAAGCCAGAAAAAACACATGGACACGAGTCTGGTGTCAGTAAAACCACTCTCATTGTTGCAGCATATTTGCTTAGGGAAACTGTAAACAGCAAAAAACAGTGAATACATTTTCATGATTGCTGGTGTAGCAACACTCTGAATCAAAGTCAGTTTTAAAAAGCAACAGATCTTGCTAATTCTAATAAATAAGCCACATTAGTGTTCCTCCAGTCAAATAGCATAAAACTCTGTTTTGTTTACTTTTATTCCAAAAGTGGTGTTGAGTTGATGTCCTGGTGCTTTATTTAAAATACATGTATGTATAAAGCTGGCACATAGAAATTTTTTATTTCAGCTTTAGGATAAGTATAGTGGCTAAGAAAACAATCATTATATCCCTCATATTAGTCAGCTTTCAGACTGAAAACATAAAATTTGCAAAAAATCCCAGCACTTCCATCTGCATCAATTCTACCACTTTTATGTTTACTTACTTCATTGAAGTGAACATCTTGCATTCCAACATCCTCCATCATGGAAGCCTCTTCATCTATATTCGGTGTGATTACTCTGAAAGCAGTACAACCTTGCCTAAACATCCCTGTCATTGAAAAAGAAATATAGAGAAATTTACTTTATCCAGCAGGGTAACTTGGATCATTTTGTGATTCTGCATAAGTCAGAAGCTATATTTTCATATACCTACCACCAAATAAATAAATAGACCAGCCTCCCACTGCACAATTAAAATATAAAGCCTCACATTACTCTGTATATGTAAAGAGGTTTTAAAAACCCACAAATCTTAATATGTGGACTCTTACCTACCAAATTAAGCAGTGTTTTAATCTTCCTACTTTATCTTAAACTTCCATCTAATCTACTCCACCGTAAGTCTCAGGTGCTCAAAATAACTTCTACAGTATTTCATTAAACTAGCATGAAGTCATGCTAGAACTGTGAACAAGAACAAGCCCTGGCACATCAATTTTTGCAGTCTGAACACTAAGAGTGGACTGATGTTAACCATGCAAAAGGATCAAAGGATGGCAAAGCAGGTTATTCAGGCACAGACAAGAAGGAAAAAAACCTAACAAAATAGCAGTCGAATTTCCTTTACTGAAAAAAAGTATTTAGCAAAAATGGAGTATAGAATGTTCCAACATGAAACCTACCTCTTTTACCCAGGCTGTTTAGCTATTTTTTCCACAGGGAGAAGTTTGACCCTTTATATTACTCAGTGGAAGTAAGTTTTATATGACAGTAAACAAAAATAGCAGATCACCCAGAGGACTCACAAATTTATACAGATTATCACTAATTATCAGTTATCATCAGGATTTCAAGAGGACACAGTAATGTTCACAAGCAATTTAATTTCAAATTTGGTCTCAGAAGCTCCTGAAACCACTGGAGCATAGAAAACCTATACACTACACAAGTATTTGGCAAGAAGCACAAAAGGAACAGAGAAAAGGTGTCTTTTAGACCTGTGACTTTGCTTAATTTTGAACAGTCATGCAAAGGCAAAGCTAAAAGGCTGCAAACATGAATTTGACTACAAAACCAAAACACTAGCCCAACATCATAATCAGTCTTAACAGATTCCTGAACTTTTCTTCTAAAGATCTATTTTTCTTAGTGAAATCCATATAATCTTTTATTTTCTCAAATCGCTGACAGAGAACCCTTCTGATCCTATAGATGAAAGATAGTTTTCTATCCTATCTCAAGGGTCATCCAAACCCCCTTTTACAGAGAGCTGCTAGCACAGAATACCAAGACAGGTGAGGCATTCTGAGAACTATTACCACTGATGGAGCACCTGAAAATTTGTAAAATTTATTTTGACCTCTATGGCAATGCCAGGTTTCCCTATAGGCAGTGAGAGACTGCTTGTTGAACAAGAATATTCACAGCAAGTTTGCTTTAGAAAGGATCTGAATTCAGCTATTAGCAGCTCTGGTCTAAAATTAAAATTCTGACTTTCCTAAAATTATTACTTTGCCTTCATCTGAAATGCTGCCCCTTAGATATGAAAGTATACTCTTAAATGTGTGATTAAGCTACCCAGTTAGGTCAGAATTTTTTCCTTGGTGAACAATGAAATACCTATGACTTCCTCAGATAAAACTATTGATTTTCCTAAACTATAATGAGAAAGTACACACATTAAAGTAAGGTTTCAAAATCATACCTTTTCGTGTGAGATATTCTGCAACCAGTGCTGCTACATGGACATAGCACATTGCTGCCTAAAACAGAAATAATAATCTCTTAAAACACCATTAAAACAGAAGTATTAAAAACAAGGTATGTTAGAAGAGTCCTAGAATGAGACAATTTATTCAGTTTTCCTTTTTGCTGCTTTGCATGAGAAGTCCTATGGCTACTGTAAGAATTCTCCACCTCATTTATGCACAACAATAACTGTGCAAGGGCACTCGCTCCCCCTTTACCAGAGCACTGAATAACATGGACAGCATTACACAGTCTAAGAGTGATCACGGATCACAAATTACAATGTAGGAACATCATGCTGTAAAAAAAAACAGACAAATCTTTTTTGGGATGTATTTTCAGTGTTGTGTGAAACAAAAAAGCTATTAATTATGCTATTTGACATTTGGTGGTTCTTTTGCTAACTTGTTTTGTCTGCTTTTTGGCTTCAGACCAAGAAAAATGTTGAAGAAACTGGTGACAGACCATTTGAAAGTAGCAAAAGTGAAAAGATTTGATCTGCAAATGGAACTGAAGGAATTTGGTTGGTGTAGTTTGGAAAACAGAAGTAAAAGAAGGAGGACAGAGAAATCTTCAGACATTTCAGATGTTTTATGACATTGACATGGGCCACCTTTCTCCAGAGGAAGGACCAAAAACGCCAAAGATTCAAGATTCTTGGTTTACTAAATAGGCTTAGGCTTTCAACCAAGTGTTACTCTAACTGCAGTTATCAATTGAGCAGTTTACATATGGAGATCACACACTCTCAGACAGTGGATGCGAAGAAAAAAGGTAAGAATTTGCCAGAAATTCTAATGCATATGTTGTAAAAAGCTGGGCTTGGTGATTTACAGAGGAACTCAACTAGTTGCATAATCCAAGATTCTAAGACTTTAATATAATCTAAATATTTAAAACATGCCTGAAAAGGACTAAAAGAGCTTGTCCTCTGAGAAAGCTGAAGTTGTTTCCTTCAGAAGACAAGTACTGTATACACCTTCTCTGTTGTTATCATGTAATAGAAGAGAATTCTAGTAATAAGGCTTGAGTTAGGAAGATAGAAGCTTTTATTTCCTGGACATATTTACTTGCTTACATGATGCTAATTTTAACAGCTGTTTATGAAATTCAGTATCATACAAAGCCATTTACTTTCAGATGGAACAAACTTCTAGAAAGAGAAAAAATTCACCTGTATCCTAATAAAATGTTTACATAAAGGCATATAAAAATCCCCACTCCTAATACTCCTTCTTGCTAGAATTAAATATTTCAACAGTATAGTGAAATCAGATAGTTTTCTTTGTTCAAACTCAAAAGAAATTATTTATCAATTTTAAGAGCATTAACAGTTTTTTTAGTACACAGTCTGGAATAGAATCAAGCCAATTCTTTAAAGGCAACTGGAGTGGAATTCAAGGAGTGGCTTTAAGTGTTTTATCAACTAATAACAAAGACATTTTTAAGCAAAAGACCTGTGTCTTCCATGGCTTGCATTGAGCATTCCATTCCTGGTAGCATGTCAGCTACAGCAGTTAAATATGTTCCTTATGTTAATAATCAGAAATTACTTACAGATACACTTGGGTAGGACAAAACCTTATCAGCCACTGAAACTAATCTACTAACAATTAAAAATCTATTAAAAAACAACTGCATATAGTACTTCAATTTCTATAAAGATAAGCTTATTACAAATCTAAAACTAGTTTGATTTTCTCTTACTTACCTCTGAAAGATCTCCATTTTTAACATGGATCCTTGCCATGCTGTCTAACCATGTCTTCCTTAGTTCAGGTGTACTAGCATAAGACTTTGCCAAACTGTACTGGAGGTCTACAAGCATTTCTGGATCATTCTCATGCTCCTTCATCTGAGCTGTAGCCATCAGTACTGTACGAATCCGTTTTGTTAAATCCTTTACATCAGAAGGGAATGTAGTGTGCTAAAACATGGAAAAGTTATGTTAAGTACCATCTTTTCCTATTCTTTGCATAATAAAATGATAAAATATAATTGCAAAAGATGCTATAAAAGAGTTTTCAAGCATCCTTCTACAGTATGGAAATAAAAATAAAACCAGACCTTTATAATTCTGTCGTTATTGGCACAATTATTGATGATGGAAAGTGACTGCTGAAATCTCGTTCCTCCGATTCCAACAACATCAGCAATTAGCTGGCTTACTGAAATAATAACCTTGACAGAAACAAATATCTTGTTAGTGCATATTTCATGAAATACCCTTGAGATGTCCCTACGAAGCAATTACAAAGGAACTTTTGTTCTTTTTAATTGTAAAGTTATTCTCTTAAATAAAATAGTGTTTGGGGTTTTTTTCCCAATTACTTGAACAATAACATAGGCAAGAAAAAAACAGCCTTGTGTAAATTCAATGCACATGCATCCTTTACTTTAAAGACTGACTGCTAGGTGAACTAGCCAGAGGTCATTAAACTGGCAAACTATTGTTCCCAGCTTTGTCAGAAATATGATTTTCTCATTATTTGAATTTAAACTTCTACATGTTTCTTGCTGCATTCTTTTCATTCTTCAAGCACAACGGAGTATGCCATTTAACAATCAAAATAACATCTACAAAACAGGACATTTGCTACTGACAACTAAAAACCATTTCCTATGAAACACAGGGTCATCCAACTGTTTCTAAGTATTTCCTTGTACTGAACATAGTTTTATTGCCATCTTCTTACTCTTAGCACCAGCCTTGCTTGAACCCCTAACAATTTCTTTTAAGTCTTTATCTGGCAGGGTTTTGCACACTGGTGTGCAACTGAGCACCTACAAACACAATATTTGAAAAAAACCCAGAAAAATAATGAAAATATACTAACTTGCAGATGTGTTCTAACAAAAGACTTCTTCCCTGTGTAGTCAAAGTTATTTCTCATTAAGAAGTACAGTAACTGTGAAGCTTCAGTGCGAATTGAACTCAGTTTGGAATTACAATACTTCAGAATTTCATAGCACAGTGCAGAACACATATCAGCTCTACCTTCATAAAATGTAGAAGGAAACTGAGGAAAAATAAGAAAGGTAATTATTCACTAAAACTAGCTTCAGTTCATAGTAAAATGTCAAGAAAAATACAAACACATTAATATCCTCAACCTGTGGAAAACCCCAAGAATTATACACAAACCAATTTTTACAGCAATTTAAAAGACAAGTATTTCACACCACTAGGATCAGATCAGTCCTTATTCACCAATTCTAATTTGGAATGTTAGTTCCTAAATTCTTATATACTATATTGTTAACTGAAGAACTAGACAAGTACTTGAAGACTCTCTTTTTTTTAACTTCTTACCTTGTAAATAAGTGCCCTTAAAGCAATGAAGACATTTTTCAATGCTGTTTCAGACTGATTCTTTTGGAGGAAGCAGAGGTATACATCAAACACTTTCTTCATCAGTGGATTATGCCCATGATCAGTCAGCAGCTGATTCTTTAAAATGATAGTGAGAATTTAGAAGTTTTGTACAGTGATACCTTTATACTAGTCTAAGAACATACACAGATCTTCAAAAAGTAGGACATTCAAAAAATATAATCCACATAGTATTATCAAGATGTTTAATAATACAAACATATTTGAATTTTAATTAGACATCTCTAACACTTCATTGATCTTGCTTATAAAGAAAGTGTTGCCTTCTGAATAGACTTACAGAACACAGTTGTTGTAAGCAGGTATTAACTGCATTAATCTCTATTAAATTTTTTTTGAGTGGTACACTCAGAGCATTAACTTGCTTTGGTTACACTGGCTTTAACAGCCCAGACAGTGGAATTTTCTCATAGCAATTCCTCCAGCTACAACGTGATCCTCTGAGGTCTTGCACCTTCTGCAACTCACCTCTCTGCACTCCAGTCCTCTTTGCCATTACTACATAGCCATGCCCAACGGGCAGAGTTGGCAGGCTGAGGTTGGGCATAAGGAGGATTTTTGTTTACAGTGAGGGTGGTGAGGCACTGGAACAGGCTGCCCAGGGGAGTTCTGGATGTCCACTGCATTGGAAGTTTTCAAGGCCAGGTGGATGGGGCTTTGAGCAACCTGGTCTAGTGGAAGGTGTCTGTCCATGCAGGAGGGTTGAACAAGATGGTCTTTTAAGGTCCCTTCCAACCCAAAACAGCCTATGATTCTGCTTTTATCTATTTTAGTGCAGTTTATTGACCACAAGGCTCCTGATTCTTCTACCTGTTTTGTTTGGATCTTTGAGACTACTCTGGCATATCCTTACTTTCTCAACATACAGCACAAGGTAAGCTTGAAGCATTGTCATTCTAGGCACGATGGGTTGATAATTAAAAGATTAGTGTTCATTCAACTTTAAATCTTTACAACTAGGTATCTTTATTTTCAATTCTGTCATAAAGTCTATGGACAGAACTGGCTCTAAACTCTAAATTACTAGCAAAAGGAATCTCATTATAAATAAGATCATGTTTTTGTAACTAGATTAAAGGTAAGACACTAAACTTGACTCTTCCAGCAAAGATCTGGATACACTGCTCAAATCAGCTAGAGATATTATATCTCCTTTTTATAACTTCACCTCTAATATTACTCTGGAAAATCTCAAAAAAGCAGACCAGAGGAGTAAGTAAGTGGGCATGCTATATAAAGATGCTACAGGAGAGCTACAGTAACTCATACAACTCAAAAGAAGTCTTATTAGAGAACAAACTGAAAAAAGTTACAGATAAGAAACACATACAAATTACTATTAATGAGTTCATTAAGATAATAATCAGACAAGTTCAATTGTCCAATTATGCTTTTGCCATATAATGGATCTTTCACCTCACATGGCCTTTAAAAGTCACTTTTACCACTAATATTAGATAGACACTAAAGCTTCTGGAAATATTTTTAAGAAGTTAGGACGAGGAAGGAGATTTTCTGCTAAACAGTATGGAGTCTGTGTACGATGTATAACTGAGGCCAGAGCATTTTGTTGAGAGATATTATCAGCTTTTACATGACACAACTATGAAATACAATGCTAGGAAAGCTAAAAATACAATGCTATATTACTAGACTATAAAATATAATTGAAAAATAGCTTTAAAAATATTTCTTCTCAAAGATAATCATGGAAGAAGTTAACACCAAGTCATGAACAAACCTTAAAAGCCATTGTGAATAATGACAGAGTATCCAGAATTGTAAGGCAAACTTCGGTGGCAATATTTGCTTCAAGTAAAGACTGGTGAAGGACATCTGCATCTGAATGGCCATAGCCTACAGAAATTCCAAATGAAGTGTTAAGTGCTGGATATGGCTCATTTAAATGTTTCTTATTTCCAAAAGACTTGATGAACTAGGAAAAGATTGACAGGTAAGAAGCCTGACAGAAGTTAGTCTTCAATGCAGAAAAATAATTCATATGCATTTAAATATTTTTCAAATGTAGACATATAAATATTCTAACATAACTTGCAGAAGATCATAAAATATATTAAGAATGTCAACAATAGAAGCATTAAACAGCAGTTAAAACAATGNTAGGATGAAGTTACAGCTGAAAATATGCAATTTTTGTAATTTAGTGATGTTACAATGTTCCCACCGTTAATCACAAGTCAACCATGATAAAAATACAAAATAGTAAGAGCTGAAGGAATACAATCATGTACTTCTACACAGCTTAAGACCCAAGCAATGAATTATGCACTTTTAGCAATACCATGCAATAGCTCCATATTTAATAGAAACATTTTACTGCTTCTAGCTCCATACTGTATTTTAGTAATTAAAAAAAAAACATATCCTGCTTCAGCATTGTTTATAATATGCCCCTTATGTTCCCTAACACTAGTCTTTAAGCACCAGATTGACAAAAGTGCCTGGGTTGCTTCATAAAAATTTGGTCTGGATCATGTTCATATGCTAGATTTACAGTCAACTTAGCATCACTAAATCAATGACAAGGATGACAAACTTGTGGAGATGAAGGAAAGAATAGAAGAAATTACATATTCTTTTGTAATGACACCTGGCCACTTCTTTCTGCTCCTTCTTGCTTCCCTGGCTGAACTATGCATCCATAACCATAATCACCAGTTTCTTTAGATTTGTACGTTATTTCTTCAAGCACAAAGCTACACTGAAATTTCTCAGGGCTCTATCACTTACACCATTATTTCACTTCTATTGCTTGCTTAGATGATTAGAAAAAGGGAAAATAAATTTATAATTTACACTAATAGGCAGTTGACTTGATAAGGAATCTTGATTTTAGAAACTATTTCCACCAGCTACTTTCTTCCTTTATATATCCCATACAGAATACCTACAAGATTATTCAAGCTCTGTCACTACTTTGGATAAATGATACAGGCAGACTGGCAACTAAACAAAAATAAAAGTTAGACAACAACAAGACCAAAGATAGATATAGAAAACAATTTCACACTTGAGTGGCTTTTACAGCAACGTATTTTGAATTTGTAAAATCTTGGTGAATATAGGGTGTAATATCCTCATACTCATTAAATGTCCAGTAAAGAAAACCCTATTACCACTTCACACAAAGTAATCTGAATGAGACACCTTCCTTCACAATTTCTTTCAGATGGAAAAGAACAGAAAGTTTCATTTTACATAAGCATGCATTTATTAAAATCTTTCAGCTCGCTGTTTCCTAAAAAATCAGTAAACAGTGTCAAGTTCTGGAAGTATGAAATCTCTTTGTGCAGGGACATGCTATTTCCCAGAGACTACTTTTTAAGAATCAGTCTTTATCTACGAAGTATTGTACTGTGTGGAATGTGTAGTCACATAGTGTAAAAGTTTTCTTTTGTGTACCAACAACCATGTAGAAATTACGATATAGCAGTAGTAGACTGATTGCAAGAAGAAAAAAGTTATATAGTTGTCTGACAGTTTCAAAAGCGCGCAAGTGCATTTAAATAGATGTGATAAAGCATTTGTGAAGAGAGAAGTTTTGTGGGATTTTTTTTCTCAGTGTTTCACAAGACTATGTGATAAGTCTTGTGCAATTAAGCTAGCTGTTGCTCTATATTATGGACAGAGAGCTAAAAGATTTTAAGGTAGAGTTAGATATGCTTTGGGAAATTGAAGAATGAACACAGTGAACATACAGTTAAATAATTGTTTTACTGCACACAATTTTGTTCAGTACTAGTGTTGTATTCTGCTGGATTAGTCAACCAGTTTCATTGTTTTTTGAAGCTGAAAATTGAAAAAATGGTGCTCTAGAATACTCTACATACAGCATATTTTGCAATTTAGAAGCAGCATGTTTGAAAAGATAGGCCACAAGCAGATTTAGTTTTCAGTAGAGCAGTCTTATACAAGCTGACTTCAACCTGATTAAATCTTACCATTGTCTACAGAAATTCCAAGAATACTTGATATCTTTCTCACACTGAAAACAGAAAAATCACTTCATTATTGGACGCTTTTTCACTTCCAGACAAACCAAATCATGGGCTCACAGTCTTCGTAGAAATTCTAAGAAATTTATTTCTCCTTAGGGGATGTCAAAACATGGAGATATGGTCCAAGTGCATATATTTACTTGTAGACTAGTAATTTATAACACCAAGTGGGAGGAGTAAAATGAAGCTTAATAAAGCAAATAGAAAAAAACCCAGCAAATTCTGTAACAATATGCGGCACAAGTTTGAAGTGCGTATAATTTTTTAAAATTATCAGTTTTAAAATGCATTGCAGTTAACCATGCTCCATGTTAAGGCATCAGCCAGCATTGACTGTTCTATCACAAAGCAGAGAACAGACCATTGACTGCTTGCAGCTATTCGTTCGACCTAGAACAGCAAAAGTCATTGAAATGCACTGGTGTGGCTCTGGGACCTGTCTCTGGTGTTGTGGTACTGGTTGAGGATGACGAATGTTACCATGTCATGAGACTTACTGTGGTTAAAAGTGAGAGAGTTATCCAGGCTGCTCAGCTGCTGCAATCTGGCATGCATCATTCCTGTTCTGTTACGGGAAACAGGCAATGTCTGAGATTTTCGATCATGAACTATGGATCCTAACCCCTCCTGGTTCCTGCAAGATGGGTGAAATGGGATAGAAGCAAAAGTTAGACATGTCAAACTGCAGCAAGACAGGAAGTGTTGTTAGTTAAGCACAAGAAGCTTTCTAGAGAGAATTATAACGCAACCTATTTACTGTTTTCTTTACAAAACAAAAATAGGTAGCTATTAAAAAATGCTTTAAAAAAAAGCATCACAGCAAACTCTTAAAACCTCAAAGCATGAAAGCAAAAGCACACAAGCAGTCACTCTTGAAGTGCTAAATTTACTTCAGAGCTTTTGAAAACGTAAATTTTTGAGAACATAAATATTCTGAAAATATTCAGAACCCAAAACTGAATTCTCTATTTTGACTGCAAAAATTTTAGCAAAAAATGTTAGAACACACAGCGGTAAAATTAGGAAGCAAACATGCAACAGGAGAGCAGGAATTAACTGAGATATTATCATGTCCTTCTTACCCAAGCAGGAAGGGAGAAGAGCCATAGACTTTGTTAAATTTGCAGCAATCAAATGAAGAAAACAGAAAAGTGATCTGTGTTAGCAATCAGTACAGGTAACTTCCTACTGTGTACCACCACCAGAGCTGACGAAAAATGAAAACCAGTGCTTGAATCACAGAATTCCCTGTTCCCTTTCACTCTCTGTCATTTGTGTATGTTAAGAGTGCGTGCATTGACTGTGATCTATTTCAGTGATGACAATGTGAAAGACTAGAAAGATACATTTACTGGGAAAACTCAGTATTTCTGCAGAACACCAGGTGATTTCAATAGCTTAACATTTTCAGTGTTAACATGCAGCACACAGACCAGGTGACCAGCAAACACAAAGAAAGTGTGGTAGTGACCTCTACAAACTAGTCAAACAAATTAGTTGGAAGAATTTTTACAAAAAGCCTGAAAATTATAGACTCCTCTAAATTCAGTGTTTGAAGTACATTTGAACACAAAGGTTACAATCAAAACCTTAAGGAAGCCAGATTTATTTTCTTTTTTTGTTTGTTTGTTTTTGTTTTGTTTGTTTGGTTGGTTGGTTATGTGAACAGACAACATCTTTCTTTTCTAAAAATCTCCAAGGAAATAGTCAAGTTTCTAGGAGGAGATTCACATATCTAAACTAAAAACAAAAACGCTAACATTATAGTTAGAATGCTTTACATCTCAAAGTCAGCAACAACTTTCTCACTGATTTCAAGAGGGCCAGTATTTCAACCCCACCAGTTTACTTATAACAAACAGTATTACCATGTCAACCAAATGGAAGGCCTAAGCAGGTTGCTATGTTTTACTCTATTAAAAACTACTTTGCATCAAAAAGCACATTAATGCAAAGATATTCAAATAATTTAGTACAAGTTTCTGATTTCCACAGATTTTCTTCGGACTTCAAATTGAGAAACAGCAGTGTTGGAACGTTCACTACTCACCTCTCAGTAAAAACACTATATATATAAAATTTCTAAACCATTTCAATACACATGAGTTTATGGCCAAGGGAATAAACAAAACAAATCATAAAATTTCTTTCCCAAAGACACTATTTCAAGGAAAAAATGTTGTAAAAGATAGCATTTAAGGGAGGGATATTAAAGTAATTGATAACAAACACAACACACAGATCATTCTTAAATAGACACCATACGTTCAGACAGGACACAGATTTGTTAATACAGTAACCAATTACTTACTTCAAACTGTTATGCATCATTTCACAGTAACTCTTCCACTCGTGCAATATTTGTTACAGAGATTCAAGGCATATTGTACACACTATTATTCTTAGTGAACAAGAGAGTGAAATTTAAATTCCACACAGTACCTGGCTATGTATCGTTTTCCCATGTACTGGAACTGGTGTAGGCATACTCTGCAGAGAACACATAGGTCAGAGAAGCAACACGTGAAACAAGCTCTTCTAGATTTATGTACATTGGAATTATTCAATTATTATCATTAACTTTAAACTCTTGGGTCATAAAACTTCTTCATTTCTCCCACCCTTAAATTTCTCTTCCAGTCCCCAAGCCAAGAAAAGGTAAACATGGCTCTTCTGAAATCAGTCACAGTAGCTCAGCTGTCTCCATACTGCAAAACTGAAATGTTGTTTGCCTCCCCAAACTTGTCATTCTATTTGCAAACTAACCTCAATTCCCCTTTTTGATATACTCTTGTCTTTTTAGATTCTAAGTTTTTCAGACGAAGTTCTTTGCATGGTGACTACCTACCTACCAGAAACACTGCCTTTTACCGATGTAATGAGAAACTACAGTAATGACCTGTGTTAATAAAATGCATGATTGAAATGAATTTTATTTGCATTGGCAGAAAACTCTTAGAATTGGAATAGATATGAGCCTTGTTCCTGCTCTAGTTTAAGCCACTGTGATATCATCCACTGCACTACTAAGATGGAAATTTTATTCTGCATTCCATATACTGCTACTGTGATGGAGATCTTCTTTAATGACCAGTAATTTGAGATCACTGATTTGATCCCAACCACTCCCGTCCAGCCCTTAAACAATGAACATCTGATGGCAAAATACTGTTCACCCACTGACTCTGTACAGTTTATACCTCAGACTTCAGAGATTCTGCCAAGCAGATTCATTTACTTGTTCAGTTCTGTCTCTGGTACAATCAACATCACACCAGATGTATTCAAATGATGAGTTAAAACATCACCTACAATGTATTCCTAAAAGAGACCCTGAGTAGCACATTCCATAACACAATTAAAAACTGATATTACACTGAGCCTCTACTACAGAAACAAAGGAAAGCAGTCCAGTAAAACAAGCAACACAAGCATAAACGTTTCTGTGGTGCACCACTTCAAGCAAACAGTGCCTTCTTCACTTTTTATTAAAGTATCAGTCAATTCTCATGAACAACCACACTGTGTATGCATAGGGATGGAGTGTAGCCATTGATAACAAACACTGGATTCATCCTACATCTCCTCCCTTAGAACATAGCAGAAGACACAAGAGGTAAGCTAGGAGGATGGTTCTGAAGTTATGCAATTCAATCCATTTTGACATGCACACATATAAATTCAGCAGTTAAAATTACAAGATGAATTTTAATGCAGACAGGTAACAAGAGTAGGTTCCTCTTCCATGAGCACAGCAATACTCTGAGCATTACTTCCTGTTTAGGAGGCTCCTGAGATCCCTTCTGTATAGCCTAATTCCAGAGACTATCATGGAACTGGACAGACATGGAATTGTGCACAACAAAATAAGGACTTCTGAACAGACCAAGATATTATTATTTAATAAAAACCCCAAACAACAAAACCCGCGGTATATACACACTCATAACCACACTCATGTTCTCAGCAGTGTAGGGAAATGTACAATTTAATGACAAGCACAACAAAAAACTTACTCTGTAATGGTGAAAAAGTCCATGAGCTCAGACTTTGTAGCCTTGTTCCAATATGTAAACAACGCGTCTAGGAAAATGAAAAGTATTAAAACCAAGATAAAAGCAGCAAAACCACAAACATATTAAATAGAAGACTTAACATCAGGTCTTAGCTTCAGATAATGAAGATTCAGAGAACCTAGAAATGGCTTGCAGGGTACAGATAACCATTACTATTTAACATTTTCCTTGAAGATGATTATACAAATGCACGTGTCAATTGTCCAGATGAATTTCTACAATATGATTTTAACTAATCCATAATATACTCATACAATTTCATATTTTAAATAGTAGTAGTTGTGCAGTCCATAGTGATTATGGTTATAAAATGGAAGACTTCAAAATACCCTACACTGTTAATTCTACAGAATGCTTCTTTATAGATTGGTCTCAACATTTTTTAAACATAAATTTATGATTTCTTCTTTTTTTAATTTATCATGTTTGTCAGCACAAGTTTTAGCTTTTCCTTGCATGGTTTTCAAAAATGGCCCCATATATTCCACAAAACTTGCAGTTACATAGCCAAGACCTGGTCTTTTGCTAAAAATGTTCAAAATTAGGTAAAAAATTCAAAATTATTACAAAGATGTTTGAAAAAGTTGATCTGACACTTGTTCTTTTCCAGGAGAATTGAGACCAAAAAAAAATCCCCACTGTGGTTTAAAATTGAACATTCAAGAAATTACGATGACTTTTAACATATTTTAGAGTGTAAAACAGTGGAAAAACTATCTTTTGAGTTTTATTATTCTTTTAAACTAAAATATATACAATAATATTAATGTAATTACATGAAAATCTAATAGTCTGATTGGATACTGAATATTTATTAACTTGTCAATATTCATTCTTAATTAAAAGGTGTAATAAATCGGAGTTCAAGTACTACATAAACTTGAATTTTAAAAATTAACAACTAAATAAGCACAGAGAACAAATAAACTACTTTTGACAGTGCAAACTGAAAAAGTCAATCTTTTTACCAAAAGGGCCTTGCTCTCTTTGTATAATATTGATCACAGATAGGGATGATTCCAAGGTGTAAAAGCCTAGTAAAAAAGTAAGATGTGCCATTCATGCAGTATTTCTATGCCTTGTAACCTTCTCCAGGATAATATGACTCTTTCAAAAATTCAATGGATCATCCACAAAAGTCCCCAGAGAATGAAGAACCACTAATACCCCTATTCCAAAAATGGAAATGTACACAGCAATCAAATAATTTGGTCTTTTGTCATAGAGGAAATTCTACAGAATGGAGGAATGGACTAGCCCAAGACACTTCTAGAGAAAAATTAATTATTCTTCATCTCCATTTTCCAAACCAAACTGTAACACTGCACACAAATACTCACTTTCCTAACAAGTCCTTTAGATAGCCTCACACTTAAAAGAAATAATGAGGATGTAATGCTTACAAGATTTCAGTCAGAGTTTAATTTGAGCTATCACACATATTTGTAATAAGCAGCACAACAGGGTACCTACACCTAAAATATTCTGCTGATTTCAAAAAGGCATTAAAATCACAGGCATAAATCCAATACATGACTTTGAATTCATAAAAACCAGGTGGAATTACCTACCCTCTGACATGCTTCTTAAAATATGAAGGAAACACATGAGCAGACTTTTGATCTCTGCTTGGTCAAGTTTGTCATATCGAACAACAGAACTTCCTAGAGTGCTGCTCTGTTGGTTCTGAAAAGAAAACATATAGTTTGGCTGAAGATTTATTAAACTGATAATAAATTAAAATGTTTTCAATTGTTTTATTAATTCCTGCAACAGAAAAAGGATCTCAGAATGGAGACAGAAATGTTTCATGTAGACAGGTCACTAAAACACACGGTACACACACGAAGTATACCAAATTAAGCCTCTTTGTTTATTTAAATTCCTTCTTTGTATGATTGTTTTCCCCCAGAAGGAGTAGTAAGAGGAAAAGTCACCTAACAGTGATTATTAATCAAGTTAATTATACATAGATACCCACACTGTAGAAATCAAGTATGCCCTTGCTGCTTAGATTAAATGCTTTAAAAATAAATGCTACTGTTAGGTGATACATATAATGCTCCTTTGCTTTTGAAGACACTATATGCTGAAGGAAAACATACATGTGTGGCAATAATATGCATTCTGGAAGATTAACTGCTACTAAGTAACTTGCTCTTGCCTTCTTTCCCTTCCCCCCAAAAAACCAAACAAAAAACCCAAACCAAACCAAACCCCTCTCCCTGCTTCATTTGTTTAATACAATTCCTACACTTGTGGGAAGTTTAACAGCAATGCTCAATACTATTGTCTGTCCAAAAAGAATAAACTCTATAACTGATTTTTCAAAATGTGTACCACAAAAATAAAAAAGAAAAATAAAACTGTGAAAATAGATAAATTGAACTTTTGGCAAAGGCTTATCTGTAAAAGTATAATTTCCACACAATCAAGCATTACAAAATCATTAGTGTGAAACTGCTATAGATACACTATATAAATGTTTGCTTAAAATATAAATCATGCCCTTTTAAGTGCCTAATTCTTGCATCCAGTATGCCCCTTATGTAAAATGAACCAGACATTTAATACATTTTCTGTAAAATTAACAGTCTGGTATAACTGATCTGTGCAATTCTTTGGTTTCTACAGCTGGATCACTTTGGCTCCATGACCTTTTTCAGGATGCACTCCAGTGTTAGAAGAAATGCTTTGGATCAAAATCAGAAAAAAAATTAAAAATACAAATATAGACTCAAGGGAGAAAAGCACTTGGTTTCAACAGCAAAGTGAGAAGTGCCAGTACCTCAAGGGTGGAACAACCCTTTCAGGAATACTCCTCACTGAAAGTAAGAGGCATGCTAATCCATGAAGGAACACAGCAACCACATCCATTGACTGCTGAGCCCTTAAAAGCATTATGTTGCATTAAAGAATTGCTGTCCTAAAGCAACCTGTGTAAATCTCTCTTGTACTAGTCAATGAATGAATGCACAATGAAACTGAATGTGAAAGTACAATGAATATTAGCCAGAAGTTACTGTAATTTAGGAGGAAATGGACACCTCTATAAACCTGATTATTGCAGATTCTGAAGACCTCAAAAACTGTTTATCTTAGAAATATATCTGGTGAACAAGAAGGTGTTGCTATACAGTTTATGGACACTAATAGAGCAGACAATTAATGGGTGGCAGAGCAGAAACAGAATTTGCTTCCTAGACTTTCAGAAACAGTCCAGAGCACTAGACAGTATTCCAACTAAAACAGCTGAACATACAGATAAAACTAGGACTATAGCTACTCAGAAGCTTAATTTAAAATCATGCCAATAACCTACAAAGTATGCACATATTAACACAGAAACTGATATACTTCCAATCTATTCTGATTCCACAAGTATAATGCTACAGGTTATTCTGAAAGAAAATCAGAACAAAAACATGGCTCTTCAGTAATGATATCAAGCAATGAGCAAAAACTCGAAGATAACATGCACTGAACAACCGATCTACTAGAAAGTTCATTCAGAAAGCAATGAATAAAAAGCCAGGATTAAGTATTATTTTGGGAAAATATTAACAGCATGCAAAACATAAATCCTGTGTTACCTAAATTGGCAGACCAGAGTAGAATTTTCAAAGGATGTTGACTCCCTTGAAAACCCTTTTACTTGGTAAAAACACCACACGTTAGTAGTTAACAACATGACAACTAAGTAATAGATGACAGCATTGCCATTTAGCAACAGTGTATATGCAAGATACTTCTTTATTACCTTGGTCAAGGACCCCGAGACTCAAATTCTGCAGATACTTAAACTGATTGGATTTTTATACTCAAACTAAATCATGTGCATGAACTACTCCAGGTTTGACATTTAAACATATTTTACGTGGTTAAATTGAATATATTGGGTTTGAGTTTCAACTGTTGCAAAGAAGCGGCAAAACTACTGACCACACACTTCACTCAGAAGCTTAACTATACCAAGCACAAAAACCAGATACTTCTTGTAACTGAAGAGAGAAAGTAGTATGCAAAATTTTCTCTGGCAAAGCTGGGATTGTCAGAAGTGAAAAGTCCATAGTAACACGGTTTTTCTTTGCAGGGTGAGAATTTTCTTCTTCTTCTCCGTTTGGGCGTATAGCATGAGCAGAGTGCCTTCTGAGAAGCTTCTCTCTCTGCCACACGAAGGCATGTCAGAGTCAAGGGGAAAAAGTTAACATGCTGTGACTTGCACAACAAGATCTAAGAAAATGAAACGTGATCAGTATCAACACAAACTCTAGAAAGACATGACTGAATACCTCATAGCTACTGCAGCCAGAGCTCCTAATTTGTAACAGCTTTAAAGTGAAATGATTTAGAAAAGTCAAACTAATATAAAAGAAATCACCCAGGGAAAACACAGCTCTTTTCTCAACATTTTAAAAATGCTAAGTATATTGTGAACAGGATGGAGTGATGGTCTCCACAAAATCAAAGAAGTTGTCCTAACTAGAATTCGGTCCTCTCATATAAAATTGACTACACTCTACCTAGTGCCTTTCTCTAGCAAAGGAAACAACAATTGCTTGCCTGTGTCTCTACATGGAAAATCTGTTTCTATTTTCTGCAAAACAGCTTAAAAAATGCAACACAAAAGGAGCTGACGTGATAATTATTTTCCAAAGAAAAACTTATATAAAATACGGCTCTTAAAGTTATTCTAGGAAGTCCATTCACAAAAGAGATCAGGTAAGTTAACTCTTACAAGAATTAGGACAAAGTTTTAGGAATACCCTTTTTGGGGTTTATTTTGGTTTGTGTTTTTTTACCTTGTCAAGAGAATTGCTCTTGTCACTTTGTCTTTCTGGGAGACTGTTTCCCGAGTCTGTACTTATAAGAGATCCTCTGGAGTCAGCGCTCCTCACACTATTAACATTTGGAGTTGATGTGGTGTATGGGGAAGCTAAAAAAAAACAAACCACAATCACAAACAATATAAAAATCTCAAATTATACATATACTGACTACAGTCACTTCACAGTTTAGTCAGACTTTTAAAATCACCACATATGTATATATTTTTTAAGAAAGTACATAATTCATTCCATTTAGTTACTTGTAATGAAGACAAATTTATTTGAGAGTTTCAGCAAATTATATATGTATACACATACCCACAGATTTATGTGCCACATACATGCATAAAAACCATATAGAGCAATAAATACATGCTTCCATGAAGTCTACTTTAAAAACACCCCTTTCCCATTTTTCAACTCTTTTGTTTAGTTGACTAGTAAGTGACACAGCTAATTACAGCAGACAACAACAAATGGAAAAACACATTAAGAAGACAGACAAGAGGAAGCCCAGATGCATAAACACCACCGCCACTTAGAGGTGATCTCTAACACCAAGTACAAAATTGCTGTAAGTGACTAAGGCTAGTCTTGTCTCCTATTTCTCTGAGCAAGAGAGTAACTATCACCTTTGAGAGGGGAAAAAGCAGCTCCAATCCAGGAAACAGCATTATTTTGATATAGAAGAGCAAACCCAGAAAGACCCCAAATGACAGATGTCGTGCAGACTGAAATCTAACCCAGGCTAAACAGCTGACTCCATTAGGTTCTGCTGATGAAAGTAGTCACAGCATTCCAGTACTCGTGCAGAAAGCAACCAAAGCTGGACACAAAATATGTATTTCTTATAACTAATGAAAAAGGAAACCAGTTATTTATTATTATTATATTTTTTAAGTGCTTACCAATGCCAGAGATAACACCAAATAGATCTTTAGGAAGATTGTTATCCAGTGTGTTCCCTGATTTTTGTGGTGTCACTAACTGACTTGCAGTTGGCAGGATCTGTGCATCATCCTTTGTGCTCTGTTTGGAAAAGAGAGGAAAGTGTGATTATTTTCCTACATTATGGACATAGTGAATATGACACATCTTTTAGACAACTATTTGTTATGTATTTTTCCTTAAATTTTAATTTCTATTGAATATGTTCAAAGAATGGAATAAGATATTCTGGTATTTGCACAAGCTTGGGATACCCTAAAACTTAGGGAAACATTGAAGAAATGAGTATTCCATTGAATTTTAAACACTATAAAACATATTTCAAAAATATTCAAATTAGTTTCATTTCAAATGTCCAAATATTTATCCTGTTGGAAAAGTTTTGGAAATTTTTTTCTTAATACCAAATGGAACACAACAAGATATTAACAAAAGTAAAATACATGAATAATTAAATCTTAGATTCAGTAATTGCATGTAACCATAATATATTAATATATACACACCACAAATTCCATCTTAATTCTCCTGTAGCCCACTTACACTACAAGTCTTCTAAATACATACTCCTTTAAGGTTAAATTCTGCTCCAATTTCGAGAATATTAACCATTTTTTTGTGATCCATTTGTTTCAGTGTTGGACTGAATTGCAAAATTGCAGAATTCTGAAGCTTATGAAACTCTTTGCCAGGAGTATGCAGTGTTTCATATACATGTTACCATTAAATTATGATAAAAATAATTGAGAATACCAAATAGAAATGGTTACTCACATTGCTGGAAGGGTTAACAGGAAATGGAGACACATCTTTAACATTGATTCGCTGAACATTTTCTATGAGCAGTCCAAAGAGTGGCAAATACATAGTGGCTATTCTTGCTTGATGGCCCTAAATAGAGTTTAACAGTTCATTAAAAAATTACAGTTTTAATTTTCAATTACCAATTAGTTTTAAACTATTCACTCTTACATTACCAAAAAAGAGAATTTAATAAATATTTGCCAAGCCAGAGCCCACATTCTTAAGTTCATAAATGGCAAAAGCAGTGATCATCGCTGTATTTCATTCTGATTTACAAAAGGTCAGTAAATTTTATTTACTGTTTCAAAATAATGCAGAAAAACTCCAAAATTAATGTAATTTCAGATAAGACTAACCAAGTAAATTAATATTATGTTAGGTTGATAAATTAATTATACCTTTCATTATAATTTTTTGGCTTCTCCACAGCATAGCCGATGTTAAAAAAAGTCAGAAAATTAAAAATCACTCAGAATTTACCACCATGACTTGTAGCTTTGTTATGTTCATTTTACAAACAGTAGATGATGGAAGAACAGCTGCCAAATAGTAAAAGCTAATGTTTAATGAAAAGAAGGGCTTTAAACATTCTTATAAAAATCTGATTACTCTAAGACTAACAAATCCACTGCAAAACCACACAAATTAAAAGGTGCTTTGTCATTTCATTTGGTAAAAGGATGGAATTTGCAGATTGATACAATTTTCATCATAGTCTGAGCAGAAACAGTTTTGCTGCAAATTAACGTGGCTTTCTTTTGTGAATGAAAGAACTTTCTGTATTTGTGCACACCTAATCTTTATTATTTTCTACTACTAGCACAGCAATACACTTACCCTGGAAGCATATCTATCATCAAAAGAATGCTTTATCATCAAATTCTTGAGCACACTGATAGCAATCTGCCTCACGTCTCTGAACTCTTGTAAGGCATTGCCCACCTCCCTTAGAAGCAGCCCAACTAAGAAGTGATTTTTGCAGAACTCATCAGTTAATGAATAGTCCAGGTGAAGGTCTGGAAGTAAAGTACAAGTTCCATGTAAGGAATGGCTTTATTTAAATCAATTTATCAATTAATCTAAGGCGAAAGTAAAACCCAACACATCAGACACAGCAAAGTCAAACTGCTCCCCCTTGGAAGTTCTTTATGTGTAATAAGAGAATCCAGTTCATTTATGTACTGACTATATGACAACGTAAGAGAAACTTCAGCTGGAGGATCTCATTTATTAGAATGTATATATGTTTACAATTTCCACTGAGGAGGTGTCCAAGAGTTTCTCATATTCACTGTCATCTCTCAGTACAGTCATCAAAAAACAGATGTTTATCTCAAAGCACCATCATTTTTCAAAGAACTCTTTCAGTCGGGGAATCCATTAAGTCAGAAAGAAACATAGCTAATATAGCACAGGCCTTCTTGTAACTCACTTAAGAGACAACAACATCACCTGAGAAATCTTTTGCTTCCCACAAGAAAACAAGCAGGAAAGTTCATTAATAAAGGTCTTTACGGACCTTTACTTTTACTAGGAACTCCTAGTTCCTACTCAGGGAGCAGCATTTTACACTGTTCTTTATTGTGTAATCAGAAACACTATCTTCTCTAGTTTTGCTATTTTCATAGGATTCCCCAAGCCAACTCACAGTCTCTCCTTTAGGAAAATATTTATGCAGTATTATTATCCAAGACACTCCTGAAGGCTGAAAAAGCCAATGGCAGGAAAAAGTTCTAAGCGGCTGTTGAGCTTGTACTCTCAAGTCTTGCTCTATCTTGTTCAACCATGATGATAGTATTAATTAGTTATTCTCAACCTTACTAACACAGCAGAGTCTACTGAATAAATATTTCATTTAAAAATTACCTAGTCTACAGAAATATGTTAGGCAGGTTTACTGATTGCTTGTAAAAGCACGTTCCTTGCCCCTTTTAGTGACTTCTGCTATTGTTCAATGTCTGGAAGAAATTCATGCCTTCACAGCCACAAATGCAATAGCTAATATATGACTGGTTTTGGATATACCAGGAACCCAGCTGAAAAACACCTAGCGGTCCTGGTGGCCAGTAGCTTCAACAGGATTTGGCATGGCATCCTGGCAACAATGAAGGCTAACAGCATACTGGGCTGTATCAGCAGCGTCATAGCCAGTACATCAAGGGAAGTGTTTATTCCTCCTTACTTGGCATTGATTAGACATATCTCTAATACTGTGGGTAGTATTTGGGCTTCCTAGTACGAGAAGGTTCTTAACTTGCATAAGTTTGGTGAAGGACCACCAAGGAGCACATGTCCTGTCAGGAGAAATTGAGGGCAGTGAGCTTGTTCCACCTAGAGAAGAGAAGGCCTGACATGATCAGAGCAGGAGGTTGGGCTACACACCTACTGACGTCCCTTTTAACATGAATGGATAGATAAAACAAAGTAAAAAGTACACCAAGTCTCACACCGCACACCTACCTACAGGAACGGTGCAGATTTTCACAACTAGTGAATTAGAAGCTAAGTCATAAAAAGCAAAAAAGCAAACAGCTGGAAGGGCAGGAGGAGTCAAGGATGTAGTTTACCATGTCTTCAAAGACTGGATACCTCACAGAGATTACTCTGCTATCTCAATACTTCCTTTAACTTTAAATGAAAGGATTACAACTTTAGACTTCTATTAACAATTTCAAGCTTTCCAATGTCTCATAGACTTAAAGTTATGCAGTGTTCACATCTAATAATAAAAAGCTGACATTTAAGAAAAATACCATACACTAGTTGGGAAGAATTTACCTTGGTATCTCTGAACTCTGCCTTTCCCAAATGGCATTGGTAGATTCAATGGTATGTAGTGCTCGTGATTACAGACCACACGAAGAAATTCAAATTTGAATTCAAAAAGAGTCTGCAAAAATAATTTTAAAGTATAAATTAAACAACTGACACAGTGATTTGAATAACACATTAAAAACAGCTTTCTAACACTAAAAGGTGATTTATCTCAGTCTTGCACTATGATGGATATAGACCTGTCAAAATTCCACATGTCAGCATAAAATAAATCCAGCACAATTCATACTTAACAAGTGGATATAATTCCATTTACTATTCCCATTGTCCAAAGTTTACTAGCAGATTATGTATTAATGTAATAGAAGTTTGGACCCACAGCAGAAATTCTTTGGGCATCTGATTTATGCTTTCATCACTCCAACAAATGTAGTAGTGAAAGCACTAACCAAATATCAGCACTTTCAACTTTAGACTTCTCACACTCATGCTTAAATTTCTGCTCAGTGCTGCACCCCCATGCCCCATCACTTTTGCAATACACATGCCCTAGGGTGGTAAAATTGCACCTGAAGATGGCAAACAAAATACAAAAAAGTGGTGTGATGAAAACAAAAAATGCTCCAGGCATAGACCAGGGGCTTCTAATGTAAATGGGAAAAAGTCTGAAGACTTAATCCACCAAGAAGAGACAACTCGCAAAAATAGCTTGTTTAAAAACAATGAGTACCTTTGGATCTCCTGGGGCAAAGCAGCTGATGTAGTTATTGATTTGCTTGAAAACAAAGCCTCTATCCATAAAAGTGAAACACCTCTGAGGAAAACAAGCAAAACCAAGATAGAATTTATTAGTACTGTGTCAGTATTCAGAAATTATATTTCTGAACTTTATTTTCCAAACACCCTATTGATATTTTAGTTTGAATATAAAAACCAACAGAACAAGCAAACTAAATATATGTGTGCATATATGAATAACAAATTTTCCGTTAGTGTGCAGACCTTGAATAAAACACAAATAAAAAGCAGTTTGAAAAATATAAATGAAAATTATATGGTAGTTTCATCTACCATTTTATTTCCCACCCTTCTTTTCTCCCTTGTAGATCTTAGTGGCTGAAAAATGAAAGACACTGACAGTCTGTCTACATAAAATGCACGCAATAAAGCACTACTCAAAACATTCAAAGCATTAGAAGGCAACCTGGACAACAGTTCAGAAAAAATTAAGAAAAATCAAAATGCATTTTGAATAAAATAGAAATTAATTTTCAAAAATATCAAATTTCTGAACAGATGTCTTCTTGATTAGAGAAGATGCAAATTATACTTCAATGCATTTTAACTTGAACACTAAACATCTAAAAAGAATTATGCATATTCAGCTTTATATGAGTTGGCTTTAAGATTCTTTAAAATACACGAAGCAGTACTATTGAAAGGATAACCAGAGAGTCCAAGCTTCTTGTGTACCTACTTTTATAAAGGCAGCAAGGCTGTGGTTTGCATTTTTTGAAGCCTCTGGATTGTCTCTGTACTTCTGAGTGATGTGTGGCATTAGCATGTTAACAACTGTTTCAACCGCGTGATGAAAGGAAGCAGAAAATCTCTGGTTTCGCAACAGCTACAAACAAATTCAGATACGGAATTAAAAACTGTTTATAAAACTAAAATACATCTGAAATTTTACTTTTGATAATATATAGATAACCTGACAAGGAGAGAGAAAACAAAGGTTTCAGATATCCCAATTTGTGATTTAACAAAACATCTTCTTGAAATTCAAGATTTTCATGAACTTTCTAGAGTGATGCAGAAAACAGCATTTGTTTAAAATAAATTATTACAACATTCACTAACATTTTTTATTGAAATTCAAACAAGGCAGCCTTCAATGACAAAAACACATGTACAAAAGTTTCTAAGTATAATGCATTAATGCTTTTCCATACTACAGTAAACTAGAATAAGAGGCAATCCTTTGATTTTATCCATCTTCTGTTCCAAAGCAGACACCAGCTGGTTCACATACAGTAACTGCATTATCAGACTGTCTTTCTGTCTTGTAAAAAATCACAGATTCTGTTGTTCTGCAACTATCTTGGTAATAATTCCTTTCCCATTTTCCATTGAGGAAACTGTCATCCATGCTTCTCTCTTTTTCTTGCTCCTCATCAACTTCAGAATCTCAGCCTTCAGAATCTTACTCTCTGTGTTTTTAATTTTCCATAGTCAGAACTGTTTTCCCCTTACTTTTAAGCAGTTTGCCAATTAGCTCAAGATTTCCTCTGTGTTCACAGTTTCCTTCATTCCACTCACCATCTTCATCAATGATTTTGTATATTCTGACCAGTATCACTCAGTAAGCGCTCTTTAGATTTTTGGCACTGCAGAGTCTCTTATTTCTCTACATCTTATAATAAGGGTTGTAACTCTTATTAAAGATTCTGGCTTTTGTCTGAAGGGACTTAATGATGAGTGGTGTGAGGCTGGTGACACTGACAAGAACTGTTGTCAGTGCACAGTCATTACGTCTTTTCTTTTTGAAAACTGACATTGAAACATCCACATGGTTTAAGAACTTTGTAATTTTAATAGGTTTTTGAACTATATTAAACACAACATTCCTAGACAGAAAAAGTAATTGTCAAGGCTCTGCATAAATCAATGATTATACAACTTGCTCCCTTTGTGTTTAAATTGTCCTCCAAAGCTCTAGCTCTAGATTAAAAAAAAAAAAAAACATTAAAAGCAGATATTAAGGTTGAAAAAGATCCCTTTATAAATATGATCAGTACTCATTCATGAAATAACAAACAGAGATTAAATTATGTTGGTTATGTCAGTGTCCTACAAGGCTCTTGTAGCTCAAGTCTTTGATGGACAGTAATTAAACATTTTCTAGAAACACTACAAAATTCCTGCTATAGAAATAATCTTGCTAAATACAGAGATGCATCTGTTTATCAGATCTTATAAGCAGGAAATATCTGAACACATGCTGCATTTATTACTTTACCTAGCAAGACAGAAAAAAAGGTAGAAAAATAATTTCGTTAATATTTAGGGGCTTGTAAATCAAGAAGCAATGTTCAGGAGTGAGAATACTTGCAAACTAGAAACTAAAGTACTGCTGCTTCCTTTTTCACATTAGAAGTCCACAGTGTTACCTACAGCTTCCAACTACATTGTACCATAAGAATTAGGAATGCTTACTACAGAGCCTGATGATTCACAGACTGCCCTACTGCATGGATATTAAGAGGTGTCTATTCTTTATAGTAATGTTGAATCTAGCCTTGCAGGTTTTTTTTAATATTTCAACTGATTTCTCCTGCTGTTTTCCTCTTTCTCTTCCTTTCTTACAAATAAAGTTACTATCTATAAATCAAAACCATGTATGTTTCTTCTAATACGCAATATAAATATGTGAATAGAGATGATATAAATACTCCTTAGAAGAACATTTTTTGCTTAAGCTGACCTACCTTCACTTTAGAGTTTTCTATCAAATGCTGAGCCATTGATTTTATCAGAACTTCAAAGAAAAACCATGAATACTGCAGAGAAAAGAAAACATTCTGTCAAATTGCCACATGCATTCAACAAGTACTTCACTACAATTAGTTCCTCTTCTTCGGCTATGAGCAGATAAGAACATACACTAAGAAGCAGTTCAATACTTACCTTAAGTAGCTTGTTGCTTGTAAGAAAGTCAGCAGATGGCTTCAAAATTGTTGTCATGGATTTTGTCAACTCTTCATGTACTGTCTTATATTCAGAAGCAACATAGGGTTCTGCTTTATAGGCATACTTGGGGAGGGAAAACAGAATTTATCATGAAATTATGACATAATATGAAAGCACTGAAATTAAATAGATGCAATTAAATTTAAATATACTCCTTCCTAGCGAAATAAAAAAAGGAAACATTCAGTTTACTTTTACCTACCTTGACATAAGATCTCAGGTAGCTATCTAAGCCTTCTTCATGACACTGAGCAACAATATGGATAATAACCCTAAACAGAATTCAAAAACAAGTAAGACTATAAAGAAAGCTATGATTGCAACAACAAAAACGCTACCCAGTTACAGATTTATGTGATAACCCAGTCATCACTTAAACTCTGAGAAGAACTTAAATTTCTTTACCTTGTCACGTTGACTGCAACTTCCTCTTGAGTTGCTCTAGTGAGAACTCTGAACAACTGGTTTAGAACAGTTGGCAGGAAAGTTATCATCACATGGCCTTCCATAGCATGAAGGCTCTAAAAGCAAGTAGTACTTCTGTTACTCCTTTGAAACAAAGGCATTTAAATCACAAGTTCTGAAACAATAAAATTTACTGCAAGTCTTTCTCCAAAAACACACGCTGCTTACACAATTTGGTGTTAATTATCAGAAATACTGCACAGAAAGCAACTGAGGATATATTGCAATATAAATATTTGGCAAAAGTTTTCTACATTAGGATAAATTAGGGATAAAAATCATTTTTTATTAACACCATTTTAGAAGTACTTACTTGTACTTTTCTGTTGAAATGCATTCTAGATAATGTTTAAGGGAAAAGCATAAATAAATAATATAATCTGCTATTCACTGCCATTTTATACCTTAAGATATTTTACAAGATCAGTTCCTAGTGCACGAGCTCCAGATTCTGTTTTCTGACAGTACTGAAAAAAATTGTGCAAGTGCTGGTCCTGTCAGAGACAAAAAGAACAACAAATTAAACAATGTCTAATATTACTACCCATAATTGAACAGAACACATTAAGAATATTTATATGTAGAAATCCATATTTTTGTCCATAGATTCAATTTTCAAAAATAATTGAAGGGCACTACACCAAAGACTTATTTGGTCTACATGTAACGTGGATTTTTTTTAACTTACATATGAAATTTCTAGTGTTTCTTGGACACCCATTATACAAAATGTCACTTATATTTGCTTTCAACTGACATGCAGAAAACAGCATATTTAATTATCCCAACTGATGGTAATGTTTTTTATGAGTAGGTATGACAGGACTCATTGCATTGTAGACATGCCAGTAAATAGCTTTCAGAAAACTATGACTTCTCATCTACCTGGAAAATTCAGATTGGAATGGATGGCAGTACACAAAAAAAGCTCATATTTTGAGTAGTTTCCACTTGAGATCCTCTGTTTTTTTCACAGCTGATGTAAAAGAAAGATACCACAAGAAATGTCCAAGAGACAAAAAAGTCAGAGATGAGCATACTGAGTTTATGACTCTTCCCAAATATTGTAAATACATACAATAAACATACATTATTCCTAAAACTTTCTCTAATTTAATTGGTTTTATAACTCACCTGTGTATATACGGTTGACACGAGATGAGTGGATATTTTTAACAGTTGTTTGCCTCCATCTACCCATTTAATTTCAGGACCAGAATGCTGCATGCATACATGAACGGGAAAAGTAAAATAATGTAGCAATATATTAGAGTAAAATAGTTAGTTCATAGTACCACTAACAACACTCTTTTTAGAAAGAAAAAAAAAACAAGTTGAAAAAATGTGTGCAATGAATAAAGTCATAAAAAAGGAAAATTATGCAGGCAATATTACCAAAAGCATTTATGAAGCTTAAAATGTTTTTTAGAAGTCCCACAGTAGTTTCCTCAATGGCTAACAAAATTTATTCCCTGTAAGCCACAGATTCCACATTTCCCCTACAAATGCAAAGAACCTTCTGATTAGAGAGAAATATGTACTAGTCTTCTGAGAAAAATAACACCAGATTTTCCACAGATACTCACAGTTTAAAACTTAACATATGTCACTGACAGGCAGCAGCCAGTGCTTCCTTCCCATCCCATTTCCAATGAATTGAGAATGGGAATGCTCACCCTGACAACCAGTTAGGGAAAGCCTTTACTGCTAGATCTACAGTTAGTGATATTGGTCCTAACCTTCTACCCATGGGCATGAGCTAAGACAAACAGGAGAGCCATAAAGAATACACCTACAATGTGAAAAGATGAAAGATGTGAAGGAGACGATGGTTGGAAAGCTTACAGCAGAGTTTAAAGAAGAACAGGTGGTAGAACAGGAGGAGAGCAGCATCTCTTGCTGTTGATTTTAGGTCTCTTCCTCCAAAATTAGTCAATTTTGTCTCTGCATTTCAGTCTTTTTGTCAAATCCCCTATCACATTTTCATTTTGTATCCTCCTTGGTTTTTATTACTACAATTATGCAAGCTTTCTGCTTTGAAAAATACAACCATAAATTTTACTCGTGAAGTATAAAGATCACAAAAATCAAGATGTGAGAATAAGACTTTTTCAGGAATAAAGGACTTACTGAAAGGAGACAGCATGAAATGCTAAAAAAAATTTAGTAAAGGACTTCAGATTATTTGCATACCTTCATAAACTCAAAATAGTTTCATATGTTTAAAAAACTACTGTAACTTCAAGTTAATGATTACTACAGAAATTGAAACAAACATTTCCTAAGTACATCAGCTAAATAAAAAACAAATACAAGTATGCAACAACTTAACTTTCTGACTTTTACAGGAATGCGAATCAACCTGCCCTAATGCTTTTATTTGGTCTCCTATTTCTCTTTGGGCTTGTTTCCTCTTAGTCAGACATCTAACTTTTTCAAAGCATTCAATTTCAACTATAAAAGAAAACAAATTCTACTAGAAAACTGCTTAAATCTTATCATCAGACTGGGGAACTACAACCAAACCTCCTCTCCACATAGTTTTTTGTCAAGATTAGAGCAATTTTATATAGCATACCTTTCCAACACCAACTTCTTGATAACTAAGATAGCCTGATGGAAGATTTGCTGACACTGGAATGTGTTGCTCATTGGTGACCACTCTTCCATCTTTTATCAGAGGAAGCCAAGAATACCCAACTATGGAATATGAAAGGCAAGTAATTTTAAGTATGTTGTGAAACTTAACATAAACCCTTACAAAAGCCTTACTGAATAATTTTGGTATGTAATTCATAAACGGGAAAATATTACTGTAAAGGCCAAATGATTTGAACTCAAACAATTAGAAATAATTAAAAAGGCAAGTGAATTGCCACTAAATTTGAAAAACACCATACATTTGATGACCATTCTAAACCAACATTTGAAACATTTAAATTAGAAGAAATATTTATGTAATCTTTGAGTTGGTACAATGTAATTAGAAAGCATTATATGGATCACAGGAATCATGGGTTACCAGATAAGCACACTTCAAAAAATGTCCCCAAGTAGTTACTGAAAGTAAAGCATTAGTGTACAGACCTTGTGTTTCAACAACATCTTTCTTCTTTGTACTCCCTTTGCTTGAACTATCACAGCTAACATGGTAGAAGGTGAACAACAAGTGGTGCCTTTCATGTAACTGAGTGGGCAGTTCTATTTTAATCTGAAAGGCAAAGAAGAGCCTGTAGAAGATTTCAGCTAGAGCACTGCTATGTGTTACTGGTTGTAATTCCAGCTATGTTATGTGAAGCAAGATCAAGAATCACACATGCAAAACACCCAAAAATTTACTTACAGTGAAAAGGGGGATCTGATTTAACTGAGAACACTGCAATCCCCTAATATTTTCTTGTATTTTTGAAACTTACATAGTACCTAACCTAGTAAAAGTTCTCTCAGAAAGGTAGCTTACCTCATCATAAAACTCTGGATTTTGGTGGTGATGTAGAACAGCAGCAAATGCACTTCTAGTAAATACTGGGCCACCAGGCCTGCCATAAATACACTAAGGACAGAAGAAAGAAAAAAAGAACAGAAAACCCGTGATCCTTTTTCTTTACTCTCGGGTTAGAATATTTCACCCAGAATTTGAAATGTATTAACTTGTGTTTGACTTGTTTCTTTTGCACAGAGAGGGAATTACATGATCTGTAGTCCCCCTGCTGTGCAGCAGAGCTGACTCTCTCATTTCACCTCGGGATGTCTGTATGTTTCCCTATTCTTCTCTTCCTTCAGACACCTTTTATACACTGTGATAGCTCATATACAAATATGGAGCTTGGCTCTCTAGTTGATCTAAAGATTTGCTGGTTTAACCTACATAAGCCACCCTTATTTGCAATAGGTTTATTCCTGGAATTTTTGTTGATATACAGAAATTAAATGCTCTGAGGGTTCTTTAGTAATCTTTTACATCAAAACCAAGCAAGCCATCTAGAAGTTACTCTTATGCCAAATGCAAAAGGACAGAAGCCACTATTCCAAACTAGATCAATTAATCCAGTACTTAGCTGTCTGTTCACTATTTTATCAGTTGCAAAAATCAAAAGACTAACCTTTAAAGGCAAAGAATCCTCTTCATCTGAATCCTTGAATTCAATGCACACGGCAATATTTCTAGCCTAAAGCAGTATTTGAAAACATAAACCCAAGCAGTCAGTCATAAGATTAAGCACAGAAATATATCTAAATTATAAACAATCTTAACCAAACCTGAGAAAGAAGGTACAGTTTTCCTGTACTCACCTTTGCAAAAGACTTTTGACTGTCATATTTCAAGTGTTTCGGATAAACATAGAGATGATTGTTGTAGATGGTGAAAGGCTGAGTGTATTTTGGTATACAGGGAACAAACTCCTCTATTTCAAACGTTGTTAGTGTCTTGGTACTGTTTTCAAACTGCTTCATGGGAATGTATGATGAGTTAACATAATCTGAAAATTCATAAAGAAACCCCAAATAAATAAATAAAAGACTGAAGAGGAAAAAGCCTGAAGGTCCATTTAACAGTGTTGTTAATACTTACTTGGAAAATCTGGTGACACATTATCAATTGTAACATCCAGATTTCCTAAAATAACAGGAAGTTTGGCCATCTTTTCAGGTCTATAGGAAGGGGGAAAAAAAACAACACCTCAAAGTCAGGCTCAATGCAAATCAGATGCCAGCAAAAAGAGATAATAGGAAACCGAGGCAAAAGTAATATCCTGAAATAGGAGTACAAGAGGAAAGGTGGTCTGAGGGTGGATGACTGATCTGGTCTCACTTTTTGCCTACATTCACAGTTTTCTTTTCCTTTAAATTCTCAGGGAAAAAAAAAAAATGCTTTATGTGGAAAAGTGCAGAAAATGTCACAAAACAGCATGACTCCTTTCTTTAAATCAAAATGAAAAACTTTGACAAAGATAGCTTTTATTTGCTATGTAATAACTTGCTATCATTTTCAGCAAAGATGAGATCTATAAGCAAGTTTTTTAAATCTCAATGGCTAGTGATAAGCATTCATGGCAGTAGGGCAAACCTGGGGGAAGATAAATCAGCAGGCTCCTACCTCCTCCTTTCTCTAGACTGATAACTCACCCTGCAAAACTAGCCAACCTTGAAATGTCTTAGATGTTATCATGTAACTAATTCAAAAATATGATTTGAAGTATATGGTAAAATCATGCAGAACCTTTTATTAGTAAATACAGTCAGCAGTATGATTTTTTTTAAATTATTTCACAGTGAGTAGATGCATAATTTTCCCAATATGCAACCCCATGCTGTGAAGCAAACAACTTTAGGTTGGAGTCTGGATTCTAATTCCAACAGCTATGCCTTAGAGGCTACAACCTCTTTCTTACTATAATTCCTGCAAAATACTGTGCACAATTCCATAAGCAGGTTGTTTAAATAACCAAAAGCATTTCCTTAATTCACAAAGTAAAATGACATGGCAGGCTAATTTACTGTTAGTTTCAAATCTACTAATACTGTTTCTGGCAAGGAGTATTAGCACACAGCAATTTCAATGCTACATGAACTTCAATGAAATTTTAAGTCACTTTCTAAAAGTGAATTAAAATATCTATTACAAACTTTATCATCTAAGTAGATTTGAAATTAAAGACACACAAATACATACATCATAATATTAGATGCTCCAGTTCAAGACCATGACAAAATATGGTGGTGCTTATGGTGAGGAAAGAGGGGGGGTGTTTGGTTAGGGCATTTGATTGGTTTGGTATTGTTTTTCAAAGTGGAAAAATTAGCCTTACTTCCTGAAATCTGCTAACAATTTCAGCATGTCTTCATTTGAGAGTTTATTACTGTCTTGTCTGAAGAGAGGAGAAAATCTTGCATTTTTGTCCAGGGTTCCTGAGGCATCTTTAAACAGTGTCCTGAAAGTAAAAATCCTGCTTTCAGCTGATGTTATGAAATTCAGGAAATCTCTTTTTAGAAATCAGAACATACTGCACCATCCTTCATATTATGCATTTCATACTCTTGTCATTTTACATGAGTTTTAACATATAAATAGCTCAGTCTAACAAATAAGTGTGAACCATTTCATTCTTAGTAACATAAAAAAATGTAGAAAACAGTTGGCAATATTTAGTGGTTTGAATAATAATGTAATGAATATTTATAACTTCTTTCCTACTACAGAACTGAAGTGTAAGTTTGTCGGAAATCTTTGGTTAATTGAAAGCAAAACAAGAAATAATTTAAATAGCTCATTAAATTTTCCAAGAAGGGAGATGCAGAAAACAATGTTAGAGAAAAGTTAGGGAAAAAAGTTGAGATTGGCAAGATTTGTCCTTACCTAGCTGCCCAGGCAAAAGGCATTCTATATTGACCTAATCTCTGGCATGCCTGCTTGGCATTCTTCAAAACTTTCTGTGCAGCCTGCAAGGGACATGAGAAACAGCCATGCCTGAGAAGCTACATTTTTTGCACCACTAGTACACAAGAAAAAACCACATGTTGACAGTGATATGAATCAGAAAATCTTCCTTAGAAGATTAATCCTAAGTATGTGAGTGAAATACAATTGATAATGCCTCTTAACAATTCATTTCAAGTTAAGCACAGCCTGGTGATTTCACAGCATTTCATGAGTGAAAACACAGATGCATCTACACTCCTGATAATAAATATTTAATTAAGTGATAAAAAAGTTATTATATTAAAAATTATATGGAAAGCTAGAGCAAAATTCAACTGTTTCTTAAGACAAAACTCAAACTGCAGGAAAAAAAACATTTCCCCTCCCACTTAATCCCCTATTCATGACCCACCCTATGTACTAGGACACATTCTTGCAAGGTACAATATTCTGCAATACCTGTATTACAAATACACACAGAATAGGGAGAGGAGTTCTATGAAGATTGCACAGACAATCCTATGTACAGACCTTGCAACACTGTTTTCATTAAAAGTTCAAATTTTTAATTTTGTTAACTTCAAAATGAATGAAAAATTGCATTATATAGAACCAACATATACAACAATCAGAGCTAGAAACCCACTGGTTTGAGATGTTCAACACTGAGCTGAACCACCTGATCAAAGCAGAAGTTTCTGACAGAGCAGTGGGCTTCTCTTCTTCAGAAATCAGCTTCCTTGGGTGTCCACACAGAGCAAAATTACTTGCCGGAGGCAAAACTACCTACAGAGTAAAACTGCCTGAATATTATCCATGTTGACATTATAAAAGAGCTGATCCTGTTAGTGCCTTTGAGCCAACTCTCCACTATGCTTTCCTGTAAAAAGGGGGAAATGGCCCTTGGAAGCATAAAACCTTGGTAAGTAATCATCATTAAATCAATGTTTAAGGGGAGAACAAGTGACTTTGACTTCTTAGTTATGGAATTTGCTACTCTCATTTTCCATTTTTCTTGTCCAGAGTAGTAATTTTGCAGGGAACTGGAGCTTGCTCATTGCACTGACACAAACAGAGGCCTATATAGCTGGTACTGTTCTGTTTTGTTTCAAATTAATACACTGTAATCCCCGAGAACAAGAACAGGAAAAAAACTTCAAATTAAATGTTCAGCTGTATAAAATTATAAGCAATTGAATACCAGAAATGCACAGCCTAAGTTAATATAACCATGACTGTTTCTACTGGCTACTCCTGCAGTACAGGGCAGCACAAGTCCAGCCCTCAATGTCAAATTGGGAACACTTGGACTTACTCAACCTTCCCATGTGGCTCAGGGCCAAGGCCACCAAAATCAGCTACTCAGGTCAGGTTTGTTTTAACTTCAGCAACAGTCAGCATACACTTCAAAACCAGACTCCTAAAATACAAAGCTGCTGTTTTCCAACAACAGCTGAAAAAAAATCTCAAGCATTCCTGGAAAAGCAAATCAGTAGGCTGATCTATATTAAGACCAAGTGAAAAATACAGGGTTTTTTACATGTAGCTTAGCCAGCACTGTTCCTCTGCAGAGACTGAAAGCTAACCATTCCTTCTTCCCTCTCACTAGCTGAAAACAGGAAGAATGTCAATAGTAGCTGACATTGCTTACAAAAACACTTTTCTCTAATATCCTGGTCCACTTACTTAAGGACAACTGTAAACCAACAAAATCAAACCTCTGTTTCTTCAGCGGCAAACAAGAAGTAGCAACTAACAAAACATTTTGGAGATAAATTTCAGAGAACATTAAAATGTTATGCCATCCTAGACTCCTGAAAACTTAAGATGCTTCAGTGGTTTCTTTCCAAAAAAATTTCAACTTCTCCTGAACTTGTAAAATGCTTTATACATAAAACCAGAAGCTTAATGGTCTCAGTCGTTCTGAAGGAAAAAAACCAGCAAGAGGGCAGATAAAGTTACAGTAAACTTTGATCACCAGGAAGTGAGGCAAAGGAAAAATCAACAATGGAACAGTATATAAGATGCATAAACTAAGAGAGACAGATAATTTATGATCAATATTTAATATTTCACTATCCAACAATTTTCAACTCAACTTTCTCATTGAAGTCCAATATATTTTTATTCAATCAGTTTAGAGACATCATAAAAATTATAGATTGTCACAATTACAAACAGTGAAATAAATATTTACAATAAAACATTAGATTTTATCTACAATATAATAATAGTTACTAGTAATAACTACAACTTACTAAATCAAATAATCCACTTATCTAAATTTACTAGAAAACAACTGAGGTTTTGACTGATATTTACTAATTTGAAATCAACCTGCTTTGCCTCAGTATTTTGTTCATGCCACAGAAGAAAATAACATACCTTTGAAGAATCTGAACTTCTCATATATGGCTCAGCACAATGTGTAATACTTCCCTGTAATACCTTTTCTATTCTAGCCACAAGGAAAATGTCAGTATGAGGACATGTGACTGAGAATATTCCCTAGAAATAAAACAAGAGATGAATTTAAAAGGATGTACATTTTACATCACATAATAGAAAGCCATCCAAATCATGTAGGAAAACTCTTTTCTTGTATCCAAAATCCTACTAATTCTTTACATTACTAGTTCTTACCTGCTTTGGATATTGTAACACAGTTTCATGAATGTCTTGAATTCTGTGTAAGCTATCACCACTGCCATTCATCATTTGTTGAGATGCATTGGGTATCATGTGCCTTACTGAGGGGTGGTTCAAATCAACATGGAAATCTGCTGAAATCTTCCTGTTGTTTTTAATATCAAATAGTGACAATGTGACAAAGAAAGGTTCTACCTAGACATTAAAAAAAAAGAATCTAGTGTCATTGCTGGCATCTCTAGCACTGTAAAAATGTGTACAAGAGAAAGATGAGTAACATTTTCATAAGCACTTATGGCCCTCACTCTAGATATTACTGGCAAGATGTAAAGTACAGTGAAAGAAAATTTCTCTCTCTACCACACAACAAAAGTATTAGCAAAGTTACTTTTTGTAGGATTTAGGCTTTCAATTCAAAAGAGTAGAAAAAATCTCCATGACATAAATTTCTCAGTCACAGCAAGGAATCCCTGCCATTAAGAACAGTGCCAACAAAATATTAAGACTTTCATTACTGTATTAACATAAAGTAATTAAGTTAATTATTTACATTTGTTGTTGGTCCTTCTTCATTTTCTGCAACACAGCTTTGCAAATTAAAAGATAAATCGTTACACCTCACAAGAATTTTTTTTCCAAATTTCTCTTCAAATGGTTTGACTTCTGGCTCAATACTAGAAAAGTCAAGTTTCTTTAAAAAGAGAAAATAAAAATGAAGATAAGTTAGTTTGGGTTTTCATCTCAATAGGATCAACATAAAAATACCCCCTTTCCTTGCAAGAAGTCTAACCTGTGCATCTGGATCCAAGGCAAAGAGTTTAACTCTGCTTTCACTTTTCAGTTTGATTTCTGCCTCTCTGGTGCTCTGTTCAAAATAAGAAAAAGTCTTAATATCACACTATTAAATAAATGTGGGTTTCAGTGTCATCCCCTTTTCTGTGACTTTCAAAGCTTTACACGTTTTTAATTCACGCATTTGTTTTGCCATTACTGAGCTTTAGAACTCCTTAGTTTATGCTGCTCCATTACATCCAAGTAAAAAGTGAGAGTCTCTCCTCTAAAGGCTTTCTTCCAGTCCTAGAAATCTGAAAACTCACATCAGCAACACGCTCATAGGAAGTATACTCCACTGTAACTCATACAGCACTTTCCCTCCTTAAACAATAACTTTCCTAACACTGTTTGATTTAAATAAAAAAATAAATTATGACTGTAGGTTAAAGCTCAGAGCTATCCTGAGAACATAAGATTGCTAAGGAAACAACAGATCACCTAAATTAAGAAACATCATCATAGCTCCCTTTCTTTTTTCTGCTTTTCTTGAGCTCTACTGCCAAAGAAGTGGTTTTCCTGTGGGTAGCTGGAAAAACCTCCAATACTTCCAAAAGATAAACCCCTCACACTTAAAAGTTACTGTGCACGGATTCTGTCTGGGATTTGTGGATACATATCTATTAACAGTAAAACAAAAGTGAAGTGCTACAAAATAGAAGGTGAAAACTGAAGGTATACATAAGCTACCTTCTTTGCAAAAAGGTAATATTTAAAGAGTATTCTGTGATTTTTTTAAAGTCACAGGACATGAAAAATGAACATATGCAAGTGCCAAAATTACCCATGCAGGAGAATTGCCATTCCCAAAGTAGCAGCTGGATAAACAGGGATACAAAATATGACATTACAGACAGGTGTCTCTTTTTGGATCAGCCTGTATGGGTTAAAACAAGTTACAAACCCAAACTTCTCATCACTGACCATCAGCTGGAAGTGATCTACTGCCTACATCTGCTCTGCTGGAGATTGGAGCAACTTCTACTATGTCTCAAGAAAAAGCAAAACCAAAACTCTCTAAGATCTCGAAATCCTATTTTTAGGTTGATAACTGAAATTCTAAAAAATAAACTGGTTTAAAGGATGCAGTACAGAGGAGAAACTTCTGAGGTGCTATTTGAGTAAAAATGCTCTAATGGTTTTCATTTACTTTACTTTGTTATCTTTAGCACACACAGGACAAAAGACAAGAGTTGCTGTGAAAGAGACGACCCAGATACTTGATGCCAGCAGAGTACTGCCAGACTGCTTGTTCAACAGCAAAGTCTGGTATGACTGAGAAACACAGAAATGTGAAGAAGTTTAAAGATGGCAAGAAAGTTGTGTGCATGTTTTGCACAGGTAAGAATCATGGAAAGAACTGAGAAGGAGATGACCTAGTCATACAAGAAAGACAGAAACTGTTTCAGCTAAAGCATCTTGAATAGTTTTAGATTCTTTGGTGTTTTGTGCACTAAAGACAAGATGAAAATATGCATTTTTGACTGACAGATTGGAGGCAGCAGTCAGAAGTCAAGAACTGAAAATGCATGTAGTCATCGACCCTTTCTATAGCACAGCAGTGACTCCATAATTTCATCTCCTCATCTGTAAAACAGAGAGATTATTTTCCCACTTCACTGAATTCTGGGACCTGCAGTGGTTAAGGAGGTACTTGGGCAGATTCATCACAATAGTCACATTTCAGAGGGCTAACTTGTTTTCTTTAAAGATTAAAAAAAAATAAAATAAAAACAAACAACTTCAAAAAAACAACCAAACAAGAAACCCAAACCCTACATTCACTCTTGGCACTTACATTACAGACAAAGGGAACATGAAGCAGGCAGGAAAGACATTCAGATATATTCTGATTCAGATATACGTGTACACATCTGTGCACTGAAGTGCAAAATACCACCTTATTTAGTTTATGTTACAAACTAACAGCTGTTGATATAAAAATGAAGGAGTGGAGATGTACTCAGAAGGGTTAAACCCTTCCTGGGAAGACTGTTTTTTCCCCTATTGTCAGGTGCTCTACAATCCCCCCTGAAGGAATTTCTGTCTCCTGATAAGGATATGAGGTCAGCTATTGTGAAATTCTCCTCCTAGAACTAACAAAAATAATAGAGCAGCTATAAATTCTTTTAAAAGAAGACCCAATGCCTTGTAAGGCTTCCACTGGGGAAAAAAGAACTAAATCCAAACAACAGCTGAAAAGACAGTACGAGAAAGAATAGAGGACACAAAAAAATCCTCAAAACAAACAGCATTTATAAAAAGCAATTGAGTTAAGGCACAAGCAGCATACTAATACAAACAGCCAGAGTTCTCTCTGTTCTCCTAAGGGAAAAAAAAAGGCTAGGAAAATACATTAGAGTATATTGTTTCAAAAGTTAATGTTTAGTACAGATGAACTAGAATGGGAAAACTAATAAATTAATTTTGTAGGAAACAGAAATTTAAATGAGTTATAACTATGGAATAATAAAAGAAATCCAACCCTTAAAGAGGTGAGAAAAATAATACACTAGAAAAATAGCAAGCTTAAAGAGCTGCATGTTTCCGATCCAAAGCTTATGGAAACAGGAAGCAGCAATTGTAGTACTAAACTACAATTGTAGTGCTAAAACTGTATGTAGGTCCTGTAGGCCTGAACTCAAGTTCCCTCTGGAAGGAATATGGAACCTAAGCAATACAATAACTTGACTACACAGAAAGAAGAATCTTCTGTACAGTAAGAGCATCTAACTTGATATTTGTTTCTGAAATAAATTTTCATAGCCTCATATAAGTATCCTGTTTGATGCTTACAGCTCTTCCAAGGACACTTTGACTGTATGGGCCACAATCCAAATTAATTTCCAAACACAGAGGTAGCTGGAGCTAGACCATCACCTAACAGCTTTTTGTGTACATGTGCTAAATTGATTACAAGGCAGTATCAGAAAGAATTAAGTCAGCCAGTCAGTTTAGGTGCTAACATATTCTGACTGGATCTTTTGATACGCTAGCTGCTGTAATAGACAGAATTTGGTTTGCTTGTTCCCAGTTCATAAGCTGCACTCCCTTCAGGAGTAGTTACTAGGTCAGAGAGATCCTCAAAAAAGGAGAGAGCATTCCAGAGCATGGTCAAAGTTTCAAGACTCCAGGCTGTACTGCACGGAAGAAAAAGGAAGTCACAGGAAAAAGTTTGGATTCTGCAACTTCAATAGGAAAGGTCACTTGTTTCAGTCCCTGGGTGATTTAAGAAAAATTTCTCTTACAGAACTCACAAAAGTTATTGCAACATGCAAGTCACTGATATAAACATCCATGAACCTGTCAGTTCATTATAAGCACAAACATCTTAAAATACATTCACCTCATCGCTGCCATTAAGCTGCTCTGGATTTCTAAGTATTAAAATAAAACTTGATTTCAGTATAACTAGATTTCTATAGAAATGGTTTAGCACTTACTTGCAGGCAATAAACCAACACAGTAGGTAATGAATTAGTAAAATAATAGAATAATAAAACATGTTGCATTTAAACAACATGTCCAGATTTACATAGGCAACTTCAAGACAGTATCTAGTTTGCTTACAAAAGCAGAAAATTAAAAAGCTCAATAACCATATCTATTTATAGAAGACTTTCTAAGCATTCAAAGCATGACAAACTGACTGAAAGCTGGAAGCCAGTGCCTTATCTTTACTGAATGTTCATGTGGCTAACTTATGTTTACTACCTTATATCCAAAATTGGCATTTAAATGATACTATATATTACCTTGGCAATTTCAGGATAGTAGTTATCAAAACTACTTGATGAGCTTTCCATTTTGCTTTGTTCATCATCTGAAATTATAAAACCACATTTTAAAATAAATATAAAAAATCCAAAGTACTCACAAAACTCTACAGCAAAAATTATTTTCTTTTTTTAATCTCCTACTCCCTCAAAACCAACAGTTGTCAACATAAACTGGTTGTGGACAACTCCATCATTACATTTTGATGCAGTGACTCCTTGGAGGATGTAACTAGCAATCATCAGCATAGTAGCAGTTACTTCTAATCTTACCTAGAACACAGCTTTAATATTAATTTTGGTATCTGCATGGGGAAAAAGGATACTCAATGCACAAACTTACATTCCTCTTTCCCCTGTGCATTGTAACTTGATTTCAAAACAAGTTCCCTCTGTTTATTAGGTTCCCAGCCCTACTCTCCAACAGTTACTGGATTTACAAAGCAACCATTCAGTTAGCTATAAGCCTCTTACAGCCTTAAGGTCAACTGGGGACCACTGACTGAAATGCCTTTCACAGAGCTACTGGCTTCTCCTGCTCTGATTTGCTTTTGTTGCAAACATCATGCTAAATTCTGACAATCTTCAGAGACAGTGGTATCTCACAGATAAACTCTTTGGGTAATATAATATCTTTTGGTACTAGTGCTATTTATAAAAGAACAATCTTCCATAATATCTTCCAGGTTCTTCTGGATATGCATACTGTTGGTTTCACACCAGTTTCCCACCCCATCCACTCTCAAGAGGAAAAACGAATGAGGACATCTGGACTATCCTTCTATCACCAAACTACAGGTATCTGCCTTACCTATTGTTAAGTGTCTCTAACAAAACAAACTTCTACACCCAAGCAACCTATTTCAGTACTTTTGGGAAATATTTGTGGTCAATACAGTTGTATCTAAATTTAAGCTCCTCACTGTAACCACAATTTCTTATTCCTCTACCTACAGTGACCACAGAACAGTTTAGTCAATTTTCACCAGCATTTTACACATTTCAAAACAAGTTCCTCCTAGCTTTTCTTTTTTTCCTTAAACTGCCTTAGTCCTGATTTTACATTGTGGATTCTACTTTTTCTACACTTAATCAGTTTCACTATTCTCTTCTGGACTTGATTCATTTGGAATCAATACAGAACAGTGCTATTTTGAAGCTAAAAAGGTCAAAACTCTCATCAGTTCAAACAGACAGTAAAAAGGCCTATAGTTTTCATAACCAAAGAAAAGAATTAGGCCACACTAAAACCCTTCTTTCCAAATGCGTGTATGAAGATGTAGTCACACACCTGCATTAGCATTGCTAGAAACCCTGCTTACCTTCGTGAGACTCTCCGTTTCTTTTTTCCTGCATTGCAGCCTCGAAGTTAAGCTGCAGGATTTTGTTCAGAGTGTTTATCCACTCTTCCATTTCGAGTTCACTGTCTGCAGCTAAAAGGTAACTGCTCTTGTCTTGCATCTTGAGCTCAAATGCGAAACGTCTGACTTTATTGTTCTGTGAGAAAATAAAAGATCTGTGTAATATCTTTACATACTGCCTAACCACAATCAAAGGAAGTGATATATATTTCAGATATTTTATACAAAAATGTATGGTTTGATATTTTGAACAAGTGCATTATAATTCCATTTTTCCCCCTCTGACATTTGACCTTCTGAAGCTATTTGTACCCTTGCAACAAGTGCAAGTAGGAAAGATAGCAGTCCATTTTCCAGCTTCTCTTCATCATTCTGCTTGCAATCATTTTAAAAAAAAAACTCAAAAAATCCAATTTCCAAATATCAATTCTTTATGTACCCGCATCATCTAGAAATGAAGCTAACCAAGATCTACTGGAAAAAAATAAAATTAACAAAAAAGGCACAAAACTCTTTTGAGTGACAACTGTTTGCACACTGGGATTTTATACCAGAGATAAAATCATAGCCAACATGAATGCCCTGATATTGCTAGTCTTATAAATATACATGAAGTTGGGTACCAGTTCCTCCTTTGTTCCTCAACTATTATTGCCATCCTTTTTGCTCAATTTAAATCAAGCCTTCACATGCTACCTAGCCTGACTCATGTTTCTGGGAATGAAATCACAAATTTCAGATGAAAATTCTATATTATCATCAATTTAGTTTTAAAAACTGATAATTCATTAGATAAACATTGCAATAATATGACAGACTTAATGGTTGGGGGATTTTTGTTTAAGTTAAATTAAATGCCAAATTATATTTTAGTTTCACTATAGGTCAGATTTTTCAATTAACAGACTAGGTACTGGTTAGCAAAACAGTCAGCTTTCTACCAAAGATGACTTTCTGTTAAGAAGGATACAAATAAATGTATGGACTGCAAATCTATAGGCAGCCTTACCAGGTGAAATCAGTGCTGAAATAAATGAAAAATCTGAAAAACAGTAACCTCTAACTTTCACAGTATAAAACCTTGACACAGGTGGTACATAGCACACTTTTCAGTTTTCACAAAACACTGAATTAGAGCAACGATGCCCGTATATATGGCTGCATGTTTGAGTAGATACACTGCATGTGCCATGTGCTCCACATCTCTGATAAGAAAAGTCTCAACATAATTCAGTACTAAAACAAGAAACCCAGCAAAACAAAACAAACCCCAAAACCCCCAAACACTATTCCAGGAATTCCTGTCTCTTCATTTAAGTTGGGGGGGAAAAAAATCCACCCAAAACAAAAATCCCAACCAAACAAAACCCCTCTGCTGCACAAATTCAGAATTCCTCTTACACAAGTACTGACAAAGGAGCATATTCTGCTCTGTCTTCAAAGTCTGTTAGTGAAGTAAGTATTTTTCTCTTGGGCATCTACTGCCTTTGAAAAAATAATTAAGCACATGCACTAAATGACCTCAAAAACAGAAATGAGAAATGTTACAGGAATGCAATAGTAACTAATTTTCCCATAATGAGAAGACTTATTCTGAAACAAGTAGTTTCATTCTGAAAACAAAAGCCTGTAAGCATGCCTACCTAAGAACAACCATTTCTGTGAAGTGCAGATCAGACTACTCCAAAGGGTTGTGGCTAGGGTCCTTACAATTTTTTTACTTTATTTTCCTTTTCTGTTAAATGGAAGTGCCCTTTCTACTGTGATACCACTTTTTCCCCATAGGAGTTTATAGGTGCTAATACAACGTTAATAATAAATAACAGTAAAATAATATTAGATCAGCCAGAGAGGATACAGTACATAATATAAAATAATAAAATTCCATGTCTGGAATGGGGCCATTACATATAGCACTTGGTACTTCAAAATATCATTTACTCGCTCCTCACCAACAATTCAAGTGCAGACAATAACTATTTTCAAACCCCTTGATTGGTCATTGAATGACTACTTGTTTTCTTAAAAGTGAGCATTAACTGATTTTGATTTTGTACCTGATACTGATTCATAACTAGTCTCAAATTTTTACATGCAGTTTTGAAGACCAGATGCACACTGATGGTACTGTAAAATACAGTACAGCATTCAAGACAAAAGACAACCATAAACTTTAAAGCATTCAAAGCACAGTTTTACTTAAAGACTACTGTATCAGCCCTATTTGCAGGGGAACAAAGGAACAGTAATAAATTACTTTTATTTAAAAGCAAGCTTCTGGCAGAGTCTGAGGAAGCTTCAGGTTATTTGAGCTGAACTGACAGAACAGAAAGTATGAACACTATGAAAGTATGATGATAAAAAAGGAGATTCTCATGTTTTAAAACCCAAACTCAAAATCATAGAATGGTTAGAGGTTAGAAGGAGTCTGTGGTGGTCATTTCATCCAACCTCCCTGCTCATCCATGGCCAACTAGAGCCAGTTGGCACAGGACTATGTCCAGGGAGCTGTTGAAGTTCTCCAAGGATGGAGACTCCACAACCTCTCTGGGTAACTTGTGCCAGTGCTCAGTCACCCTCACAGTGAAAAAGTGTTCTGTGATGTTCAGAGGGAATTGCCCATATTTCAGGTTGTGCCCATCCCCTCTGGTCCTGTCCCTGGGCAACACTGAGCAGAGCCTGGCTCTGCCCACCTTGCACCTTCCCCTCAGGTATTTACATACACTGATGAGACTACAAATGAGTTTAGGAACCATTTTTTTAATTTGTTTGTTTGTTTTAAAAGCACAAATCAAACTCAAACGCAAATCAACTCCAACACTGGAGTTGGACAAAATTGTATCTCTAAGGCAAAACAATTTGTATAAAATTTGTATAGAACTTGCAATATAATTAAATTTATTACAGCTATAATATTTAAATGCAAATTGCCTATTAAATATGTATGAAAACATTACTACAATACTTGGGGAAAAACATCCTCTCTACAGCTGCTGTATTTCTGTTGAAATCTTCGAACAACTTTATACTACAAAAGTATTATTTAAGAAATCCACTTTTATTAAACTCCACCTGCTTCTATCCAAGTTTTAAAATGTACTAAAACCCGAGGGGTTTTTTTCCAGGTATACTGTGCCTAACAGAACAGTTACAGGCTGTACTATAAATACATAACAGAATCACAGGAAAAAGAAAAATAATCTTTTCTTTGGCACTTGGTACTGACAAACATTTGACCAAAGCCCTTAACTTTTTAAAATAAAGAAAAGCACAGAAAAGTAACATTATAAAGGTCAAACGAAAGCATCTGGAAGGGTGACTAAATTTAATGCAATTCCCACAACAAAAATCCCACACAAGAAGTTATGAAAAAAATTTTACAGCTCATGTAAGCACAGAATCTAACTGAAATGAACTTCAATTTTTTGTTGTTGTTATTTTGCTATTATTTAAGTCTGGGGTTCTTTGTGCGTTTGCTGTAAAATTTGGTTTGATAACTAGTTGACATCAACTAGTAATTTATGTTCTTTTCAGAAAGATTTAAAAAATTCAGTCTCCTGCCTCTTGAAATCTTGTTTACTGCTTTTGCAAGATGCAGCATGTATATTTGTTCCTCTGCATAATATGTCCTTATCTACATATAATAACATTTATCTGTATTTTGAAAGAAATTTATTTTGCTATCAAATACAGAATTAACTGGAGAACAGGCAGAATAATTATTACCTGAACCACTCCCATGCATGAATCTAGAAATATTGATCCTTTAGGTTCTTTTGATATTTTCTCATCTTTGTAGAAATTGAGATTATAGGATCCATCACCAAGTTGGATTAAGTGGAAAAATCTTCTTTTAAATGACTAGTGAAAAGAAAGGACAAAAAAAAGCAGTTACAACACCAGTATTAATGATCTTCATATTACAGTAACTGTAAGTGCTACTTAGACAGTAGGTAATAGAAAAAGAGCTTTTATTTACAAACAACTTGATCACTATCCTCGGAAAATAAAACAGAAATCAATAATTAAAAAAACCCCACTTACAGGTATCTGCAACCAGATTGTACTACATTATTTGACAGTATTTTTGACCTATTGAAAGATACTTAAAACTGAATCTACATCATACTATACATAAAAGATATTTATTGTGACAACCATGAAAACAATTAAAGTTTGTTTCTAAATAAAGAGGCAAATAAAACCCCTATAAAAAGAGGCAACACAAACCAACAAAAGACTCTCCTCACATTACACAGTCCCTTTTCTACTAATATCACACCAGAGTACCGTTAGGAAAATGTAACTTCTCCCACATACCGGATATTTCATGTATTCTTTTCTGATTTATGTATAATAAAAGGATAGCAAAGGTTTCAGATATATAAATTACATACAAGTTTCCCTCTTTCATTCCACACATTTTTTTAGAACTAACCCCCATACAAATTGACTTCTCAAAGGCACAGGGACATTTAATATTGCACAAGACATTCTTAAACTTACTCTCATTGTCACACTGATTGCACTATTCATGTTGCCTTTGTGCAGCCATCCTTGTTTTGTTATTCCACCCTTCTGAGACCCAAGAGATGCTGCATCCTGGAGATGAAGAAAGGAAGATGGGGCAGGGGGAGGGAGGGAAAGAAAGAAAGTTTTGCATCACAGCTGTGTAGTATTTATCAAAATTTTCAGAAGTCACTTTAGAAGTTGGAATAAATACGCTCATAATGTAATGTACCAGGAGTCCCCTGCTGGAATTCTGTAGCTTTCTAATTATTTTATTTAAAGACCTGGGATGAGGTTGACCTCATCTAACTTTTAATATGTAATCTGGCCACTTATACAGGCTTTCTCTACAGCCAGCAGGATGATCCAGCTTATAGATAGCTAGTTAGTCAAGATAAATCCCACTGGAATAGGGGAATGAGGAAACACTCAAAACTTAAAGCATTTACTTACATTTACTTTGCAACCTTTTTCATATATTCTAATGTTGGAGCACAGCAATTTTTACCAATTTCTATTGCCAAGAACAACATGCTTCTCCAGAACTTCAATCAAGATTTCTCAAGCCATTTTGTTTTATATGCAGTACTTCAAAGACATTACTTAGCTTAAAAATTTACAGAGAACTGTCTTGAATTCTTGAATTGGATCTGCCCTTTTACAGATCAGAATCAAAGCTTTGTAAAGAGAACAAGACCAAACTTGGCAGCAATGGCAAGCTCACAAACAGCAGATGCAATGCATGCATCACACATCACACCCACTGCCTGTACACCACATCCATCTGCCAGTTGATGGAACTGAGTAACTGCATCAAAACCCTTAGGACGTCAATAACTACCAAAACTCAGCACTCTGCTATCAAATCAGATCAAGAAGCCAGATTTATAATTGCCACAGAATAAATATTAAGCCACCAGTTCCAAGGAATATTTCAGAGTACTCCCAAGCAGGCTTTGCCATGGTTTCCAGTTGATGTAACCCACTTTGAAACAGAACCATTAATGAATTAGACATGTAGGAAGATTTTCAACCATTCAGAAGACAAATACTCCTGGTAATTTATTATCCAAGCATAATAATATGAAATGCTTTCTGGAACTAAATCAGGGAACATTCTGTAAAAAGTTACCAGGTAATTTCTGTACAGGTTATTTAGTCTGTCTAGCTTGCATATTCATATGCATATGTACATGTGACCTTTAGGAGACTGTGAACAGAAGGCAAAAGATGCATCTTTTTAATTTCTCAGAACTGATAGTCAGCTTGGTACTACGGAAGTTTGGCCCAGTAAGGATGACATGGTCACCAATTATCAGAGCTTCTGATATAAAGCCCCAAAAAGCACAGACCAGAAATACTCAGTAAATATTAATTTGCCCCAGTGAGTCTTACTGTCCAAGCAATAGTCACGTTGTTTCATATTTTCAAATCATTAGCCCCCACCCCTGTTCTATTACCTAGATAACCATTTTTTCTGTACAAGAATCAAGATATAGGGATAACTTAAAACACTGGGTTTCCAACTATGACTCTTCACCTCCCCTGGCATCAACTACCTCCAAGGAAAGAGTGGTTTAAAATGGCTTTTACAAGCCTAAGATGATGAATAGATCACGAGCTGTTGTCAAAATTTGGCACAAAACAAACAATGATTTTCTGTAACTTCACAAACCAAACACAGGATCACCTGACATGACAAAAATTCCTTCATTACCTGTGTTAACAGAGCTTAGGATGTAGCTCTATTAAGACTCTTCTCCCAATTCCCAGTCTCTGAGGTACACAGTTTCCCAACTCTGCTGTTTTCTAACAATAAAACTGACCACCATTTGGGCTCTCCAGTTACACCACTTCTTTCTGTCAGGAAGAATTCCTGCCTACAGAGCCAAAAAGCTACAGAATCTTTCCAGCTGACCATCTGTTAATACAAAGGAACCCAGAATCCAGTTGTTAACACATGACTCTTACACTGAAAACACACTTCCTGTTTCCAGCTGGTAAGGTAATTTCCTCACTTTTATCATTACTGCTGCACACTGTGCCTCAGTTTTTTTAATTATCTTTCCCACAAACTTGGCTCCAAAGTTTACTTCAACAGCAACTGTTTCAACAAAAACAATCCCGTATCTTGATCACATACTAAATTTAAAAATTCCCTTTACAAACATCGCCCTGATGGCCTGATAGAGCAACATGGTTTTGGATAGGTAATTCTCTCCTTTTTATTGATGCATGATTAAATTAATCTGTATCTGATTTTTCTCCAATTTTTAATCACTTGTAGTTTTTTGTTTTCTATTATTCTCTTAGTAAGTCATCTTTCTTCAAACACAAACAAAACTGAAACAAAAAGAAGACCAAAGAACTTTCAATCTGAGATTTGCATCTGTGCTTCTTGGCATAGAAAGATGTTAATGTTTGACACAAAAACCTCTTGCATTAATTCTTCCCTCGATGAAAGAATTTATGGACCTTCCCACCCTATTGTCCCATTAACTTCCCTTTTCTTCCTAGCATGCTTTCCCCTTATATTTATATTTCAAGTTCCCTAAAGAGCAGCAGACCTCTTCTCCAACTGCCTGTACTTCTCAAAGAGATACTAGTCAGCTTGGTGCTCAGGAAACCGGGCAGAAGGAAACAGGAAGTCCTCTCCACTTACACTTCCTAGTAAAATACATACCACCTGCTAATAGCCAGCTTATAGTTTCTCAGTGTTTAACTCACTCTTTCCATAAGTGTAACTCCTAGTAACAACTACAGTCCATTACATATACATTTAATTTTTTTATGTTTAACTCACTGTTTTCTAAGACGCTGCTGTTGTCAGAAATACTATCACAGTAAATAATGGCAGGTCTTTCAAATTTCAGTATAATAGAAATCATAATTATTCCCATTTACAAATAGGAAGTTTTGGATACAGATGCATGAAATTATTTGTCCAAATATCACAGTGCAGATTAACAGCAGGGCTGGATAAATGGAATCCTGTGACTATCTGTTCAGGAATCTATCTACTCTGATGAATTCCCCAACCTACTTCTTCACATTTAATCCTTTTATTTCATGTGTAATAGCCTTGAATACTAGGAATTTAGAAGCAAAGTAATTGTCAAGAGGTAAACACCACAGAAAAGAAAAATTATTTTAATTCTTTTTTAGGATGCAAGAGTTCAAGTACTTGTAAGCAAAGAAAACAGTGGCATTTAAGCACTGTGTTTTGAAACAGGGTGCGGTAAAAAAAATAAATCACAAAAATAACAGAGGCAGTTGCTGAAAAAGTCTTTGGCATTTGAAATACACTTGAAAATTGCTTGAGGATATAGATCTCTGGTTTCCCTAAGCCCATGCCAGAAGAGAAAATGTCTTAAGAGTTCTAGTCAATCTTTTTAGCTTTGGTTTCCATGATGGCTCTCCAGCCCTTACCCTATGCTCTGATTTGTGACAAAGTAATTTTAACTCACCCCATATGCTATACTGTCATGCATACATAAGTACATGTGCTGTCGTGTTGGAACAGATTCACCTATGATTTTACTGGACTTCATTAAACTGAATGAAACATTTCTCTCTGCAAATCTGTCTACATAGAGACAGTATAAGACAAGACAGATTTTTGAAAGCTGAAGGATTGTATGCCACCAAGTATTAACACTTCAATTTTACTATCAAAACATTTTCTAGTCACCTGACAGATCTCAGGAGAACAAGGCTATTTGAAAGGAGATGGGTAAAACAGCTAACTTGTTTCCCAATCAAGTTGTTCAAGCTAATCCCTGTTCTCATTTGCTGCCATTAACACTTTAAGAAACTCAAAATCTCCACACACCCAACATTCTTTAATGAAAACATGAGAAAGTAAGGAATTACGATTATCTCACCTCATCTTTATCTGCTTCTTCATCCACCTCATATACATGAACAGGAAGCTTCTCTGGTTTTGTCCCTTTACTAGGAAAGAAAAATCTTCTGAAATACTACAAACTTTGTGATTAGTTACATATTTTAATTATCTAAGTTTACTTACTTACAAAAAAATTAACATGTTCTTTTTCTAACCGAAGATAAAAAAGAACAAGAATAACAAAGTAAAAGCAAGTAATTTTCATCCTTAGCCAGCAATTTTCCTCATTTGTACATCTGCCCACAGTCCTTCTTTTGTTCTGCTTGTCACTGTCCTAATGTGCAACTGACGGTAACAAATGCCTTCTCATTCACTGCACTCCTAATATCTTAGGAGCAAGAATTCATACCTGCAAACACTGGCTCCTCGCAGGACAATGCATTTATTTAAATTCCTACTGACTATTGTGGTTTCTATTCAGGGCAAGTGAAAACCAGGTACTGACTCGAACAAAACCTGTGAGTGTATCAGAACTTTTCACAGGAAAAGATAACTATCTCTTAACTGATAGATGTGGGAGAGTAGTAAGGGAGGACACAGATCTTCCAGAGTTGGGGCACTCAGAGTATTTAGCCATTCTCAAACACTCTAAGTTAAGCTTCTAATCTTTATACTTTCCTCAGAAAATTTTTAAGAAGTAGGAAAAGATTTCTCTAGCAGATGGTTTAGAAAGTCTGTAACAGATGTAGATTAAGTTGTTACTTTGAATCATCCTGTGAAAGCCTGCTCTCACCATCTTGGTTAGTTTCTATTCCCTGAGCTCCTGAAGGGAGTTCCAAAAGCTGCCTTTGAAGCTATGAAAACAGGATATTACCGTTTTAGTTTCATCTAAACATTAGCCTGTTTTAGTTATCATACTTAAATTCACATTATCAACGATACAATGTCTTGTTTTGACTCTCTATTAATAAGGCAATGTTATTACAGTACCTTTCCAGAAAATGGTTTAACAAGATTTTACACCTTCAAGTTCATCAATATAAATTCCTTCAAGTTCATCAATATAAATTCCATTCTACAAAATCTTGATCATCTCTACTGACTATTAAACATTGATACAGCATATCTCAGTTTATATATTGCATTTATTAATATAATTCTGTAACAGACAAGTTTATATTAAATACAGTTTAAGTTCTTTCACAAATTCAATTTATTATACCATTAGATAGATAACAGACTTACTTTGGAAGCTGTCGAAACTCTCCTGAGTAATCTTCATATCTGTAGTTAACAACGTGCCAGTCTGAATTGTAGGTTTTGATGCACTGTTTTAATGAAAACAAAATATCAATATTAATTGGAAAAGGACTAAAGGCATTCACTAGACACAGGAAAACCTCCTAAAATATGGCTGTTTATGAACTACTATGGCTATATGTTAACCTCTGAAAATTCTGTACACTTTCTTTCTTTTGCCAATAGTCTAATGCAATATAGCTTTTTGGAACAAGTTGTATGTTTCAATAGGATGTTATCATCTGCTAGACATGAGTTTTATAAAACCAGAATATGCTGAATGCACTCAACATCTGGATTAACAATCTTCAATTGTCCAAAAAGTTAAAGCAGCATTTCACTGCAGCTGCAAATGCAACTGAGCTTTTAGAAAACTCAGCATTAAAATACAGATACCTTATTAAAATCAAATATTTAATTTCACATACAGAAAAATAAAAGCATCTTTTCCTTAAATTTGTCCTTCTAGTGCAATTAAATTAAAATTTAAACTGCATGCTTGCAGTGGCTGAAAAGCAATTATGCCATTAAATTCTGATCTAGATCACAGGAAATACCATTTCACTCCACCCATATTGTTACAACATGAAAGTACTGACTTATCTTGGCTTTGAACAAAGCAACATAAAACTGACAAAATCTGTTGACAGAAACCATTCCATACAAAATTTTATGTTACACAAATAAATCTCCATGTACACAAACACAACATCTAATATATCACTAATATTTTCTTTATATTTCAATATACAAGCTTAATAGACTTGCCAAGCAATTGGTTCTGCAGAAACTCAATTAACTTCACAAATTACCCAAAACATTCCTCCCTTCTTGTCTATCCCCTTCAATTTTATCTTAGAAGTGTTTAGGTTAGGTATTAAAGATATGTATACTGTGAACAAATCACTTTGAGGTAGATTCAGCTATTTGGAACTCCTACGATTTTACTGGAATTACAACAAACATTTACTTGTTTCAGACGTTAAAATATCGGCTTAAAACATACCAGTAAAAAAACAGTAGATAATACAAAAAAGACAAAAATTTTAAACTTTTTATTCCTTAAAGACTTTCACAAGACACTGAATGAAATGCAACCTCACAGAACCAAAGGAATGACAACATAAGCGAAGAGTTCTGAGAAACTTTAGGTTTGAGAATGCTTCTTCTACATGGAGCACGCAAGTTGAGCAGTCATGATGAATTCTGGCCTCTGCAAATGTTATAGTTATGAATACCTCTGTTCCAGCAAAGAGTACAAGATTATTATGAACAAACTAAGAATGGCTGGTGGGAGACAATCTACCATGAAAAACAAGTCACAACAATTCATTTGAGATTTGCTAGTGGTCACAACATCACATATGGAAATCGCCCATGTTCATCCTGGAAAGCCAAAAGCATAAAGATGGTAGAGGAGAAGCAACTGCAGAAGCCAATTATACATACAAAATAATTCTATCCAGTAACCCTTCTTTTCCAGCTACCAGTGGAAAAAAAGTACTAGGTTTTCCTAGAAATTTTCCATTGACATCATTGACAAGCAAGTGGTAATAAATATTCAATTTTTTTCGGGGCTTATTTTTCTGTTTGTTTTAAATGCTAAATAAAGCAGAAGAAAGAGAATCAGGTATAATATTGTTATTACACACAATTATACATGCAATTTCAATTTTACCTCAGTTACAAACAAGCTTTGAGCTTCCTTCTCTGCATTTTCAGGAACTGTTGAACGAATGTATCGACTCTGCCGCTGCAATAAGGCTGTCTGATAAACAACAAAAGCAATTAATGAAACTTGCAATTATAGGAAAGACAACACATTATGGTAGCACTCAGTTATACCTAACGAAGAAAAGCTCAGCAGAAAACATCCTGTGAATATGCTGTTTCAGAATAGCCAGTTAAAGGGAATTTGCTTTCAAAGATTAGCAATGAGTTCCTTCTTTCCCTATAAGGGAAAGATTGAAATCACTAAGAAATAGATGCCATTGGAAAGTGTTTTCCTCTGTATTGTTAAGAAGGGCAAAAAAATATTAATAAAAATAACTCCATCACAACAACATAACTCCAATATTTTGAAGACAGACATTAATGTAGTGTAATTACTACACATAAAAACTATTACTCAAGAAAAGTACAAAAAAAGTACATGAAAATAACAAGGTAGTTCAACTGCAGATCTCAGGTGGCAAAAAAATGAGATTTGCTCTGTGAAACTGCAGGTTCAGAGAGAATGCCTGGATCACTGAATATTCAATTCAGCCTATCAAGTCAGAACTTACTCCTATTCTATGCCAGAGTTCAGAGGAGCACAGAAAAGCTGCCAGAGAGCAGGAAATCTCTCTTTGACCATGAAATTCTGCTTCTCAGACCAGTGCTAAAGTAATTCTTAGGGTACTTTAAATTTTTAACTCTAAAACTTCACAGAATCTTCCAGACCCCAAATGAAGATAACTATACAGCAACAAAAATTGGTTTGCACCATTTCACCACACCTTTTGTGGAAAGGAATCTCATAGCTTAGGTCATCAAAGGTGAACATGAGAGTTTACACAGCCTGGGCCTGTAAGTGAGTTGTGGTCCCTCACCTATTAGCTATACTGCACACATGGCAGCACCAGGAAGGATCAGATAAAAACAGGAGAAGAAAAAACTCTACACGTTCTTCTCAAAAAGAAAGGGTACACAAGTACATCACCTTTATCTCTGTTGAGAGTTTGATCCATAACGTAATTATCTCTGTCACTACCAAAGCCTCACTCCATTAATTGGGGAAGGTATTCAAAGTTAGAATATTCAATTACAGTAAAGATCGAAAGAAAAAAAAAATCCTCCCATTGTCATGGTCAAGTCATTCATCTAGTCCAGAACACTGAAAAGTGACAATGCTAACTCCTTGGGTGGGAGAGCTGGGAAGGTAGTAAAAGCAGAAACCACAAACCCAGAAATATTTCCTGGGACCAATAAATCTTGTACTGTACAGTTAAAAAAAAACAAAACAAAACCAAAACAAAACTGCAGGAAAACATTCATTTGTATTCTAAGAGCTTTTAAGAATGAAGTTTTCTGAATCCTAGAAATACATTCCAACTGTAATGAGTTTAATGTATTTGTTTTCACAAGCTATGGAAAGAAAGGTTTCTACTAAGAGTATTGAACTACCATAACAGCTAAAGATCAGAAAGTTGAGATACTCTTCTCAGCCTGAAATAGTCTGATATTTGATAGGAAATTGTTTATATAATATATAAATAATATATTACATGTAATACAATGTATTTTCTATAAGCATACCATTATATTATGCTTTTCTAAAAGATAATTACTGTTTTAAATAAAAACAAGAGATTAAGGAGGCATCTTTCCAGGCACATTTCAGGGGAAACCCATGAACTCATGAATCAATTTTAACACTCTAGTGAAATTTGGTAAAATTTGATATACTTTTAGAATGTCTGCTGCTGTTACCCTGCTACACAACTATCAATACAACAGTAAGGGTTTTTTCTAGTCGTTCACACATAAAAAGATTTTTATCTTAGTACTGCAGCAAGATCAATGACAGAACAGAAGAATTTAATATCTCAGTTTTGTTCACAGTAGGAAGTGCCTTAATGCATGCCACCTCCTTCTCAGCTCATCCATCAGCATCAGAGAGCAAGGAAATGCAATGAGTGAAATATTATGATTTAGAGCAAATTCCTAAAAATAATTACTAAAGCAACACAACCACAACATTTTGAATTCAAGCACGCACATGCATATACATTATGTTCCAAAAGAAAAATTAGGAAGGAAGGGCTGCTTTCTCTACAAACCTCACCACTATATTGGCTGGACTGTTCCACAGAGGAGAAATGTTTCAGCACTGTGGGCTGGAGTGGCCATTTGGTTTATGGCAGCATCAGGAACTACAGAGTGTTTGCCTCATGCTCTCAAAGATTAAAAAACCCCTTTCAATTACTGTGCTGTTGAAACTAAGGAAGACTCCTTTTACCACGAGCCAGGATTCACACGCACTACTGAGGCACACCATTAAGACTCTTTTACTGATAACTACTTTCTGAGTGAGTCCCAGCGATTTAGGATGTGCTGAGATTTCAGAAAAGGCCACAGCAGCAAGAACATTTTGCCAAATGAGCCAAGGAGTATTTGTGACCTGAAACCTGATGGAATAGGGATAGTGAACCCATCCACAATGGGTGCAGACCGCGATGGATATTCTTTCTGTCACAAGGTTGTGTTTGCCAGCAAGAGTTAGAGCTACTGTCTTCTGCAGAAGCTCATGCTCCAGATGCAGTGACAGAAATTGTTCTAAAAGACTCAATGGAAAAGAGGCCAAGCTGTATGTGAGATCATGCCCTTAAAACAATGATGTGTCAGAAGCAGGTTATCACTTGTATGGGAAGTGTCAGAAACTGTATTATAATTTACAAATTACATTGAAGCCTTGATTTAGAATAGTTGACTAAAGACTCAAATCCAAACACAAAATAGATTCTAAAGGAAAAATTATGTAAAGAAATTTCTTTGAACATTTCAAAATTAGTTATTTGACCAGTTTCCTTTGTGCTCTCTAAAAAGAGGCCATGACTTGGACTTTTTTTTGCTTTTCCTCTACTGAAGACATGTCTTCTCAAAGAATGACCTGGATTTAGTTTTATTTCTGCAAAGTTGGCATAAAATCTATTTCCAGAAGTACTTAACTCGCACTAAATAAAAGCCAAGAGCTTTAAGTGAAAGTGTGTTAAATCCATATGGCTCAAACTCAAAGTAATGAAGGTGAAACAATGACTAAGCTAAGCACTAAAATGCCTTCAAAATAACACTGGAATAACTTTGTAAAGGCAAATTTAACTTGGGCAGAATACATGCACATTGTGTTTGTTACAAGTAAACTCAGCCTGTATTGGGATTATTTGACAGGACAAGGGGGAATGGATTCAAACTGAGAGAGTGCAGGGTTACATTAGATAGAAGGAGGAAATTCTTTACTGTGAGGGTGGTGAGGCACTGGAACAGGTTACTCAGAGAAGTGGTGGATGTTCCATCCCTTGAAGTGTTCAAGGTCAGGTTGGATGGGGCTCTTAGCACCTGGTCTAGGGGGAGGTGTCCCTGCCTATGGCAGAGGGGATGGGACTAGATGATCTTTAAGGTCCCTTCCAACTCCTTAACATTCTATGATTCTATAAAACCTGTAAATATGACTACAGAAAACTGCACAGGGTTAAAAGTTTCAACTTGAAAAAAAAAAATAAAATACAAGCACTTCAGGGTTTCCTGTTCTCTGACTTGGTAATATTTTCTTAGTACACTGAACGACAAATTTAAATGCTTTGTGTTGCTGCAAACAAGCTAGATAGATCAAAGTAGTACTGACAAATCATGTGTACAATAAAAATATTTGGAGTAAGTTTGTGCCAGCAAGTGTTCTGAAGAAAAAAGTTTGATAATACACTGGTATTATTTGGTAGAAGAAATTAGTCATTATATAAAAACAGTGTAAGATGAGACTCTGACAAAGACTGTATAGGGGAAACCCAGAAAATGTGTTCAGATATTATAGTGCTGAGGGATAAAGAAACAGAAAAATTGGCTATATTCCAAAACTGTGACTATTTGAAGGAAATCTTCTGATGTAACACACTCTTTAGTGACTGCCTTAATGACAATCTGACCACAGAATCCAGACAAAGGATAAGACAAGGCATTACAGTTTGTGACAAAATTCAGTGATTCTCTTTTAAGGATCAAACTGAGACCCATGGACAAGCTTCATTTGTACAGCCCTGAGGATAAGAATTGCAGAAGAGGTCACATGAAACAGCAGTTGAACACTTCAGACATCTCCCCTGATTGCTCAAGCAAAATGCCTGAGGATATTCTTGATAGGTTAGTTTTTTCTCAATTGATAATTCAGAGCTGTTCACCAGAATGACCCTGATAAGTGAAGTAATCAATCAGATATGAATACCCTTAGCATAAGTAAACTGGATTCCTCTTGAGCTGTGATATTGAAGAGACACAGTATAGAAGGGGATTTGGGTAGTAGAGCCTACTCATGCTCTTCGGTCCCAAAGCCAACACCTGGTGTAGGGCATCATCATGAGCGATCCAGTGTTCGAACACTGTTATCAGTACAACTTCTTTGGCAAGAAGTCTTACTTTCAGTCCTTTAAACTTTCTCGTGTGGCTGAGAGCACATGAAGGTCAAATCACTCTAAATACCTGTAGCTTCTCAAAACCCAAATTTTTTAGCTCAGAGTGGCAAGGCTACAAGGAGAGTTATTCATGTAAAAATCAATGAAAAAGAAACCCTCAGACTATATTATAAACAGAGTCCAGGTGCATTCAGGCCAGAGAGAATTCATGAAAAATTCAACATGTTATTTATGGGACTTTAGATTCCCTTCTGTAGAAACACACCAACTAATCATCAACTTTTGCCATGATAAACAAGCTTAGCTTCTGCTGTTCGGCTGAATAAAGTTAATTTACAGACCATGGTAATTTTAAAAGAAATATAACCAGATGATCACAAATCTTGGTTAAGTCTGGCTTAATCAAGTCAGAACCTTGTTATGTAGGGCATATTTTGCCAAAACCTAGTTTTGACTGGGAGCATGCAGCTGAGAGTAGCAGATTTCATTTGAGCAGGTTCATAACAATTCACTACTATGAAGGGGGGAAAAATCAGTTTAAGAATTAAAGAATAACAAAAAGCAGGTGATTTTTTTTAACCAACATCACACAGTTTTCTACATTAGAAAGGGTGGGGGGAATATCCATCTACTTCAAAAGGCAGTAACATTGCTGAGTTGCAGAAGTAGACCGTATAATCTGAACAGAAGAAGAAATTGTGTTGTTTCCTCTTCTGTACCAAACAGAATAAATTGAGCAGTGTAAGGGGACTCACGGCAAAGAGTTTGTGGAGGGGTTTTTGTAGCTAAAGAGAGCAGAGAAACAATTGATAGGAAGTTACAACCTCATATCTACTCCTGCTAAAAACTTGTCTTTAACGATAAAGAGGATGGGGTGTAAAAGGATTAAATTACCTGAAAGTCATCATAAGGGAACAGTAGCATCTCACGTAAAGGATCATTCAAAATCTGTGTTTTCCTCTGAACAATGACATTTTCATAGTCTATTGGTTCTATGAGCTTTGGTTTTGCCTAGGGGAAAAAAGAAAAAGGCAAAATAAATTCAGGTATATTGGGGAAAAATTACAATTGCTGACTCATTTTAACAAGTTAGTCTTTAAAAGATTGGCGGAATTATATTTCATCTACATCAAAAACATACAGTATTTGACATGCAGATTTTATGTCACAATATATCATACCAATAAGTGTAATTGATAATTAGAGACAAGCACACTGTTCACCTCAGAAGGAAGAAGCAGAACTATTTCACAAAACACAGTAAGTCAGAGCTCAACAGAATAATCATGTGCATATTCTCATGGGGGAAAAAAAAAAAAGAAATTACTAGTCTCTTATATTGGTGGTTGCCTTTGTTTGATACTGCCCTGAAAGCTCTGATCTGGCTTTAGCAGGAACGAAATCAATCTTAGCTCAAAGATCAAGCTTTCTTTTAATTTAGCAGTAACCTGCAGTAGGGGTAAGCTAACTGACATTCCTCCTAACTGACATTCCTCCTTCTCTTTGGTTTCTCCAAAATTCCCATAGGCCATCTACTTCCTCTTAATTGCACGGGTGGCTTTCTTCAGTTCCTATGCATTGACTGAACATTAAAACCCCTTACTGCAGTCGAGACATTACAGCTGCCCATGCACGAGCACACAGAGAAAAGCCTTCACCTTGCCAAGCATCCTGTTAAGTGGTCAGATGGCAAAGCAGGCTTAGACAGAGCAGTGAACGAGGCAGCACTGCCTCAGAGAGTGCAAACTAATGCAAAGTTGGAGTTACAATTTAGCTTGCACTTTCTGCACTAAAATTGTGCACCGCTGTATCAGACATCAAATTACAATTTTTTACAAGTGGCAATTATGAGAAACTTTACAAGTGATGCTTTCTTGGTCATTGATACTAATTTCAAAGTAAGGTATATTAAACATAATAGCAGCAGCAAGGCCAGCTTCCACCATCATTATATGTAAACAGACAAGACAAGACTTATATAAAGTTTTGTGTAACTCATGACAATAACCTTTCAAATTCGAGTTGTACTACACAGAACAAATGTCTTTATCTCTACAAATAATTGCTATTAATCATTAGTATATTAATAATATTCCTGAGAAACCTTAGAGGTGTTTTCTTCATCTAAAAATTTGTTTTTCAAGGAATTAGGAAAGCTTTAGTCAGAAGAACATTACCAAGTTTTCAGGCTTAATTCACAGGCTACTCCAAAGCTACATGAGATTCCCTCATATCTACCACACAGTAGTTTTACTGTTAAGAAAAAAAGTTTGGAAAATAAATCTACCCAAAAATGATGAACAAAATGTCGCTTTGTCAACAAAAATAAATAGCATTTACAATCACATCGGAAGGATTTAGTTCGTAAGCTATATAACATGATCAGCACAGACCAACACTTCAGGAGCCATGGTGGAAAATTATTATGTTGAGTTTGACATCTTTCTCCTCAGAGGAGAAGGAGAATGGCTGTTCAGTTTGCTCTGTACTCTGCTCCAAGACACTTTGAGAACTCAGCACCTGAACCACAGCTGCTGCTACATCTTCTCTCTTATTCATGAACATGATTTATCACAAGGCTGCAAACTGACACCAGTGTCCACCAGAAAAGGCTTGAGTTTATGTTTGTGCACCCATGTGAATTGAAGTGGTTGGACCACTTAGTTCAGAAAAGTGCAAGAGAAGCACATAAACGCAACCTAAGAAAAGGTTAAGTTTTCACTAATATTCCATTTATACATAATATTTTGCTTGACAGAAAACTTGTTAAGTTTTCATTCGAGTGTTCAGACTGCTTCAAGGAATCCCCAACTAATGAAATGGCATGCTCCAATCTTTCTTAACACCTTCTTCACACAACTATTTGAAACATTTCCTAGACACTGACTCTGCTCAATTACCCCTTCACAAAATTTTGGGTCAAGTAGCCCCACTCTAACAGATTGTCATAACCAGTTCTGAGTCCAAAGAAATTCCAGTAACTTCACCCACCTCTCCAACTCTTCACTAAGGAAACAACTGTCCAGTATAAATTTTCTTCCTTAAGCATGAGACAGGGATAACAGAGTATGAAGAGCCTTTCAAACTTTATTGCTCTGTAAATCAAGTACACCTCAACATATCATTCAGAAAACAAGACACCCTTTGCTCTTCTTTCTCCCACTTTCAGTGTAAGAAACAGCTCTCTCTCTCTACCTATCCAGGCAAGCAAGATGCCCCTGTCAGTCACTGAGCTTGAGCACTTATGCAATACACTCTTATGTTAAAGCAAGGTTTAGGGAGTACTGAAGTACCATGGCCAAGTCACTGCACTTGGTCAAGCTGGCCTTTACCATGTGACCATTCCTTTGCAAGAGCTGGTCATGAGAAATGACACACAATATGCTGCGGTGACAGGTTGGTTTGGGAGTGGTGCAGGATGACTGACCTTTAGGAGAAACAAAAACAAATACTGCACTTTAAACTGTGCCTAAAAAATGAGCAGCAGAGAAGGACTATTGATTTGTGTAGATAATCAGTGTCTTCAATTAGCTAAAAAGATTTGGCTTCACAATTGGCTTAAATTAATTGAAAGCAGCGTTCACACTAGAAGGACCCTCCCTCTCACAGCACATTCCTGAGCCTTCTCACGCTAATACCAGCCACTGAGCCAGAGCTTTTGTGACAGATTAGGTGGTGATCTGGCCTGAGAGAATTCCTTCCAACCAGCAAGCTTTCAGCCAGATTGTGTCCCTGAAATGTTGATCAGATGGCTGTGTGATCATTTATGGCAATTCAAAAATCAGAGATGTGTATACTTCAGCTTCAGAAATCATCCAATTAATTGCAAATGCCTCTCTTTCTACCCTGTAGTCACAAAACTGGTTCACCACAACCATAAGGTTTATGAAAAGGATCTTCAAAGAATACAAGCTTTCCTTACATTTTATTTGCATGCTGTAAACGAAAGATTTTTTTAAAAAAAGAATCCTCCCTCATTAGAAAATTCATCTAAAGCTCACTGTAGCTGAGGTCTTGAATACAGATCTTTCCTACTTACTCATTAGGCACCTGAATTGAAGAAATATGATTTATGTAAAAACTTATGAAGAATTTGCTTCCTCAGGTTTCTCCTAAATGTTACTCATGGCTTTCTTAGTCATTTATCAGATTCAAAAGGAAGAGGATGTTTTATCAGTTTTGACCAGATATGCAAAAAGAAAACAATAAACAGCACACTGGTGTTGGCATTTAGCCAAACATAAAACAGTGCAAGGAAGTAGATCCTCTCTCAGGCTCTTCTACATTAAAAAAAAAAAAAATCTGGTCTATTATTTCATGTAATATAAAAGAAAATATATTGGGTAGCTACAGTATTGTTGAATATGATTTATGGACCAGCTGACAGATAAAACAGTCCAGTCAAAACTAACATCAAGTTTAAAGGCACTAAAAGTCAGTGTTTCAAACAAGGCTTAACTTTTCCTATTAATCTGCAGCCAAAGGCATCCCCTATAATCTAGGAAAACTCTAAGAGCATAGGGCTGCATGGGGTCCAGCACTCGAGCCAGCCAGTGCTGTGTTTGTTGGAAGATAAATGAGCAAATTATCTGCCATACTACTTCGGGTTTGCCCTGAGTATTATAAGCACGGAAACTTATCAGAAATAAGAGGTATTTCAAAACAGCAGTCATGACACCCACATAGTAACCATTTTAATCTGCCAGAATACAGTATATATATTTGGACAAGCAGTGTCAAAATTCATCAGATAAAAAAAAATTTAAGTTAAGAGTTCAATGATTGCCTCCATTACATACTACAGGGAAAAAAATCATGCAGTACATGTTTTGCTTGCATGCTTAAGTTGAGACAAATGTTATCTCCCAATTGCCATCTCAGAAAGCAAAAGATGGCCAGGTTAAGCACACTGAATATTGTTAGCCACCTGCTACAAAACATCACTTACTTTAAAAAACATATTTAGCATATACACCTGCAAATTAACAAGTTCCCATAAAGAGTAAAATGGAGCTACAGGCACTAGCAGTAAACAGCATAAAAATAGATGAATAGATGTTAGGTATTTCTCAATACTGGCCTGAGGCAAGGCACTGCAGATATACAATAAGATTCTTTAATACTAAATATGGGTAACAGTACCTTATTGTCCCATAACAAACATAAAATAAATTGCCCAAGTTGAGATTTTAAAAATTAATTGAAAAAGTATTTGTATCCTAGAGTTTATTCTTAGCTGTTACATTTTATGCTGCCAGCACATCTCCAAGCAGAAAGACGATCTTCAAAAGATTCAAGTTCCCAGAAAACTCATCTGTTTTGATAAGCAGTTACTACTTCTGCCTATCAAAGTGCAGCTGCACAGCACACACGCTCATCCAGTAACTCCTACAACAGCTAGTACAACAGCAATTCAGCCCAAGCAGGGTTTTGAGGCCCCACCTGGAAAATCTAAATGCTTTTTTCCATGGGGCTCAAAAGCAAAGTTATGACACAATCTAATTCAAATTGCAGGAAAACAACAGAGCTCATGTACTGACACACTGGCACTGAAAGCAGGAGATGACTCCTCTTGTGAACCCACCCACCTAACCAGGAAAAGTTGGTTCAGGCACAGCACTCAACCAAGTAACATTGTTTCAATAGCACATGGGATGCTTCCAGTTATAAATACCAGGATCCCTCGATATTCTAGCAGAGTAATCACACTCAATGACTATATTTAAATAATTAATGAATATGACAAAAAACTCCTTTTACTTCCTTGAAGTCCTGACCACTGATTCTATCTCATCTTTATAAAGAACACTCAAAAAACTTGAGCACAAAGTAAATCACACTGTAACTGCCCATACAAAAAGAATACATATGCACCTGTAGGAATGTTTTAGGCAATAGCCAGTGAGAAGTGTTACTAGAGTAAACCAGAAGCCTACTGCTCCATATGCTTTTGAGGATTGCTATGTAATGTAATTCCACACTTTCTAATCCAGAAAACAAGATGTTCTGCTGTTTAGCTTTTGTAATAGCAACTAGCAACGTTACCAGCCTTACTTATTACCTTACTGCTCCCTGCACCAGTGACAAGGCACCTACTTGCAGTGTGGCAGTAAAAATGTGGTGCAATGTCACAATTCAGTGAAAGAAAAACGGACCCAAATGTCTGTGCTAAACAAAACACAGCACCCTACTTTTCACTTTGTGCCTGGCAGTACACTTGCTGCAAAGTGTCCTTGCACCACTTCATTAGCTTTCCTTAATAATTAGACAAAAGGAGAAGCAAAAAGGGATATTACACCATCTATAATTATGTGCTACATATATGCTTGTCTATATACATATATAGAACAGATTAACAGCAAAATAGCAACTGAAATGACAGCAAGGGCATTTTTCATGTGACCTATGTGAAATCTAACTGTTCTTCCCTTTAAATATTGACCTCTGTTTTGAATGCACTCACTTCATCTGAAAATGAAAAAAGGGAGGGCAAACACTGGAGGTACATTATTCCAGGAACATTAAATGTAGTACTACTTGGAAAACTATAAGGAGGTGCTTCATAAATGGTTATAAGTAAACAGTATTGTTTCAAACTTTTTTAAGTAAGTACATATGCTTGCTGATTAGCTGCAGTACTCTAAGAATCTGCAGAAACACTAATATCCTCTCTGAGTATTCATGGGGGAATAAAAACAGTTCTAAATAAAGTTAAACATTCCAAAGGCAGGAAAGCACACACAAGATTAGCTCATATTGTACTGATGAAAATCTGGACTTGAAATCAGAACACACCCATACAAAAAAAAAACCCCATGTTTTACTAACAACACTCTGAAACTAAAGAAAACACTGTCAAGGAAAAGAAAGTTTGTCTTACTAGCACACATGTAAGATTTTGATTATATAGAGTAACAACTCCCATAAAGTTACATATGAATATTAGTAGGTATATATGGCCAAAACATTTTACTTCACTTTTTAAATGCATGGTGCGAAGCTCAAGTAAGAGGGGGGACAGCATAATTTGAGGATCATAGCCCCACTAACTTCAGCCACAGCCACAAAAATGAAGAGGGGACCATCATCAGCAGCAATTAAGTATGAAATATTACTAAGTAAAGTCGGTATTTTAGTAAGAAATATCAAAGTACTTCTTTCTACTGATATATAAGTTATTAGTTCAACAATCATCCTCTGTTATTTGAAAAAGTTTATTGTCCTAGCTGGAGAGAGCTGGTGGATTCATTACAGCTCACTTGTTACGTTCTCTTGCTTGTACTACTGAAGTTTCAGCAGAACTGAGAGTGTAGTGATATGTAAGAAAAACTAGTTCTTATTTGATTACCTCCCCCATATACAAATATATTCCTTTTCCCCTCACAGGAAGCTATTTTAGAACTTTAAATTCCTAAATAATGTGCATTGAAGGCAATGAAAAATAGACCCTTTAACAGAAGTAGTCATGAATTATTTAGACAATTCTTTGATAATTTAAGTAAACTTTAACTCTTACACGCACACTTCAGAGAACTCAAATACATATTAATTGAAAGGTATGGTGGGCAATTAAAAAAATAGAGGTACTAGAAAGTATTTTAAAGTATAAGTAGTTTTCATGCTAGGTTTAAAGAGCTGTACAACTATGCTAGACAGAACAGACTGAAAAGCAGCTGGTATGAAAACCAAATTCCAAAGCCACACTCAAAGAGAACCAAAGATTTGGTAAACCAGAACAGCAAAAATTAATTAAAAAGCTAAACAAAACAGAAAGAGTCAAACATAAATCTTAAACAGAGTTATTCACAAGTAAGAATGCTGGAGCTTTCCATTAGTGTCAGATTAAGCAGTTTTTCACTGATAGACAGAACTGGAATCACTAAAGGGCAGAGATAACTTGTTTAAACAATTCTTACCAGCACAACCACAGGACTCTCTGCTTCCCCTTCACAAGGACCTGCATCCTTGCCCTTCTGTGGAGATTCTATAGTAACCTCTTTCTTAGGATTTCTGTTTGTTCTTGCCTGCATTCTTTGAGTGAAGATACAAACAGCAGCAAAACCGTATGCTTTTTGGCATCAAAGCTATCGACATGCCAGGGATGCAGTGAAAACAATAGCTTTTTTCCCTGGCACAAGGAGCAGAAAGTACAGACTAGTCTGACTCCTCAGCTGCAATTTGCTGAATGTGTTACGGTGGGAATGCATGACGGACAAAAGCCAGCCCCTAAGCACGCTGTATTCCTCTGGGGAGAAGGAAAGAGAAAAAAAAAGGTGGATCCATTTTAATGCCTTAAGGTTAGGAGTCAAACACAAAAGGGAATGTGTGTTTCTAAAACATGTAAAACAGTCCAGGTCTTGTGCAGCACTCATAAAAGTCAAGGCTCCAGTAATTTAGAAGTATTTTTAGTGTAAGAAACAACTGTGTCTCTTCAGGAGTATAAAACTCTATTTCTTTTTAGGATTTTTTTACATTAATATCACTTACTCAGGTACTATCAGCAATCAGCCACAAACCAAGTACATTCTCCAGGATCAATGCCCCAAACAGATACACTGCTCTTTTGGGGGGCAAGAGTGGGGGAGGATCTTTTATCACTTAGTGCTAAATCCATAAAAGCTCTAGTTTAATATCAAATTGCCTTCACAGTAAAAATCTTATATTCTCTACAAAGATGCTAACTCAAAATCAAGTTCAAAAAACATCTTTACACCTTTAATTCTTAAACACTTAACTCTTCAACTACCAGTATCCCTCATCCTCTTTCCTCTGTTGAGCCAGTTAGCTCACTGCTGTCTTGCACATTACTTGTGCTCAATCCTCACTCCTCAGAACCCTTCAGCACTGTAGTTGTCCATCACTGACCACTGTCCAAAAAATCAGAGAAGACAACGCAACAAAATCATCACACATTTTGATAGAAGACAGCACAAAACCCTGGGAGGTGTCTCCCTTTTCTTGTGAAGTTTGCAGAAGCACCTCTTGGCCTGGGGATTCAAGGCTGCACAGTGCTCAGTCACTAGGATCTTCATTCCTGTCCTTAGCTACATTAACTCAAGCCATGCTTCAACTTTGCTTTTGTAGCCCAAACTCTCTCCTGCTATACTACCACTTACAGGCACTGGTCAGTGCACACACACTGGCAAAACAAGCAGCAGCAATTTTACTGGGATCATTTCTGTGCAATTCTATACTGTATGAAAAATGATTTTGTATGCAACCTAGCTGACATTTTTGGCAATTTTTAAGGTTTGAGTAACCCAACTTTCCCATGTAGTAGTTTTAGCATATGACTGTACGCTAAATTCCTCTTTTACAAAAAAACCAAAAAACCCAAAAAAACCCCAAAACATGATGAGCGGTTTTCTCCAGGTTTTGAGAGGAATATTTTGGTTTTCCCTTTGTTTCTTTTTAACACCAAAGAGCTGCAGCCTCCAACTGCACAAACCTCAGTAGCTGTATTTACCAAGCAAAAATACATCTAAGAGAAAATTTAACTCCCTAGAGAAGAGCATCCCTATTTTAGACTCTGCCCACTAAGGAACCAGACAGCTGTGGAAACTAAGCCGCCACCTTCATTCCATTCTCAGTTCTTTTTCACTTCTTTGAACAGTTAGTTCAATATAACTCACACCTTAAATTTAACTTGGCATGAATTTTTATCTATTCTTTAATAGAAGAGAAAATCACGTTAATCTGCAGAAAGCAGATGAAGCTGTGGAGAAACACAAATATCCCGTTTTATTGCTAGTATTTTTAAGAAGGCACAACTTCAGGTCTTCAGACTTAACATAAGATGCTGATATCCCTTCCTCTTTCCCTTCTCTGTGCTCTCACACTTGGATAACATACTGCTATTTCAACTTACTGCACTTGTGAAACTGAGTCTGACCAAGAGTTTGCCCATCCCATCCACAATGCAAGCACATTCCCAATGAGTGGACTAAGAGAAATAATAACATTTTAGTCAAGTCAATAATGATTTACTATGCTTACCTAGGAAACACAAATGTATTTCTTTTAATTTTTAAACTGCCTCTCCCATACATAGACACCAACTCTAGAAAACAATACTCTACAAAGCTTCTTTAAGAGTTAAGAAGGAAATCAGCAGTTTAGTTAGATTTACAAAACAGATCTTCCTGTGTAAAGCAAGGTAGACAATAGTTCAAGAACATTTAGTTACACTTTTTACTTTGCACCAGCCCCTTTTGTTTTCAGAAAACGGAAGTACAGAACATCTTAAACTAAATTACAGCATTACTTGAGGATGCAGCTGCCAAACAGGAATTTGTTTCATTGAGATGGGCTGCAATTATACTTAACTGCAACCAGAAATGCACAACCTTATTATGCATCAGGCACTTATGAACCATCACACTAACAAAGACTTAAAAATATTATACACTTTAAATAGCGTTTCTTCTGCTTAATTTAACAAAGAATTCTACTTCTAAACTGCAACACTGTTTTATCCTGGTCAGGTACTACTCTTGAATGCATCTGGATATCTTGAGTTCAGTATAAATGGGATTCTCTTTCCGCACCATTCTTTCTATTCTTCTCAAAATATAATGAGGGATAAAAAGAAAGCCAACAAACTAACACTTGCATAACATCAGTTTAAAGATACAGAAGTTATTTTTCCTTTCTGAACGACTAACGTCATTTCTATTTTGCATTACATTAACACACATATACCATTAGAAGAAGTTCTTTTATTTAACAAAAACAGGAACAGTACCTCTGGAGCTGTAGCCTGCATGAAACAAACCTTAACTGCTAAATTAATGCCTACTTCCAACATTTATTTTCTGCTGAGGACTTAGTGATTACCTCAAGAATTTAATTCATGAAAAAATACTTAGGGGGGAAAAAACCAAATCAAAACAAACCACAGAATAAAAAACCCACAGCAAATCAAACAAACAAAATCCCAAGAGATATTGCTTTCCAGGCATCACACAGTCAAAAGATTTAAGCTACTTTATTGAAGATGTGTATAAAAAAAATTCCCAGTAACACATTATGATTCAAAAAGTGAAAGATGAAAATCAGGACTTTAAGACACATTGAAAATTTATCATCTTGTTATATTACCTGTAATTTAAACCCCCTTAACTGCAATTAAAATAAAAACAATAACTAAAAAAATTACTCCATTTGTTGTGTCAGGCAGTTAGTTACCTGAATAAGGATCAACGGAGAATCCAGGAAAACAATGCACACACAAACAGAACATCACCGTACACAAGTTATTTGACTGCATTTCCAACATGGCTCCCAAAACTTGCAGGAAATTACTAGCCAGAGACCTATCTGCAAAATAACTCAGATTATTCTGGAAACAATGCATTTCATCTTTTTCCAAACACAATGGCTCGAAGCTCTTCATGTGGTACTTTTAACAACAGTACATTGCATGTTACTTCCAACAGCCAAATGGTTGGCTCCCTTCTTGCATCATACACCCTTAAGGAATAGCCAACAGAAATAACAAAGTTCTCAGTATTTCTGGAATACCTCAGTTACTCATCCAGCCAATTTGCTGCCCAAAAGATAAGCTCCTCACATACACTCTCTTATTCCTTCAAATCACTTTTCACTCCAAGAACTTGCTTACCTAATGCAAAAAAAAACATAATGAACCGTGAGTGATAGTAAGAGAAGAGGCAGCATGTGAGAATTTCCTCTGAACTTTAATGGAAGAAAGGATGATTACCCAGCATCACTCTAGGAACAAGCTAAAATCTGAGTAGTTCGGTGTAGTGGCCCTTCTTGTGCTCCAAGTCCTACTTAAAATCTGCATCAAGATCACTAAACCCACCAGCTGTAACTACAGCCACAAAACTTGCCCCTGTTAGCTGTTTTAGGAAAAGGACTGTCACTTGACCTGTAGAAACTGGGAGAAGGAGGAGAGAAAGGAATAATATTGCTGTCAGTTTCCATGTCCTGTATACGTGAAAACAGAAGGATTTGACATTATTTACTAGAACATCTCTTTACTAAAGCATGTCTTAAAAATTAATTCAAAAATGAAAAGAATGGATAAGTAGAGAGGTTTTGATACTTTGTCTTGTTAGGGGTTTGGGGGCTCTGTTTTTTTTGGACTGGGTTTTTAAGGCAGTAACTCACCTGAAAATATGGATCCCCTTCAGCAGAATTACAAGGACTATTAAGAGTCAGTATTTCTTGCTCTCATCTGTATTAGTACAAGATATTCCAGCGCTACCCTCCCACACCTGGCAGCCTGCCTTGCAGCTGTATTAAAGGGTAACATTTCACAAGTCAGTGGAAGATTCAGTGTTGCAGATATACATATCTTCATACTGCCAAGTTTCATAAGTGACCGACAGATATGCACTTGCCCTGCAAGAATATATTCACAAGTTCAAGAGAAAGGCTGATAGCAGATGGAATGCAGCATGCAATTCAACTGGCAATGCCCTGCCATCCACACTACAATCAGATTAAATAGAAAAAGTCCCACGAAACTCAGTTATGAAGACTCACTCCCCCTAGGGCAAACACTGAAAACGTGTAATTTGCATTCCCACCAGTAAGGAGAACATTCTCAATTGGAAACAGGGATGAAAAAAGAAAAAGCATAAGACAGATATGAGTGTGCTACGTATTACGCAACTTTTCATGTTGTCAACATTATAGCTAAAATAGTCCCATTTCACTGACTTTCTTTGGTAAAGAAAGAAATAAGCCCATTCTGTAACATGTAGAACAACAACTCCTCTTTGGAGAGGCATCTCTAAATCAGTATGAATGATAAACTCAAATTTTGCATTCTAGTTAAAACTACTCTCAAAACATTACTTTTAGGGAGAGAGTCAAGTAGCCTGAAACGGACAAAGATGCTGAGACACTACACAGAAGAAGTCTTGATCATAGGTGGGTTGCATTGATGAAAAAAAGGTATCACCAAGGTACAAGTCTGTATTACCACTCAGAAAGCTGGAATAAAAAAAAACCTGATCTTTTAATAGTAGCATAAAGTTAAAGGATTCTCCCCATGAGTGCCTCTATTTTGGTCCAAAGCACCTTACAGCACTTTCCAGTATCTAAAGGGAGCCTACAAGGGATCTGAAAAGGTACTTTTTACAAGAGCATGTAGTGCCAGGACAAGGGGGAATGTGTAGGATTAGATGAGATATTAGGAAAAAAATTCTTTAGTCAGAGGATAGTGAGGCCCTGGAACAGGTTGCCCAGATGGATGGATGCCCCATCCCTGGAAATGTTCAAGACCAGGCTGGATGGGGATCTGAGAAACTTGGTCTACTGGAAAGTTCCCTGACCAGGGCCAGGGGAATTGGAACTAGATGATCTTTAAGGTCCCTTCCAATGCAAACCATTCCATGACTCTGTGATTGACTTTAATTGCATTTAATTTAATGACAGAATAGGATACCTGTATCTACAGATGACTCAAATGGGCATTTCAGGCTAATCCTAAAGTAAGTGGATGGAAGTATTAATGAGGAAGGAGAAGCAGAGATGTCAGCTCCTTTCTGTGTGCTCATTAAGTCGACTCTAGTCTTAGAATCCCCATTCATGCAGGTTCTCCACCACCGATATCTTCCCATTCCTCAAGATCATATAAAGCTTTACAGGGTTCTTTTGGAATTTTTGTGGGGTTTGTCCTTTGTTTTGAAGGCTTTTTTTGGTTGATGGGGTTGGATTGTTCTTTGGAGTTTTTTTAACTCCAAACATTTTGCTTGCTTTCCACACAATATATTCTGCTCCCCTAAGATTCCCTGCTGCTGCATTCAAAGGGAACACATTTTCCACCTGTATGGTTGTAACGCCATATTTTTGGAGTGAATATCTTTCTGCGCTAGTCCAACCTATATTGTCATAGATGAACAATGACTTACACATGCAGACTTGACCAACTCTCCTTAGATTAAAAAATCTTAAAGATTTTTTTTTTCAAAAACATACAATGCTTAATCTTATCTTCTGCATGCCAGTGCACTAAGTGCCTGTCAAGCCCTGTCTGACTGTCTTCTCATGCATCTTTTGAAGAAGTGCATTTAATGCAGGAACTAGGCATTTGGTGACTATATGCGACAATTTCCCCTGCTGAGAAGGCAGAGGGACATCAGGAGATGGATATTCGAGCATTCTTCCCAACAAAAGGTCAGAACAGGTCTACAGAAACCATCAGGAGATTTAGTCAAAAATACAAGTCAGCACATCAGACACCAGGTTTTTATTCAGCCAGAGCAGTAAGACGAAAGGACATAAAAGAAGTGCTCTAATTCAAGTGACCCATGGAAAAAACCCACACAACAGTACTTATACGTATCTGTTTCTTCCTTATTAAGGGGCTAATGAGGTCTAATGCTCCAGCTGTTGATGAATGAAAGCCACTTGTAATACAGTTACAAATTGAAACAAGTTATGAGAGTGAAATAACAGACTGAGCCATACAAATTGTCTGCACACCATTACAGAATTGCTGCATGAGCTCTTTAAGCATATTAAAATAAAACAACCTGTACTTACTCAGCAGAATTACTTCCTTAGATCTCTCTCCTTTATAGATTTCTACTTCTTTCTACAAAACTTTTCTACTCCATATAAAGAAGCATCAGCAAATTTAGACAGCAAGAACAAGCCTTATTATAAGGCTTTTAGCAAATAAAAGTTTTAAGCTTTATTTTTAAAACATCACATGTTAAATCAATTCTTTTCTGAAAAATCATACACATAATTTAATACCAATTTGAAATCAAAATATTTGCAACATTGATGTCTTCTGTGGAGTTATTTCCAGAATGACGTCGCTCACTGCTGTCATTAGTCAATCTTCCCATATGCCCAGACTTTGGTATATCTTAAAGATGTCACAGTTTATTAATAAACCAAATGACTCATGAGCAGCACAGGAAAAGCAGTCACAGAAAAACTCAGTAACACCTAATGACGATGATGCTGTCAAGTCAACAGGTGACACAGACTAAGAACCTGCAGTTACTAAAAGATCAAGGTTAGCTGTCCTGTTTCCAGCAAATACCTAAACTTATTATAAGCTGGACATACACTTTTTCAAAATGTCCTGCATTTCTTTTCAGAAGTTGTGTAAGCACTATTTAAGTAATAGATATTTTCCTCAACAACACTAATAAATTAAAAGACTACTTAAAATTATTAGGCCCCACCTTGCACATGCTACAGATACTATACTGCCTTAAGTGGGTTTACCAAACTGCAAGGTTCTAAAGCTTAATGAGAGAAATGGCAGCATTGAATATGCCACTGGAGCCAAACTGAGCAGAAAACACTTCAAGCATGGAAAAAAAGCAAGTTGCTTTATGCAATTTTCAGACAAATATATATATATATTTTAAAAAGTTAACGTCTGTCAGCCCAATCTGTGTCACTTTGGAGTGTTCTAGCTCTTCCATCTGGACTGCTAGCCCACTCACCTAGCCTCCTCCTTTACTGAATACTTCAAGGGGCTTGCTAGCAAGCCTCTAACTTTTTATATGTTGCTAGTTTTATTGCCACCACATCATTCTCCCTTGTCTATTTTTCATCTTTGTCTACCACCAAAAACAGTTGTTTAGGCCCTAATTCATACATTAACATTTCACTCTGAGATAGTCAGAGGGGTCGTTGGTCATACAGTGGTTACCAAAAAAAAAAAAAAAAGGAAATCTGAATATAAAAATGAAGGAAAAAACTCCTAACTTAAGATACTGCAACACAGAAGAAATAACATGTAATATCATACTGGAAATGGATTTAAAAAAGTAGGAAAATTAAAACAAACTAAGTAATGTAGAGAAGCATACAAGCTAGTATTCTAAAACTGTATCCTTTACCTTACTATAAAATTACGCAAATTAAAATGTTTTCTTAACATTTGCCTAAAATGGTTATGCCTAAGGTGGACATTTGGGAAAAATATATTTTCATTAATTTTGATGCAACTCTCAATAGTATCTCAAAGTAAATTTATAATCTTTTATTAAAATAACAATATTTATCCATGTGGACCTAAAGACCCTAAGAGATTCTGTGTTTTAGCAATAGAAAGTTAGAAAAATTCCCAAAGCAAAGACAGGTTAGAAACAACAGACAGGTTAGAAACTCCCAAAGCAAAGATTTTGCACTTTCATTGCAAGTTTGAATGATATAGGATGGACAGAAATAAACTGTACTTCTGAGAAGACATTCTCACAAGGGCTTTATCTTTCCTTCAAGCAATCAAAAGAGCAGCCCTGCTTAAGATAGAACTGTAATTAGATTTAACTAGACTTAAGGTGCAGCCTCCTGACCTCTGGGTTAGAGGGTAAATAAGAAAAATATACACTAAATCAGCTGCTTCTGCCTCTTTATTTCTCCTCAGAACAGGTGATTTTTTTCCTTCAAGGGCAACTACTTCCTGAGAACTTCCTGTTCAATTTTTCAACACTGATTTTGCAAGAGATCAATGTGCTGTTAAATTAAAGGGCAATTCACTGGTGTTTTGACAGCAGCTCTGCATCAGAGGATGCTCTGACCCAGAGTGGTCAAATGGGCCAGACAGCAGGTACAGCCAACACGGCAAAGCCGGGCCATTGCAGCTTGGATGTGGGTTACAGCACAGAGGAACCAGGAGGTGAAGCCACACACCCACACTGGCATCTGTTGCAATACACCAAAATAAAAGACAGCACAGGCAAGTGGCAGCGCTGCTCTCTCTTGGTCCTGGCCACACAGCTTCCCTCCCAAGGACAGCACTCCTGCACCTTCACCGCCCAGAGCGGCTTCTCGGTGAGCAGCAGCATCATACCCTCCTGAAAGCCACCCCTTCACAAGGGACACAGCTGGACATATTAGCTTCTGTAGCAGAGAGCACAGAAATTGGGCAATTTAAGAGACACAAGGGTCTCTCCCCTTCTCCCCACTCTTCAGAGTATCTCAGTTCCCGCTCTCCAGGGCTAAGCCAAGCAGCACCTGCTGCCCAGCCTCAACATCTCAGAAAGCAACAGTGTCAGCTCTGATTATCAAGAGCATGACCTGTTAGCCAAGTCCCCTTTTTCTCTTCTAAAATTTTGACTTTTGTTCTTATGGACTACAGTGGTCCAATAGAATGCACAGGAAGTCATTCTGACTTCTGACTCCTCGATTCTGCACACTCTTCCATACTAAACTTAAGGTATTTATGCCAGGAAGAAACTTTTCTTGATCCACTACTTCCAGTTAAACCAAGCTGACAAAGCCATACTGGAAAATTTGAAAAATAGCATAATTATTTAAAAGCATCTAGACATTTTGGAGTTGAAAAAAAATAAATGCCTAAGTGACAGATGTGGAACTTCAGCAGTAAATGGAAGATGAAGCATTATTTTGTGCTTAATCTTGGCAGTTTGCACCAATTCTGTGGGGCTGAATTAAAAAACAGTTATTGCTGGAACAATACCACATGAAACTAAGAAGAAGAATAAAAATGCAAAAAAAAAATTCACTGTAACCTTCAAGTTACAGTAATTCATATTACATTAAAAAAACCCAAACTATATCTTCATTCACTCATCTATCTATACATAGAACTCAAGGCTACTAAAGATGTTAAGTCTTAAATTCAATTGATTACAAAAGTTACTGAAAGCATTCATCATCAGAAATTTGTTAAATTCCCAGTAATCTTCTGTACAAGACCAACTTAAAAATGGCCTTCTAATACCCAGAGGAAGCCATTTTATTTTTAATACCAAACCACATTAAGCAAATGCAATACTATCATGAGGGTAATATACATAGGGTAAGTTCTTCTTTCCTGGGAGCTTGTGTGTGCATCCATGTATATACATAACCATATATGTGTGTATACATCTACACCCATACACACCCATATATACATACATGCACAAAACCACACACCTTTACTTATATTTCGGTTCACCATGGAAAGGACCTGAACAGCATAAAGACAACAAAGCCTTGTGAAATTTCTAAAGACTTTCCCTAGCTGCAATTACACAGCATGGGTATGCCAGCCAGACAGTACAAGCTTGTCAAAATCTGTCCAGCTATTTCAGTGTACCACACCCCTCTAATCCCAACTACCTAGTCAGTGACCAAGCAAATAACAAGAAAACTCAAACTATCCTAAATAAATAGTTAAATCCCTAACTAGCCCAATTTTGAAGCAAGCAGTGCACATTAGCTCTTGCAATTCCACCCCCTCAAGCCTAAATGCAATACATCTGACAAAAAAAGGTGTCACGGACCTGGGGGGCACAAAGACAACAGTCTCACTTTAAAGCCTGTCTTCTTTGCATCAGGCAACACCTTAAAAGCCCTTGAGAGCAAAGCAGGTTCAGAAAACAGTCATTGCTCCCTTTAACCATTTTTTTTCCTTCTAGAATGCTCCTGTATCCCTTTCAGTAAGTTAAGCAGAAATAGAACAGTTAAACAGTTTCAGAGAAAAAACCAAACCTACTCAAATCCATATGAAAAAAATAAACCCTGAATCCTGGGTTACTGTTTCCTCAACAATGCCTTCCACAGTTTTTCCAAAAAACATAATTATCAGTTGTTCTTCAGTTAAAGTGTCAAATACATTCCAAGACTGCGTTTAGAAAGATCTAACAGCAGACAGTCTTCTATAACAATTACAGAGTGGAAATTCTTCAGAACTATCAATACAAATCTAAATGATATAATGAATATGAATCCTAAGCTTTAACATTACAACTGCATGCACGCATATATAACATGCCACATACATGCACAAACATTCTACAGTATCAGGACAAGCTATATACATGTGTGTGCATAGCACATGTTAAATAAACATGCTATCCTGTTTTTAGCTTAGATTTCAATTAGCAGATAAAATTATTAACGAAACAAGTTTGCATTTACCAGGGATGAGTGAATCAATATTCCTGAATCTTCATCTGGGAAGCTGAATGCTGTGTATTCAAGGGCATTGTTTTCCCCTTGCTGTTTGCAAATATAACCACAGTTTCTTTCAAAAACTGTACGAATGCCTTTAAACAGAACCACACTTGTAGTGCAACCCATTCCAAATCTGTTGAATTTTGCATTTCTAGCAGCCCTGATTACATTTGCAGAATGTCTTCTTCCTTCGCTCGACTCGAGTAATTTTCCTGTGCTTTGCAGAAATATTCCTTTGTACAATCCTCATTATGTCCGACATTTAGTATGTTCCTTGACTAGAAACCATCAGCTACTGAAATGTAATCCTATTTGCCTAAGCCAAATACTGCCAAAAATCCAGCCGCAGAAGACAAAAATCAGAGGGCTGATGAATAGCAAAGGCTAGCTCAGCTGTAGAAAACAGGAGGCTTTCAGCATGTGCTGTACTCCACCACAGAGATGAAAAGATATTCCAAAGGGTCACAGAAAGAGCTCCTCTACTCAGAGATCCTTAAAACATAATCAAAGATGAAAGGAAACTGCAAAGATACTGCTGCAGTTTCTGCTGCCAGCCACAAAGAATCCTCATCTGCTGCAAGAAAGCAGTCTCCCAGAATGCTTAGCACAGATTTCGTACTGGCAAACACTTCTTTACTTGACCTATATGTGCTTTTTTATGTTTGAAACAAAAAGCCTCAAAACAAAGAACTCAAAAGATGAGGGGGAAATTCTTAAATCACTGCTCCTATGGAAAGAAAATACCATGTTATATACACTTACTTCAATCAAATCTATATGTCAGAGCATGCTATTATCCATTTAGGCAACCCACAAGGGAGCTGAAGGCCGTCTTTACTTTCTCCTTTCTTCCTCACATGCAAAGTGATCAGTCAATTCCCACCTGCCAGAAACTGACTTTACTAGTCCTTGATTGCATATAATCAATAGTCATAAAAAAGGGGGGAGGAAAAAAGGAACACAAAGTTCAGATCAACACCCACCTCTAAAACAAAAATATAGAATGAAGTTTAAAATACATAAATTTCTTGGTTTTATAGTTATTCACATACAGGACTCTAATTCATATACTGCACAGGTATCTGTTGTACAGGCACATAAATATCTTTCACTGACATAGAGAAGAAATGTTAAATTTTTAGACTACTTTTAAAGGCAAGGAATTTGTAAAAATAAGTGCCCCAATCCACGCCAAAACAGTATCCATTACCACGTCAGAGATTGCTGGTGAGTTTTATATTTCTGCTAAACTTGAAGCACTGAGATGGATTTACTTATTCACTTACCAAACTGTAAAACTGGATGAAAGAGAGATCTTACAAACTCAGAATTGTTTCAGTGGAGTTAAAATAAGCTAAATTAAAAGCATTTAAGTGAAGCATGAAGGGAGGGAATAAACAGATTCACCATGTCAGCTACAGATTTGCCCCCATGCCAATTAACTTATCTCAGGGAAATATTTGCATGCTACAGTGATACATTAAGAATAAATATTTCAGGCGTATTAGCATTTTCCCCTAACATCTGCCTAGTTAATACATCTCAATATGCTTCTCATTATATTTCTAACCTAAATACAACATAATAACATGCAGACACATCGATTAAAAAAAAGCCAAACCAACAATATTTGACAGTGATCCAAGTAGTTCCTGTCAGTCCAATATTCATAAAGGCAGAAATTAGATAATTTCTCATATTGTAAGAAATTCCAACTGATTTAAGGCAGTTCCGTTAATAATGAACAGTTTTTTGAGGAGGGAGAACAAAGAAAGTAATGGTGAAGAATTTGGCATAAATTCTACTACAAAGGACAGAGATACTTTATACATAACCATGAACCTTGCACAGCAATGTCTCTGTACCTTCTTGTCTCTCTACCTATCCTACACTCCTTGAAAACAAGAAGTAGGTCAGTGAGAGACATGCTCTGCTCCATTCACTAAGGCTGGATAAAGACATCCTTGCAAACATGCAAGGAAAAACAGTCATGGGAATTACCAGAGAAGGCATTCCCCAAAAATACATTAACTGTTTCCAGTGCAGCAGCCCACTTCATTCCCATTTGAAATGTAGGATTGCAGAGAGACCTGACAAAACTCAGGTTACAAACACGATATCAAAAGTTAAGAGATCATTAAAATGACGTGCTATTTAGGGGGGTTTCCATCCAATTTCAAAAACCTCATAATAGCAAATGTTTCTAGCAAAAAAAGAAAAAGTAGCTCATGCTGTAAGAGAGCATGAGAAAAATAGGTCAGGTAACAAATTATGCACTAAATGGTCCTTCCAAATGCCTAGAAAATTACCTCACTTGTAAAGTACTGGGTAGGGTGTGGGGAAACAGGAAGACAAAAAGATTTAATCTAGAAAGACAAACAAGTGACAGAATCATAGACTATGTCAGGTTGGAAGTGACACTGGGAAGTGTTCTGATTCAAAACCAGTTAAAAGCAAATTTAATTCCAACTGTATCTTGAATAAATTTAACATGATGTTTTTACAGTATTTTGGAAAATGCAACTGAAACTGACTTGGACCAACACAATGGTAACAACAATGACATAAAAAGCATTCCAAATAGAGATTGAAAGGGAAATAATTATGGGGATACAAGGGGTGGGAAGAAAAGACGAGGAGGAGGAGAAATTTGAATAGTATGCAATATAAAGAAGTCTGCCAACAAGCAGACTTTTTATTAAGACATTAATTTGGTGCAAAGTGGAAGTTTCCAGCTTCATTAAGGAGATTCCTGGAATTGTAACAAGCAACCACACTGCACAAGCAGTGACCATTCGAGGCAGAAATGTAACACAATGCAATATTATCCATTCCAGTATCATATCTCAAAGTAAAACTGTGTCATGGTTTAGGAATGATATTCCCCAATTTAGTGTTCCCACTGAACCACTGCAAACCACACACTGCTCACTCACTCTCTCCCCCTGTGGCCAGATGGAGGGGAGAATTGGAGGCACCAAATGTAAAGTTCAAGGGTTGAGATAGGAACAATTTACAGGCAACAGCAACAAGAAAACAAACAGTAACAACAGAGGTACAAACAAAAGATACAAGAAAGAGACAAACAGTTCACGTGCAATTGCTCACCATGCAGAGCCCAGTAATAATGGAACTGCTGCCATGTTACCCCAGCCCCAAGAGCCCTTCCCTTGTATGATCTGAGGGGGTACAGAATAACCTCCAAGTCCCAGCTGTGCCCCCTCCTGGCTGCTGCAAAAATTAGCTCTGTCCTGGCTGGAGCTAAATGGGACAGACAGGAGGTTTTACCAACTGAGGAGAGCTAAAAGACAGCCCAAGGTAGGTAATAGTCTTAATCCAATGGTAAAAAAAAAAAAAAAAAATAGAACAAATCAACAAACAAGCCCAGACTGTACATTTGAGCAGCAAGGTAGCCACTGCAAACTGCCTTTGGCTAAGCCTGGGTTATGAAAAGGTCTTTTTCCATAAGGCAAAATCGAGGGGAGGAAAGTTAGGCTATAAAGAGGAGACAACACTAATGTCTGTCTTCTCTTGCTTTATAAAAAAGGGTCTGCACCAGAAAGCATATGCACTTATGAAGAGCTATTTGAGTTAGGATGTAATATTTACAATACATACTATACCAAATTGCCTGTTTATATGGGGAGCAACAACCTCCTCTGCCATATACTACACTGAATCTGTACTGACTGCACTATGAGATTCCTGAAGACAAAAAAAGCATTTGTGTGTTAGTGTGTTAGTTCTAACTTGTTCACAATCATATTTTTGAGATGTGCTTTTTTGGACAAATAATAAAGAAGCTCTACTTCTCTTCCAAAAAAACACAATTGCTTCAAGGGTCTAACCACTCCTCTGATTACAGTAAATGACTAATAATCACTTTGCACTTGGGAACTGGAGGACTTCAAATCAACATGTTAAGCAACTCTTTGACAACCAAATGAATTCCAAGAAGCATAATCATACAGGTACAAAGTAAATGTGTGCTAGCAATCAGACAGTTCTAAACAATGTTTACAAGTTTCCATTTGACACTTTTTAACATTTACGAAGCTTAGGGAATCAACCCATGTTGATTTAAAACCTTCAGCTATCTGTAAAATTCTCACAATCAAAATGAGCACTTAAGGGCACCTAGACAGAAACTGAAAGTTGAGAGAATAGAGGTCAAGTTAGAGACACCTTCTATACAAAACAACATGGACATTCTGTCTTCAGACAAGCCACCACTAAAAGAAAATACTTCAGTAAGTTACAGGCCCATATCTGCAAGAGAACACACTTTAGGCAGGATTCAAGAACCCAGGTCCCAGCATAAGAGCCACAAAAATATCCTTAATCTCCTGAAACATTAGAAGTGGGTATTTACATTTTTACCATGACATTTAAAATGCCCAAACTGATGCCATCTCAACAGGAGTGAACATCTGGTACCTTAGAGATATTAACACATCCTGACTGAATTCAGCTTTTCACGAAACATGACGGATATTTGTAGGGGGAGCACTACCTTCCATCTGGCAGCTGCCTGTGTATCAACTCAGAACAGTAGAGATGTGAGCCTAAAGCCTCCTCAGTCCAAAGATTAGCATCACTTAGCAGTCTTGGAGTGCCTTAATGATCTAATGACAGTGTATCAAAGGCAACACACACATTTCTGCCTGATAAAGCTATGCTGCAGGAGAAAACTGAAGGTCTAACAGCCCTGCAAGAGTAAAAATAAGTGTATGTACAATAACGTTCACAGAGGAGAAAAAAATCTGGATGCCACTTCCTATTGTAAAAACTGTTCCTGCAATGATTGCTTCATGCAGATTTCAGAGAAGAGTTTTGTCAAGTAATTCTCCTCAAGAACCCATGTTTCTTTCTGTGCTAAAAGCTGCTTTGTGGGCACAACAGTGAGTTTTACTCAGTCTTAGAGGTAAAATTCTCAAGCACCTGATTTGTCAAAACTAGTGCAGAGTATGCATTTGAATATGGATTATTCTTAGTAACCATTATACTCCATTTTCCAAAATGGCAAGAAGGAGGATGAGGAAAACTACAGCCTGGTCAGATGCACTCCAGCTCCAGGGAAATTATGATACAAACCCTCCTGGAAGCTATTTCCCGACATACAAAGAATAAGAGTGTATATATATAATTTCCAAGTAAACCATGTGGATTTACCAAGGACAACTTATGCCTGACCAGCCTGTTTGTCTGCTGTGATGGGATGGTTGGCTCTGTGGACGAAGAGATAGCAATGAACATTGAATAGTCTTAGTAAAAGAATGCTTCTGACACAGTCTCCCATAGCACCCTTGTACCCAAACTAGCTAGATGTGGTCTGAATGACTGGATGAGGATGACATGTCACTGAAAAGCAAGTTGAACATGCTGAGCAGGCTTCTCAGTACAAGAAAGATATTGACATGCTGGACTGAGTGTAATGGAGGGCCATCATGATGGCTCATGTACGAGAAAAATCTAAGAGACCTTGCATAGTTCAGGCTTAAGTGAAGGCTGAAAGGAGATATTATTGCTATTTACAATATCTAATGGTAGAGAGAGAAGCCAGACTGTTCTTGAAGATACAGTCATAGAACAAGATGCAATGGACACAGAATGTCGCATTTTCATAAAAGGATTTTTTTACATCTTTTTTAACAATGATGGTTTACAACTGGGAATAAAGTACTTCCATTTTGTGGATATTAGAACCAGACTGTCACAGTCTCCAAGCAACCTGTTCTAATCAGATCTGTTTTGAGCAGGGGATCCCACATGGTGACTTTCAGAGATTTGCCTTTCAGCCTGTACATTTCCATTTCCACTCTGTGGCAGTAGACTGGGTAGCCACACAGTAACCACTGAGACAGAGAAAAGCTACCAGAGAATTCCATCCTCCAGAAGAAAGCCAGTATAATTACTCTGGGAGACAGTCTTGAGAACAGCATGGTTAAATTTCCATGTAATTTTGAGCGAGGATCTGCACACTTAGCAAGGCCCTAAGAAGATATTTGCATCTAACAGAAACAAAAAAGTACTGTGACAATAGAAATACTGAGTGGCAGTTTATCATTCGTACAAGATGCCTCTAAAGTCAAGGATCATATCAAAAGTAAAACATAATGCTTATGACAATTAGACCAAGATTCAGTTCTGTCCTATCTAGACAAGGAAGCTGTAGTAGCTAGCTAGCACCACAAGTTTTTTTTAACTGACAAACAAGGGATTGTTCGTGTCTATCATGCCTTCTATCCATTCAGAGAGGTGAGGAGGAGGCATAAATGATGCAATCTAAGACATCCTATTTCAGATCTTGCATACACAGTATTACATATGTACTGATGGAGAGATGCACAGAAACTGCTGGTTGCAAAATGCTAAATATCTTAACTAATAGTTTTAGGGCACATAATTGCGAGCTGCAGAAAGGTCAGTCTTCTCACAAGTCCATTCTTACATAAGTAGCAATACTTTCATCCACAGATGGCCACTGGGATCTGTCAGTAAAACATGTACTGAAGTTCAAACTTAACTCAAGTATACCTTGAGGACAGGCATGACAAGAAGAACCCAAAGAACCTTAGGAATTTGTCCAGGTTAGTCTAAACTGAACAAATGAACATTTATTGCTATGACACAAAACACCTATCCCTTTTAACTGCTTTACACTGCAAGTCATATCATAGGATTTCTGATATTGAAATATGCTCACTGATCTCCATCTAGTGGTCACATAACTTCCAGCTTTCTGAAGTTGAAGTGACTACTCTGGGCTCTTAAATAACTGGTAAGATAACCACAGCAGAAAACTACCATTAATATTAGAGAGCTACCAAAAAAGTCGCTAATTGTAGGATATTATTTTCAGAAACACTGGTGAAACCACGATGGAGTAAGTAATGGTCAACAACATATTAGGTTAGGAAAAAAAAGTTAAAATCCAGTTTTGGAATAAGCTTATTGTGTTCAGCTAAGAGCAGCACAAATTTCAGGGCTCAGACATCCTTTTAAACCCTTAATTCCTCAAGGAGGTTATTCAGACTCAGGTCTTTCTCCTTCCCTCCAGCAGACCATTTGCTGCCCAAATATAATGTTGCAGGTATTGTCCCTCGAACTTTACCAGCAAGACTGTATGCAGCAGGATTATTTTGGGCCTTTTCCTATTAGAGGCTTCATATTTCACATGAGGAAAAGCTTACTCGATCACGTTGTATGCTCTGCCTGGGAAGAAATTAATATACATCATTATTGAGCCATATACAATGACAGGCAAATAACTCGGGGTTAATAACCAGCCTGGCAAGCAAGAATCCCAAGACAATTTCTGAAGGAAACTAGAATAGCATCCTTCAAACAGTTATGATGTGTGTCATCTATTCATTAACCTGAATGCTCTTTTTAAACTCACTGACGTTTGAGGTCCAACACAGATTTAAAATCCCTCCTGGACTAGCAAACAGTAAGACTGTAGCCTCCTTGAACATTTCTTAAAGACAAACATACTACTGTGATTTTCAGATAAAGCATCTATTAAATCGGACAACATGACATTGCACAAGTATTAGTGCCAGTGCAAGTGTGTGCAAATGAGGGATGGGCTAGATGAGATGACTTTCAATCTTATTTTCACAAAGCTCCAGTTCTGTATTATTCTATTGCCCGGCTGTAGTCTCTTACCACCGTGCCTACAAACAAGCCTAGAAAGGCATCAAGTGAAGTGCAAGCAGTTTCTCTGTCAGAATCAGCACCCTGGTGAAGAACAGTACTTCTTCTGAAACCAAGGGATTTAAAAACCATTATGCAACATTAAAGAACACAGAGTGTGAAATATCACTGGCAATGTGGTCAAACCAGAAAATGGATGGCACCCTTTCAACCACCTCAGAACTAAAGCCTCTTTTCTGTATGTCGATATCCACCATGCTAGCCAGCATTTCCATTTGACTTTCAATTTCTTCACAATCCTGTTAAAATGAGACCGAGAGCTATCTTATCAGCCCTTGGCACTCTCATGGAAAACACCCAGCTGCTTCAGTGGAGCTCCTACTTTTTTCATTCATGTATGTTTCAGTACTCCTTTCAGCCTATGAAGGGCAGCTGCGCCTTGGGTAAACAATAGGGTAACAAGATCATATGTCTTATGTCAAAACACAAGCACCCAAAGGCAGTGCAGGCTCTTGATTTACAAGCTGAAACCAAATTGTATGTCTATAAACTCAGACATGTTGAATTTCAGGCTCCTCAAATCAATTACATTACAATTTGTGTGTTATAACAAGTGAAATGTATTGCATCCTGCATGGACGTAACCAGATCTTTAAAGGCCTTCTCTACCTAAAATTATGCAAGTATTATCTATTCTGACTAAAACGTGTTACTCTTTGTTGGAGGAATAATTTTATAGTAGTCAAAATATAAGCCCATCTTATCTCTGAATTTACCAAGTAACTCCTTCCCACCCACAGAGTACCTGGAAGTACTAAAAGCAGCTTAGTCTGTGCCTCAAATTTCCAAACTTGGATCAGTATCTGTCAACATGCCACTTCTTTTGAAGTCAACAGCTACACCTGAGTATCAAAAAGCACTCCAAGTACACTAAGCAGCAGCCAAGGATTATTTATTTACACTAATGGATCTATATTACAGGCTTCTCTGTACTCCAGCAGCTATGGATCAGCATTACTCCTTCTCAGGTTTGTTGTGACTAAATTTATATATTTACCTTTCTTTTTTTTCCCCATTTTGGGTGGTTTAGGGTTGTTTCTCTTGTTTTCTTTGGGTTTGGGGAAGAGCGATGTTTTAAAGCACATTTAGGTAGCTTAGCTAATTGTATGTGAGGTCACTTGATATTCCCACTGCATGAATAACTATGTTTCTCAGTAGAAGAAACTTCAAAAGGGACTGTTTGATTTCAACTTGTAGGGACTGTAGCACTGTTCATTCTTCCCCTAAAATTTCAAACAAGTTCAGAACAATGAGAGATCATTTCAAAAGGCGACTGTTTTGTTGATGTGGTGTCTTACATTTTTTAATTTCTAGTATTCTTTCCTAGAACTGTTACTAGAATAAACTTTTCAAGAGTACTACAAAAGCAGTTAGGAGGGAAAAAGAAAAAAAAGCAGGCAATTTAAACCATGTTTCCTTTATTTGCTGAGAAGTATAAAATTGACATTTCTTCCAGAACTATCAATATTGAGAATGTTGTACACAACATTTGCATTTAACCTTTCCATAGAAATCCTGTGAATCTGATTTTTCCAGCAATGTACAGCCTAAACTAACTTATTTCTTCCTCCTCACTGTCTCCAGATTGAAAAATGATTCAGAACTTTCACATTCTTTTTTTGACACAGTTGCAGTACTTGAATAGCAAATTTCCCTCTAAAACTATCTGGCATCCTTTCTTTCAGCTAGTGAGCTGAAAAAAAATCTAGCTGGTTCTCTAATAGGAATGGGCCTTTTTGTTCAGAGAGGGCCCCAACCCAAAACTTGGCCCCGACCCAGAGGCTTAAAACTAGAATTCCAGAAAAAGCCTCCATTAAAACTGACATCAGTAAGTACTCCAGTCTGAATCAGTCTGCTTTTGGCTTGAGCTATGGATGTAGTGGAGAGAGCACAGCAATGGGCCACAAAGATAACACAGGAACTGGAGCATCCCTCTCATGAGGCAAAACAGAGAGCTGGGACTGTTCAGCCTAGAGAAGGCTCAGCAGAATGCCATCAATCTGTATCAATACCTGAAGGGAGGGTGCAAAGAGGACAGAGCCAGGCTCTGCTCAGTGATGCCCAGTGACAGGGCCAGAGGGGATGGGCACAAACTGAAACACAGGAGGGTCTCTCTGAACATCACAAACACTTTTTCACTCTGAGGATGACTGAGCACTGGCACAGGCTGCTAGGAAGGTTGTGGAGTCTCCATCCTTGGAAATACTCAAAAGCTGCCTGGACACAGCCTTGGCAATTGTTTCTAGGTGACACTGCTTGAGGCAGAGCATTGGACCAAATGACCTCCAGAGGTCCCCTCCAGCCTCAGTCAGCCAGTGATTGTGTGAGAGAACCACAGCACTCCTTGGCATCACATCATCTGGAGCGGTCCAAATGGCTGCTTTTTTTCTTTTTTTCATTCTGGATATTCACCACTGCCTTAAACAGAGCCCTACTTACAGAATGGAATGGTTAGTCTTGTGAGCCTGAAGTGCCAAATCCAGAGTTTTCAACAAAGGCTTTTGATTCCTTATTTCTCATTTTTCCCCTTACTTGAACCATCAGGAACCTCTGGACACAGCATGAGACTGCAGAAGACACTATCTGGATTCCCTATTCCTCCTCTCATACCTGATTTATTAAGCACAGATGAGGAGATGACAAACTGTTCTAACAGATGCAGTAAGCCATCCTTAAGCTAACAAAGAATCCCATTCCTTAAACCTTGTGGTCAGATTAAGATTTTTTTTTTCTTATTTTCTTATTGTTTCTGCAGCAAAGCTGCTACTTCTCTCAACTAGTCAAAATGGGAGTGCAAGTAGAAGGCAACCTCAGCAATAGATGTTGGCTTTCTCTGACCAATAGTTTTCTTCAAAAATCCCCCTTCAGAGCTTCTGCTCAACTTTCTGAAGACTTCAGACACCTAGCAAACTTTTTTACACAGCAGAGTCCATTGTACAGATGGAATTCTGGTCTTTGCTTAACACAAGAAATACAATCTACAACATTAAACAGGTTGGGCTTTAATGACTGTTACTTTTCTGGGTTTTTAATGCTAAAGGAAATCTGTTTTCAGATAATATATGCTCACTTTCATTCTCACAAAAAGAACTTCAAAGATTCTTACACTGAAACAAAATTTAAAAAAATAAAATTTCATAGCTTTCTCATGATGCAATACCTACTCCTATTGCATAAAATAAATTTCAGACACTAAATACATCAGTACCTCTGGACTAAGACAGAATGTAAGCCTCCTTTCACAAAACTATCTATCTTCTCAATTATGGTCTAAAAGAAGTTACATGACCAGAATTAATGGAGTATCTTCTCATCTTTAGATGGAAGTGATTTCAAAAATATTTCAATAAGAAAGCATTGTGTAATACATGGACTACTTGTGCAATTTTATGCTTTTTCTGCCATGTATAATTAATGCTTTTCACAGACACAGACAACCTAAGGGTGGCACAGAAAAAACGAATTTGCTTTACTCTCTTACAAATTAAGGGGTTTTGCCTTCTGTATACAAGTCAAATGAAGTACTTGGGGTCATTCAACCTCAAAATCAAAAATAAACACTAGATAAGGAAATAAGTTTTATATATATTTTTAATATATATTATTTTTTTAAATCACTGCATTAGTAAGTTCTTTGACCACCATCAGAAATTTCAAGTCTAAATAAGAGCTTCCTGGACACCAGCACTGAAGACACCTTTTATCTCCATAAAGAACCACTGTCATTAAAACACCCCTAACAAATTCTTAAATAAAAGCAAGATAGGTGATACATTTCTTGTGAGGACATAATCAACCTTCTTGCTCTCTTGAAAACTGAACTCCCCTTATTTGCTCCAACAACTTACAACTCAATTTTTCCTTATTATTTTTAAAGCAAACCCTCATGAACTTGATAGAATCCCACAGTTACCTAAAAAATACAAACATTCAATTAAACTGATGAATTCACAAACTGCTGAGCTTGCATAAATATTGGTATACCTGATGGCTATCTAATCTCAGCACACACTACTCAAAAATGACCACTCAGACCAATAACCACATATGCTTAAAAGTACCTTGAACATCTACACCTTTGCAAGTGAAAAACCAGTTTACAATACAGGTCTAGTTTTCAAAACAAGTGATTACAGACCTCTTTGAAACATTTGCACTGAAGCACGATGCAGCATAACCAATGACTTTAAGTGATCTATATGGTTTTAGATTTATTACACAAGAGCTTGAAAAAATAATAATCACAGAGCTGTGAAAGTCCCAGGTTTAAATGCAGGTGTAATGAGATAGAAATATCTTGACTGAGGACTAAAGGGCATGAGTAGGAGGAAGAGAGGAAAGATAAGTTACGTTGTGACGTTCAGTGCTGCGTAAGACAGAAAACTCAACCCAGCATCACCCTACATCTGACATTTGCTGTATTAGAAATAACTCCTTATAAAGCACTTATATTTTGAACATAATTATCCTTACCTAGCAGAAGATAAAAAGTTTCAGAAAATAATAAAGAAATAAGGTGCAGCTTACAAGAATGATCTAGTGTTGTTGAACAGTTAAATGTATATCTGTTCACACAGAAATACAGCTGTCCTGTATTTTGTCCCTCAAATTCCCTTCCTGAGCAAGAAGCTTACCAACATTCAAAATTCAAACAAGCTTAACGGTATTTCTTAATAGAAACTTCAGTACTGTAGTCCAGCCTCTGAATCTTCACAACTACAGAAATGTCTATCATATCCAGTAAGTCTTCTTCATAGTATCGGACTTTCCAGAAACAACACTTTTCTTACTGCTATCTTGTATCCAATCAAAAAGATCTTACATACACTTTGCAAAAATAAAATTAACACCTTTATCAAAAAGATCTTATTCTCTGACAATTTTTATTTTCTTTAGGAAAGGTAAGCAGTAAATACCATAAACTCAAATAACTTCTTTGGGGTTAAGTACTAGGTTTTTTCCCCCACGTAAAGTTCAACAGTTCAGGGTAAGCACTACTGTTTGTATCACATTCCTACAAGAGGAGATGTGTTAGGATGATGTCCATTGCCAGCAACAGTGAGTGTCCGTTCTCATCTCCCTGGTTTCACTCATTCATTCATAATAATTTGCTTCTTCCAGATTCCTTAAGCATACAATTTCACATTCCATTTACAGAAAGCTCAACCTCTATTCATGTTTCCAGCTTTTCTGTACCAATCAGCTCTAAAAGACCCCAACCCTCCCTCACCCCTTCAACATTGCATACCACTTTTGAAGTCTTACTTCCCTAAAGGAAGCCACCAACTATCTCTTTTCTACGCACACACTACAACTGAAATCTGGCAGTTAATGAGGTTCCAAATACTGTTCATCATACACAGAAAAGCCACTTTGCAAAGAAGCACACAAGCCCTCTGTGCAAAGGGCATATGAAATGATATATGAATCAGAAAGGAAAATACCAAATCAGAATAAATACTACGTAATCATCCCAGTAACTGTATTTTTTTAAAAACACTATGTCAAAAACATTGCAATAGTATAACATAGAGTTCACCTCTCCATCTTTTTTTATGAAGTGGAGGTTCAATCACAGAATATGCTGAATTGGAAAGGACCCACAAGGATCACTGAGTCCAGCTCCTGGCCCTCAAAACGCTAAGCCACTCTCATGAGGTTTCCCCTCAAGGCACTTCACCATCTCTGTTGCCCTCCTTTGGATGCTCTCTAATGGCTTAATATCTTTCCTATACTGCTGCACATAAACCTGCCCACAATATCCAAGGTGAGGCCGCCCCAGTGCAGAGCAGAGCGGGACAATCCCCTCCCTCGCCCGGCTGGC
>VXBX01004599.1:632485-661448 GCA_013400415.1 Scytalopus superciliaris | reverse complement strand
GCTGTGCCTGCCCGGGGTCGGCTCTGCCCGCCCCGGCTCTGCCCCGGCGGCTGCCGCTCCTGGTGGGGCCTGTGCCAGGCACGGAGCTCGTCCTGCCCGCTCCGCTCAGCGCGGCTGAGGCCCCCTCCGCGGTGCTGCGGCCAGCGCGGCGCTGCTCAGTGCCGGAGAGACGCGGCGCCGCTGGAGCGGCAGCAAAGGTGGCTCAGGGGTCGGAGCATCTCCCTGGTGCGGAGCGGCGAAAGGAGCCGGGCCCGGCCGGGCCGAGAGGGGCCTCGCCCGTGGCTGTGGGGCCTGAGGGGAGGGCCCGGGAGCGGAGCCGGGCTCGGCTCGGCACAAGGGGCCGGGGGACAGCACGGGGGGCAATGGGCTGGAAGCGATGGAGAGCAAATTCCACCGGAACAGGAGGGAGAACTTCTTTCGTGTGCAGTGACCGAGCACCGGGACAGGCTGCCCAGAGAGGCTGCGGAGTCTCCCTCACTGGGGATACTCGGGAACCCTCTGGGCACCATCCCGTGCCGTGTGCCCTGGGGTGGCCCTGCTGGAGCAGGGAGCTTGGAGCAGATGGATCCACTGCGGTGCCTTCCAGCCTGACCCGTTCCGTGACTCAGTGACTCTGTACCTGCAGACATACCCCACACATACGTGTAAGGGGCTGTATAAGTGAGAGAGCCCAAAAACTTGGGAAACGGGTGCGGAACGAGTGTGTGTGCTGGTCATGCGCCAGCTTTGAGGTTTTCCTGTGTACTTTTTTGTCCTTGTGAATAGTTTCAGTTTGTAGGCAAAAACTGAAGGTGTGTTCTCAGTCGAGTAAGGGCCACAAAGGTGATGAGCGGTCTGGATCATCTCACTCAGGAGGACAGACTGCAGGAGCCGAGCCTCTTTAGTCTGCAAAAGAGAAGACTAAGAGGGGATCTCATGAATGCTTATAAATATCTCAAAGGCAGGTGCCAGACTCTTTTCAGTGCTGCCCAGCAACAGGACAAAGAACAGTGGCCATAATCTAAAACACAATATGAGGAAGAACTTCTTTCCACTGAGGGTGGCAGGGCACTGTGACAGGCTGCCCAGGGAGGGTGTGGATTCTCCCTCTCTGGAAACATTTCAGACCCACCTGGATGCTTCATTGTGTCACCTCCTCACTAGATGATATCCAGAGGTCCTTTCCAACCCTAACTGTTGGGTTCTGTGGTTCTGTAGAAGTGGGAATGCCTCTAGCTTGCTTAATTACCGTGCATTCCCGCTGGGAGCCTGGCTAGCAGCACTGCTGGAAGGTGTGCAGGCATTAGACATGTTTAAATGCTTGGAGCATTTGAGAGCATTAGGGCTTGCACACCTTTATCTTCTCAAGGATCTTTTTATATAAACTCACAACACTCCTCTACACTGGATAGACAGCTTGCCACTGATAGGGGGAGTGGCTGAATGCTGGGGATGAAGGGTAGAGGGCCTTTCAGGTGGAAAAAATATAGCACAAAGTGCTTGTGTCTGAGGATACATACTCAAGAAACGCCTGCTTGATAAAGGCCTACTTTTTTGGATGCTTCACAGATACATCTGTAACTAATAAGATTCCAAATAATTGAGGTAATTCCTTCAGAAAGAGGATAAAAAATGTTCAAACACACAAATTTGTAGCTTACACAGAGTTTTTGTTGGCAAAGGATCTCTTCTGTGGATACTTTGCAGACCTAAGTCAAAGGCTTATATATTCAAATGCACAAACTATGGGTTTTTAGTAGGATGTCTGTCACAACTTGAGTGTTCATTTTAGTTTGTAGCTTCTTTAAGAAAGTCAGAGTGTTCAGAGAGGGTGACTTACCAGGCTCATTAAAGATCACTAGAGTTTCTGATTTCACAAATCTGAGACCTAGTGTGTTTATGAGTCAATGTTTAGGCTAATAAATCAGAAGACATCTGAATACAGAACTGCATGAGCAGCTATGTAGATATTTAGCTAGAATGAGGATCATCTCATTTTTGTATCTCAGTCTGTAGGATATGTCTAGATCTCAAACCTCCACAAGTAAACATGCCCTAGATTTTATATAAATAATAGATGATTATTTTCTAAAATAAAATCATATGTTATTTTCAGAGCTCTCAGATCCTTTCAATTCTGACAATTCTGACCAAAATAAAAATAGTCTAATCTACTCTTGTTATGGTTGCTTGAATGTAAAATAAAATAATTTAACTATATTTCCTATCTATAAAAATTTCCCATATATATTATGCACTTTGCTGGGAAAGGGACAGTGTCCCAAGTCTGAAAAAACCTCTGAATGACACCTGTATATATAGGGATATGTAGGGAAAATACGTCAAATAGGTAAGTAGTAGTTTATTTAAGAAAAATATACAGGATACTGAAAAGATGATGTTACAACAATCATCAAAGTTCTTCTCAGCTGAACACATGCCGTTAAAGAAAAGAAAACAAAGTGACAATTTTGTGTATAAAACAAAAGGAAAAATATGGAAGCTGATAAGCAGGAATGGTAAATTACCGTTGTGAAACAATGAGAATGACTAATAGTAGCTAAATATATGAATAAAAAGTCTTGGCTTATTGCCTAGAGGACAAGGGGAATACCTTTTTCAAAACATCACGCTCAAGAAAGAAAAAAACCTTGACAGTGACATGAACAACTCAAAAAGATTCATGCTTGTGGTACAAACTTCTCATTTGAAAGCAAAGGAATATTAAGAAGCATTAATGATGTTATTGTATATGGCATTCATCGAACTTTTACTGAAATAGTGGTATTTCATTTTAACACAAGTAATTGACAAACTGGAAAAGCCAGAGAAATATGCCTTGCAATGAGAGAATGAAGAAGCATCCATTTAGCTTATAAAAAACCTTAATAATAATGCATTAGGATTTGCAAGAGAATTTCAAATATTAAAATTTTCTTTAATCTGTCAGGTAAGATGACAGAACCAATAAACGGCAGCTGAAATTATATTCATTTAGAATAGCATAAGATCCCTTTAGCCTCAAGAGGAGTTATTTGGTATAATATCCCTAAGGACCCACTAAACTCTATTTCCCAGTTTCTAAATTAAGGTTCAATAGCTTTTCTAAATCCTGGGCTCTAAGTCATCCTTGAAGTTATGGACTCAAAGCAGAGTTGACATTATAAAATTTCTTGGCTTATGTTGTTATGGAGGTAAAGCTGGATGCTTATCATAACATTTCTGCATGCAAACCCTTGCAGTCAGGAAAAGAACTGAACAAGATAATGGCCATCAAAAGTACCAGTCTCTTCACTCTCGTGGCCAGTGACAGGACTTAAGGAAATGGCGTGATGCTGAGTCAGGGGAGGGTTAGGCTCGGTATCAGGAAAGGTTTTTCATCCAGAGAGTGGTTGGTCACTGGAACAAGCTCTGCAGGGAAGTGGTCACAGCTCCAAGCCTGACAGAGTTGAAGAAGCACTTGGACAACACCTCAGGCACATGGTGTGACCATTGGGGTGCTCTGTGCAGGGCCGGGAGTTGGACTTGATGATCCTGATGGGTCCCTTCCAACTCAGCATATTCTATAATTCTGTGATATGCCCACAGTAAATGCTAAAAGAACAGAGGAAGCAAGGGAGTACTCACTAAACATTAGATATGCAGTCAGACTGGAGGTTTTACAAATAATAAACAACTTAGAAATGGATCTTAAAATCCAGAGAAGATGCTTTTTTTTTTTTTTTTTGTGGTCTAAAAGGCAGAGGCATAAAAAGCATAAAAGCCTTTTATCAGAAATTTCAAATAAGTTCTGTATACTTGTAAAAGTTAAACAATACTGCTGATAAATAGCTTTCTTAGCATCTTCAAACATACTAATCCATTCAATGACATGCTGGAGTAGGTTCATTTGAGCTCCTTTTTAAAATTCTCCCAAAGCCTGAGAGGAATAATGGAGTGTTTTTTCTGCATCTGGCTAAGACTGACTTTTTCCCAGATACAGCTAATTTATCCTTCCAAATATTATACAAGCAGTCCACACAGATATTTCTGAATAGCAGCTTTCAGTTTTCCCTCATGCCCCCACTGGAACATAAGAGTGTTCCAAAGATTATATACAGAAACGTACAAGCACTTACAAATTACTTTGATTATACAACACTGATCTACCCCATGAAATCCGTAACATGCCTTTTTAAGATAGCACCATTCTTATCAGATGTGTCCCCAGGTCTATAAAGTTCGTCTTAAATTCAAACCCTTGAAAACAGCTACTCAGTGTAAGGTAGAATAATGACGTAGTTCCATTGAGCAGATACTCTGGAAATTACTTTGATGTTGTTCCTTTTGATCATATTAGTGAAAAAGAGCACATTCATGTACGTGTGTTTTTGCTGCTCATAAATGAAAACACGAAAAATATTCTGGTTTATTCCTTACCTGGAAATCTGGGTATATCACGTGGTGAAGGGAAGGAGCATTTAGTGGAAATGTCTCAGTAAGTTCCAGGATGTTAACTGTTCATAAAGCCAGGTCCACTACCTGCTTTGAAGAATGATGTAACTAATTTCAGTGTAACTGTGTTTTAGGTTTAGTTATTGTAACCATGCCAATAGAAACTCTAGTAAGGGCCAAGTAAATACTCTGTGATCTTTCTACCCGTTCATGTGTAATTTTAAAAGCTCATTTTCAATTGTATTTCTCATGTTCAGCAGAGGTATTACAGAATTAACGTAAGCAATTAAATCTTTCTCTGCACTGATGCACCCCATAAATGTAGCTTCTTTTTTCTTGAAAGCAGAGGTGGTGTTATCTCCCATGCCCTGTCTAAACTCCAGCTATAGTAGTTCTATGTAAATAAATTCCTATGCAAGTTCATGAGGATACAGAGTAATGCACTTCCTGTCTTTTCCACTGACTCATGAGACAATTATGACACTTCTTTCAGTTTATCAGTCAATTAATCAGTTTAATTCAAGCTTCGGGGATAGTATTCCTTCTTCAGCTTTAGTTGTAAGAATCTACCCATGAGTATTGTTAACATTTTGAGGGGAGTTAGTCATGTAGTATGAACAGAATTCCACATAATTTTCTTCTATTTTCAATGGAGTATGACAACTGTGTGATTTAAAACCTGATAGGAAATTAACGCAGGACTTCTGAGTGGCTACTCTGGTTTTGTTTCAGATTATTTTCACTTGTCTAATCTCGTTTTAGATAGCTGGTGTTGGACCAAAGTAATAAAGGCTACATTTAACAAAAGTAAAATAGATGCATAAGGTTTTGTATCAATAAGCTCAGATTTAAATGATTTAGAGTTTAACTTTCACAATTTAAAATGTTTATTTACCCTCACAGCTTTCTCTGAACTGCTGTTCAGGATTGCTGTGTACTTTTATGACATGCTTCGTATCATGCCATGACCACCAGCAGCTGCATACCATGGGACACATCTTTTATCATCAACATAAGGATTGTTGTACCCTTTAGAAGAGGATTTCTCTGCTCAGTAGGGATGGAGATTTCCAGCTAAGCCAGACCATATGCTGATTCTGGGATTTCTTATCTGTAATCAGTCTTTCTTGATGTTGTTCAAAGATGTTTCCATTAAAACTGCAGAATTATTCTGGTACTTCATCAGTTTTCATGTGCAATACTTATTATTATGAGACTACATCCCTTACTACTCAAATCAGTAATACATTTCTTGCAGTGTTAATATTTGTGACTCCCCACCCACTTTAAACTAAGAGCAGCATAGCTGATATCAGCATGCCTGATAACCCCTTAAAACTTAAAAGTACTGACAAAGTCTCCTGCAGACACTGTAATTCAAAGCAGTCTGCATGACCACAAATCCTTCATTATTGACTCACCTGCTCATACCCTTAACTGGACATAGCTCACGGGTTTTTTTCATTCTGAGTAGGTAACATCTTCATACACAAAGAATTTGGATGAGAGTTCTTTATGCAAGGTCAGTTTAGATACAGCTCCAAGACAAAAGCTGAGAAATAAATAATTGCACATGGACTGTATTCAGCAAAGCAATCAAGCAGTGATTGTTTACACTGTATTTGAGTCCTAAAGCCCAGAGTTCCTACCTCAGTGGCTGAGTAACTGATGCAGCAGAGATCCTTGCTGGCACCAGGGAAGTTTTCACCATATGCTGGTCACAAGAAAAGGAAAACAGATTTCTTTGTGTGTGTGTGTGTGTAGTGCACGCTTGCCCAGTGTCCATTACAGTGGTGTATTTAGGAGCTTGTTTCTCTGGTATAAATACCTATTACAAAATAGGTTTTGGTTCCTGTGCTTTCTTCCTTGCCAGTTCACCTGGCTGTCATTTATAACAATCATAACAGTTATACTGTCACAAATAAATGTAATATAATGCCATAAAATAAAATCGTTATACATAATTTTATTGTATAGATATTTATATTTTTATACACTATGAGGCTATGTAGGGGATTCACCTTGGCTAAATGCCAGGTGTGTCCACCCAGATGCTTTAACCAAACTGAATCCACTACAAGCTATTAAAAATAACTGCATGATTGCTAATTTCTACTGGCTAAAATTTTGGTTTGGCAGATTATGAAACTGCTTGCTAACCTGTGGTTGATTTACTTAAATCAGTAGAAGCAGATTTTAAACTTTTTTATGCTACTTTTAAATAGCCTCAGGGAAATCTGAAAACAAATGAAACAAAACAAAAAAGCCAAGCAAAACAAAACAATAAAAAATGCTTCTCCAAAACCAAAAGAAATTATCTGAAGGGTTGGAAAGGTTCCTGTCCCTTTATAATTTTTGCATATTTGTAGCCTATGATGGTATACCACAACAATAAGCCTTATTCACATGGGGAACTACAATGACACTACTAGAAATAATCACATGAGGAACAGCTGCAAGAATCAATTTGTGGATGTGGTGTAAATAAGAAAATTGTAAGATGGAACGCTGAAACTATCATGAATAGCACAGAATGAAAGGGCAAAAGTCAGACATCTTTCCAAGGAACAAAGATAAATACTTCATAATCAATCCTGGACTATATGACAGACTGTGGAATTGATAACCTTGTGCAGTACTGCCTAAAAGCAACATCTCCTAATCAAAACCATAATTCAAATTATTATTTGAAACCTTTCAAATGTGACCAATGATCAGTGTGACTTAGAATAAAAGTCAAATTTCTTAGAAGGGCAGTTGGAATTTATTTAGCTGTTAAAGCACATTGGTCTTGGAGGAGGATCCCTGTGAGTGAATCAATACAGACTGGCTCCAGATGCCCACTGCCTCCTATTTTCCTATGAAACATGATGAATGGATTCTCATGAGCATTTGTCAGCCTTCCTTTGCAAGGACAAAGGAAAAAGGTCATTTTAGGTTTGATGTCCTAGGTTTTCCAGATGTACTGTTTTGTAGGTATTTGTAATGTTTCAAAAAAAAAAAAAAAAGCAAGCAAACAAACCAACAGAAAAGAAATTTACATTCAGAACTGATCTTACTTGCTACAGAGGTTTCACATCATTTAGATGTTACTTCTCTGACCTCCAAAACCTACCACACAGGCCTTGCATTTAATTTTAATTGTAGGTGTGATCAAAATAAGTTGTCAACAAAAAGATTGGGTTATTGTCTATCTGAAAGCTACAGCTGCCTGGTTATGTGCAGTAGTATCTGTAGGAACAATAAAGTCTAAGAGCCTTCCAGAAGCTTATTAAGCAATGCGAGCAACATATTTTGGGGATTTTTTTCTCTCACGGAAAAATGTGCTTCTGCTGGAATGTTTTGGCTGCTTTTTAATAATAGATATTCCATCCATTCATCCACCAACATATTATCCTTTTTCTTCTGTTAGACAAGAAAAATTCACAGAATGGAGCCTTCAAAGCCTTTCGTGTAGAGTGGGGAAGTAATTGCAGGAGATCCCTGGAAGGCTCTGTCTCCTCCATTGGAAGATATTTCTTTGTAGAAAAGTCTCATGTGTTAGAAGATGGAGTAGCCAAACCCGGATTTATTTTGGAGCCATGTTGTCCTTAGATTCTCTCCTAAACATTTCACAGCTGTTCTCTAAACTGATATATCCTTCAGAAACTAACATGTCTTATACTCCAAATACAAAAGCAGCTGTAAGGAGGCACAGGGCCACAGATTTACTGGCGTGTTCCAGGGGCTGCAGCAGTGACAAATTGTCTGTATAACTCACATTTGTGATGAAAACAATCACAGACACAAATAAATTAATTTTGTATTTTACATAGATAGGAAGTAAGCAAACATAAACCCTTGTGTCACTTCTTGTAAGACAAATTTTGTTTCCATTTCTCAGTGTGGTTGCTCAATTCCATAACAGTGAGTAACATCCCACTAAATACAAATACTCCCGCTTTCAACAACCTCTGCATTTATTTTGCAAAGAAATCCCTTGTATGTTGGGCAGTGTCTTCAGTTCTTATCATCTTTCATATCTATGTTCAAATAGCAGACAGACAGGATCAAACAAACTGTCCTCTGTCCCTGTGGCTCACTCAGTCAGCATTCCAGCCCTGTCCTTTCTCACTTTCTCACTTTATCAGGGTCATCTCCTTGCATCTTAATTTAAAGAAAAGGGGTCATGTAAGTTTGCAGAGCATAGATCTGTTTGGGATACCATCTGTCTTGCAGTATCGTCCCTAGATTCCTTGTTTACTGAGACTTTTTAAATCATGCTTCACTTTCTTTGGGTTTTCTACTATGCTCTAGTTATCTTCGCTCACAGTTTCTCCTTGTCTAAATTACTGTTTTAAGAAAAATCCCTGTGTCTTTCTAGTGAATCCATCCATTATCTTCTTTTCTTCCTTTAGTTTGTGAAATAGACTTTAGTTTTGTTCCTTAGAACAAACGCTGTTTTTATTGTTCTTACCACTGGCTTTTCTGCATACATTCTTCTTTGGATTCCTGACCAAGTAATTAAGAAGCAAAGGAATACAATATATGTCTTTTACCTGTTTTAAGAATTGTATTCATAAGAAATTAAAAGGAGAAAGTGCCATAACCTGGAAGGATTGTTGGAAAGTGCTGCTCTAAGTAGATAATCCAGTACAAGGTAAAAGAACCAGACCAAAGAACAAACTAACAAAAAAAAGAAAAGTAAAAGAAAAAGTCACAAATATACTGAAACAATATAACAGAAAAGGAAAAGAAGCAAAGTATTTAAGTTAGCTTAGGACCAAGCATAAAAGGAATGGTGTAAAGGAAATTCTGACTTCCAGTTAACAATTCTGCTGCTGCAATTTTGACTTCTTGTAATTGTAACCTAAGAGTTTCCTGGAAGTGCTAGCACGGAAACACATTCAGCCTACTGAAAGGCAAGTTTTGCAAGCCAAACATTTTACTGGCTGTTGAAATGAACTTGAAATCTTAATTTAGTCCATTTTTAAAGTGTGTCACAATGGGTATTATAAAGCTGTAGCGAATCAAGGTAAATGATATAGTAGTACTGCCCTGTGTCACCTCTCCTTCAAAAATTAACTATTCCCTTGTCCACAAGTCTATATTAGTTTAGACTGAAAAGAGCAAATAACTCCCATTCAAAGAGCAGAGAAAGCGAGTGTCCCAGAAATCTGAGACTGTGCCTTTTCAGACAAAAGAATATTTTGTTCCAGCAGCCAGAGGAGCTAATGAAACCTAATGGTCAGGTCCCTGCGCATGGGTGTGAGCATGGCTCCAGGGCTGCCCTGTAGTGTCCTTCCCTCCAGCAACACAAGGCCCCCAGCTGCCACCACTGCATGTCATTTCCAGACAGATTTCTGGTCCCTGTAGCCTTTCCATAGTCAGAGCTTCTCTTAAGCCATACCTTGTATCAGCTCCAGGTATGGCAATGGCAGTGTAAGCTCTCATGTGGAAAAGGCGGTTAGGCCTGCAGCACTCCATGGAAGAGGCTGTGCCAGATGTGATATACTGTGGAAAATGCTAAGGAAGAGCTACTGTGGTGGCTGGATGCTGCAAAATCTAAACTTCAGATACTGGCTTCTACCACAGCCTAGGTGAGTTGTGTTCACGCAAATAGGTAACAAAGTGTGTTATACCTGTGATTTTTATTATCATAAGACTATTATTCAGGTGGCAAAGAGTTGGCAGAATGGCCTTGTCATGCCCCATCAGAGCAGCAGAGTCAGAGACCACTTTGGCTATGGCAATAGGTGGGAGGTGTACACTGGAAGGGGTGTGATCTTCTGTGGGTTTACACTGAGTCCTGCAGAGGCACCTCTGTCATCTTGAGGAAGCTGCAAATTTCCATAACCTTGGGATCCCACCAAAGGCTTTGCATGTGACCTCCATGTGGTGAAGGCCTAAATAGCTTAAATGGATCAGTTTGGTTTTCAAAACAATGTAGATATTGAAATTGGGGTACATCTCACCACCTAAATTGTTGCCTAAAACCTATTGTATAAATAAAGGACAGCAACAAGTATCTCCAGAGAGCAGTTCATTTGATCTGCTTCAGCCATTACCTTAGAGTGAGATGAATTTCTCTCTGGAGGTGTCTCTTTCTGACCATCAGTGCTAAAGGAAGGACAATGCAACTGGTATAGATACAGACAGACATCTTTAGACACCTAGCATTCCTGCCCAAAACTGTCTATTAAAATAACAGTTTTGCATAGACAGGTTGGTTTACATACAGTGGATACTGGCACAAAATTTCAGGGAAATTCTGCTGTGATAAGAACAATTATCACTTGTACTGGAAAACTATGTGAGTATAAGATGGTTTAGAAGTCAAATTATAAGAAGTATATGCTTAATTTGTGAAGGCAATTTCTTTCAGGCTGACCAAGTCTTTGCTCATACCCTTAAATCTAGCTTTAATGATGATTTTCTAACCTTGCCCTTCTCAATGACATTCCTCCTTTTCAAAGTCTTCATTACCCTTAATATACTTTTTCACTTCTCATTGATTCAGCCACTCTTAGGGTTGCCATAACTGTGGCTGTTCAATTAGTTTATTTCTGCCTGCCATTTCCTTTTCTCATTAAAGCTGAACATGCAGCTTTGAGAAGGAGCTTTTGCAGCACACTCTATGTAAGATGGTACTCAGAGGTATGAATGAAATAGCTGACAATTGTGATAGTCCTGATGAAAGCTCTGCATTGATGCTTGAAAGACTGCAGTGGTTTCCCATTTGTCACTATTAGTATGCTGGCGTGTTGCAATTGGATTTTTAAAGTGCTATGTAGTCTGGATCTGGTTATTTACAATGCCACTTCCGTCCCAGTGACAACTGAGACAATCACATCTGCTTTGGTTTGAAGGTCTGATACTAGTAGCTGAATAAAATAGTAAAAAGAGAAAAGAAAAGAAAAAAAAAAGCAAGAAAGGCCACCTCCAATCTGGTGTCAGGTCCTTGACTCTGTCAGCAGTTGATCCAACAGAGTCCAAGGGCACGTCACAGAAGTGAAAATAACTGTGTTTCAAAATGTTTGCAGTCATACTTGTGATAGCATAAGTTTAGGCAAAGCTTCATGGGACAAATAATTTTGTTTCAGGCAACAGGAGGACAGAACCCAGGGCTGATCACATCCACATCCAGATGTGGTCAGAAAAAAAATCCAAAAGCATTATTTTGCTTTTCTTGCAATAATTGTGGGACTTTGAAAAGCTCTCCACACAGCTTCTGTTCTTGGGATGCAGGCCATGTTAGCTGGTGCTCACAGAAATTATGTCTCTTCTAGTAACATACTTTAGGCCCAAAAAGAGAAGTTCAGAGCTAATGAAAGGTGACATGATGTGGGCCAAGTGGCATCTGTTGTGTTCTCACAGCCCCTCATGATACTACACTTCCTGAAAAACAAGCCTTGCAAGGCTTTCACTGGAAAGAAAGTTCCAGAACTGGATGAAAAATTCTTGTTTTTCACAACCATGAACATCGTGTAAGCTGAGCTTTGCACTCAAGGGTGTCACAAAGATTTTGGAGGCTCAAGGCAGTGTAGTGAAGGCCTTTACTCTGCCTCGTAGTATATGTGGATTGTCCACACAGCATGCATGAAGCTTGAATGTGAGTCATGGGATGGAGAGCCATTCTGTGTAGCCACAGGGCACCTAAGTGCAGTGCCTGCAAGGGTCACATATGCAGTGATTAGCTGAATGCAATTTGGGGGGATGACTTGTGTAGTTTATCCACTTAAGTGTAAAAGCTGCTTGCTGACAGTCCCCAAGAGTGGCCAGCTGCTATGAAATACAGGAAATGCCACATCTTGCACAGGGCAATGCCAGAGGTCCTGTGAAGTCCAAAGTAATCCTAGCCCTGGCTGATCAGTATCACTGAGGGCTTGTGCTCCCCACTGTTTCTATAGTCTCACAAACCCTGACAAAAGCACCTTTTCATGGCATGTTTTAATGTATTCCCCTCTTGCTAGAGGGGAATCCTGCAGTTTTACCATTTTGGGGTTCAGACCCTGGATGCTAACCTCTCACCTATCTCTAGCTTTGCAGACGCTTGCAAAGCCCTGCAGCACCTAGTGTTAAATACTTCCCTTCAGGAATCTCTGGTCAGAGTCTTACTAACGTGACTCTGAACATTTCCCTTCAACTTAACTTGGCTACCAGTTCACCTAGAGGGAGAATGAACAGCAAAAATCAATAGATATACCCTTAGTATCCTGCCTAAAGCCTTTCAGTGTTGCAGTCCTTATTGCATGGAGAGGGACTTCAGATTCCATACAACTACCCCATAGTCTTTACCTCAGCCTCTGCTGGATCACTCTCTTAAGGTACTGCAGCCTCCTTACTGGTGATCAGCAAGCCAGTGTGAGAACAAATTCTTTCTCCTTGCCAGCCTTTCACTGCTGGAGATGTTCCTGAGTACCAGAGGTCTTTGGCCACTGTCTTGCACACCTGAGTGCAAATATCCCATTTGTTCTCCAAACAATGCTTCCTTCTTTCCTCCCTTGCTCTGCTCCCCCATTCGTTCCCCTGGCACGCTGTACAGCACAAAGCATTCCTCTGAGCTGGCAGGGCTGCTGTCATCCCTCGGAGCTTGCTGTGAGCAACCTGCTACTGCTGGCAAGCTCTTGCAGAGTGATGTAATCCCGGGCAGATCTTACGCCACAGTCCTAATGCCAGATATTGTGTTGGCTCGTGTTGTTCGTTGCAATGTGTACGACTCCTTCATTTTTAATTTTTTTTTTTTTCCCAAAGCATTTGAAATTTGATCCATGCTTATCTTTCTGCTTTTGGGCTTTTCTGTTGGAGAGCTCTGAAATCTGTCTGGCATCTGTGCAAGGTTATTGTCCTTTCTCTTATAGGTTCCAGCTGGGCTAGGTAACTTCCTTTGTTTCACAAATTCTACTTGTTTTGTTAATACATAACCCAAGACTTCTAGCTTTCCAGTCTTATGTTCCTGATCCAAATAGTCTTGCCTCATCTGAGTCAACTATTCAAAACAGTCAGCCTGAGATGAGTGAACCTTCTCCTCCCTTTTACCCTCTTTACCTACCTTCTAAGGAAAACAGCTTTCTTAAACGCTTCAATTCACTCTTACATTTTCATGTTCTGTAATAGCCTTTCATGATTCATCCTCCTGGTTTCATGGAACAGTATCAAAGGTACAAAGTGCTTCAACTCCTTGCTAGAAACAGAGCTAGTACCTGGCTGGTTTCCATTTTGCTGCAATTGCAGTATTGTTATAGTCATTATTTTCCAAGTACCTAGGTGAAATAAATTTTGTAACAACAAAACAACAAAAAAGTACCTTTTATTAACCTGACTTTTTACTGTCATCTCTTTGATTTCTCCTCCCAGATGAAGGTCAAAATGTCCTCACTTATCCTCTACATTTCCTGACATCTTCAGCACTCATGGTCCAACATGCAGATGCTCTGTCCCACTCAGACATTTTCTTAGTTTCTTTTCTTCGTGATAGTGTTTGTTTGCTCAGCAATGACTCAGAACAGAAAACTATTAGAGGTCAACCTATTTGTTCCCCAGCCTTGTAAAGGTGAAGTTATCCACCTTAACAGGAAATTCAAGACTTTTGTGCGAATGGATAATACAGAAGTATAGAAGCAACAGAAGCCACAGTGCCATGGTCTGGCATGTATGCAAGGTGACTTGGTCTGAATTAATTAAATTAATTGACTGAAGGTAAAAATCTCTCCTGAGTTAAATGCACTGAAAAGAGAAAGGATTTACACACTATGCTAGAAGGAACCTGAAAAGGGCTTGCTCCTCTTTCTGTGCCCTAAAACCTGTGAACTGGCTTCTGGAAGGAGCTCACGCAGGAATCCTCTCACCAGACCCATACTCAACCCTAACAGGTTAGAAAGGTGATTTGTTTGGCCTCAAGGTGGGTAAATAACTTCAAATATTATTAAATGAAACAATATAAACAAGTCAGCATTACAATTTGTAACATGGGAAAACACAGATGTTCCAGCTGCATTTGTAAAGCACCTTAAACACATCAGGGTCTGAATATTGAGGAATGCTGTGGAAGTGACTGGAATCTCTCCCCATATGTCTAAATGTATCTGGCCTGGGACCAGCAAAGCTCACTGAAGCAGATGTATGCATTTCAGGATTTTACGTCTCCCCATTGACTGCAAGGTTACAGTGTTGACTCAACCTCCGGTTTACTTCCTCTCGGATTTCCCCATCTTCAGATTTTGTTTCCTCTGTCTGTTGTAGGAGTGAGATGTTACAAAACAAGAGTCAAGATCCTTTTATAAACATTGCTTTTGAGTAAAATTCTGGATTAATTGGTTATAAATTGGCAATATCAAAGACTTGAGACTTTTTTTCTTTTTCTTTTTTTTTTTGAGGATTGATGCTGATTTCTTGTTCATGGTTGCAAGACACATGAAGTCTTGGTTCTGTGTTATTGGCAGCTCTTTGGCAACATTCTCTTCAGGATCACGTACCTTATCATGAATACTCCTTTCTTGCAATCTGCCTTGCGATCTGTTAGTTTAGAGTAACAGAATCGGATTTGTTTATCTCTCAAGGAGTAAGCACTGAAACATGATGAGTCTCCATTTCCTCACTTCTGAACAAGATATGGAGAATTCTGCAAGAAAATTTGGAGCAGCTCCTGTAATATGGAGCAGCCTGGGGAGAAGAATGTAGGGTTGCTGGTGGATGAGACTGCACATGAGCCAGAAATGTGGTGTGCTTGCAGCCCAGAAAGTCAGTTCTGTCCTGGGCTGCATCAAAAGAAACATGACTAACAGGTTGAGTGAGGCGATTCTACCTCTCTATTCCACTCTCCTGAGACCCCACCTGGAGTGCTGCGTCCAACTCAGGGATCCCCAGCATAATAAGGGTGTGGAATCTGTTGGAGTGAGTCCAGAGGAGGGTCACAAAGAACGCTGGAGCATCTCTCCTGTGAAGACATGCTGAGAGAGTTGGGGTTGTTCAGCTGAAGAAGAGAAGGGTCTGGGAGATCTTCTAGCAGCCACCCAGTATGTACAAGAAAGGGCATGTAGTGATAGGACAAGGAGGGGGTAGCTTTAAGCTGAAGGAGGGTAGGTTTAGATGAGATATTAGAAAGAAATTCTTTACTCAGAGGGTGGTGGAGCACTGGAACAGGTTGCCCAGAGAGAGGTTGCCCTGGGGGTGTTCAAGGCCAGGTTGGATGGGGCTCTGAGCAACCTGGTCTGGTGGAAGGTGTCCCTGCCCTTGTCAGGAAAGTTGGAAGTTGGTGATCATTGAGGTCCTTTCCAACACAAACTATTCTATGATTCTAATATTCACAAGTACCAAAATCGCACTTGGAGTGTTTCAACTGCTTTGTCTATGCTATTAATAAATCTTTATGTGACTCTTCTTGAGTGACTACTGTTTGGGCAAGGAGAGGCAGAGCAACTTGCCTACAGCAGCATGAGTCACATTTGGAATGAGGATTATGACACAGGATTTCCTGCCTCCCAAATCTCTTCTGGCTCTTCCAGATCAGGCTGCCTCCCAAGCAGGTAATTACATGCCTATCAGTCATACCTCTTATAATTTTCTTATCTTTATTTATGAGCTGTGATTCTCCTACTTAACTCAGTTGTACTTCACTGTATTAATTAGTTGTGCTATACAAAACTACTCAGAGACGTATTTAATTTGCATGTTCATGAAGTCAGCTCCAAGAAAGGTAACTAAGCTTTCAACAAGGCTAGACATTAAAAAAAAATTAAAAAAAAAATCCAAAGCCCAATTACAATATATTTAAAGGTGCTTACTTCTCTGCCAATCAAATGTGGCAAAGTCATTTAATCACCCACAACTATGAGGGTAAATTAGTTGCAAGGAAAATTATAGCTGCACATATTGTTTGTGTTCAGGCATGCTTAAACAAAATGAACTTTAACATAGCTAAAAAAACCTCACACATTTTGTAAGTGAAACTTTTTTTATACGAAGTGATAAGAGGAAGCTGTATCTGTGCTCACTTACGGAGGAGGAAGAAGGCAGATCCTCAACTGGAAAAAAGTGGGGTTTTTTCCAAGGGAATGAATGGATGGAGTTAGATTCGTTTAACCATCTAAGGATCTGCATCAAATACATGAGACTTTCAACTCTGAAATTCATTTTGACAGGTGGAGAGACAATGGCTGTGTTGAAAGCAATCTTGCTTACACATTGAGGAAACTGTTGGCCAATTTTGTTAGATTTGTTGTATTGTTTCATTTTCTATGTCATTGAACAATTCTGCTCTCCTTTTCAGTCATAGGGACTGACAGGTTTGTTTTAGAAGTACCTCATCCTTTTTATCCAAACTGAATTGGTTCATTGTTTCTGAAGAATTCTTGCCTCTCTGCCTGTGTTCCAAAAGGGGCAAATAGCAAGAGGGATGTCAGCTGTGCACACCAAGACAATGGCTAGATGATACTGCCCAGAATACCTGCATAAGTGAACATAAAGTCTGAGCACAGAGTTTCAGCTATTTTGAACATATACAGGCACAATTAAGTTCTTAAAATTAATCACTTTCTGACCTGCTGCCTCTGACTCCCAAATAAGAGCTGAGCTAGCTTTGTTTTTACATCACCAACAGTCTTGCCCAAGAAGCTCCAGAGAACACAACAGGACCATTGCTCTATTCTTTGCATAGCTGGTCAGTATGAGAGAGCATTACTACTCTTACAAAATGAGAGTCATAATGTTTTATACTTATATTTTGGTACAAATATTTGCATAGGTGAGGAAAGGACAGAAGCGACCCTATAAAATACAGCAAACTGCATTTCCCAAAACACATGAGTAAACCTCCATAGATAATAAAGTACTTGTTATGGGTGTTTTCTTTCTGTATCTCAGTGACAAACTTGCCATTTTTTAGGTCTTTCTTTGCAATGTCAAGACCTCATAGCTTTTCCTTAGGAAAAATCAAAGCAGGAATTCTCAGTAAATACACAGATTTCAGTCTGAGGGGTTAAAAGATCAAAAAATACAGTAAATTTCATAATAAAATTACAGGATGCTGTAATACATCTGGCCTACTTTTCCATCTTGCAGTGTCTCCAGCACTAAGGTAGAATGGCAAAGGCAGGTAACAAACACTGCTACCAGTGTCTGTACTCTAGACAAATAAGTCTATGTTCCAGGGCTGTCAGCTGTGATAAGCAAAGTATGTTTATGTGTATATACAAATGTGTATGAAAAATTTGAATCTGAAGTCACATTAACATGAAAGGAGAATCAAACCTTTACCTTTGCATAGTTTTTGACTACTTATCTACACAAAACCCAGCCAAAACTGAAACGGAAGTAAGTAGAACTAGCATGTAATCTAATCACAGAGTCAGAATCACAGAATATGCTGAGTTGGAAGGGACCCACAAGGATCATCAATCCAACTCCTAGTCCTGCACAAGACCATCCCCAAAAGTCACACCATGTGCCTGAGAGTATCATGGGGTTTACAGTCAAGGAAAAATTCCCATATAGCCATCCAAGCTGTTGACCAAGGATGCAGAAATAACCCCTTCTGAGCGCTACATCCACAGGTCAGAGGGTGTTCCAGACTGCGTGTGTAAGACATAAAAGAGCTGAGCAGCACAGCACTGGATAGTCTCTAGAGTCTCTCTCTTGTGTAAGGCAACACTTCTCACGGAGGCAATATTGATGAAGTGGTGGAGCAGGTGATCGAGTGAGTACTTAAGCCCCTTGAATCACCTGGACAAAGCCCCAGCTAGACATGACACATTTAATTCTCACTTGTAAACCTGCACTGGAAGGCAGCCTTTTTACCATCATTGCCTTCTTCCCAGTATGTTCTTGTAATCAGAGGGGAGATGCCTGCCTCTCTCGATTTCTTTTTGTCATGTGTGGCTGCAAGAAAGCACTGGCCAGCATATTTTCCATATACCTCAACTTTTCTTCTTTCCATAATTCCTGTAAATACCAGTGGCACTATCTAGGACCTGATGTGCCAGTCAGCATAATGCCCAGAATCTCTCCTTTTCAGGCTTCTCTTTTCATACAAGGCACTTTTTCCTGGTATTTGAGCTTAAAGATTAAAAATCGTCCTGTATGGGTTTCATGCACTCTTTCTCTCCTAAGGAAGAGCCCTTTAAAACAGTGAGCATTCTGGAGCCTTTTTTTTTTTTTTTTTGAGTGAATACCAAATTCTTGGTGGATGGAACACCTCAAAATCCTTCCTAAAAGGGACATCATGATCTTGATTCAGTCACTTTTGAGTTGTTTCTGAATCTCTGTATTAATCCTTCTCTGCTTAGGAATGATCTAGTGAGATGATAAATCATATATTTGAGACTGCTCATCCAGTGCTCCAGCATATATTCTGGTTAGGATTAATGACAAGTGTCTAAGACAAATAAATACTGCTATTTGGTGAGGATATGTTCTGAAAAATTCCACCAAATGTGTTTACATGAAGGAAAAACCTGAAATTACAAGTGCTAAAAAGATGCTGTGTAGCAAGTGGTAACATAGAGTTGCTGGTGTTTTGTGTGCAAATGTTATTCTGTGTTAGGTTATACTAAACCTCAAGACAGCTTTTCTTGTAAAATAGGAAAGTCCATGCAGAGGACAAGTATTAAATAGTTATTATACTCCAATTATGTCTCATACCTATCGCACAAGAGTTTCCACACAGAGCAAGCCTTAAAAAAGGTCACTTGACATTGGAAGAGGATGAATGAGGCATTTGGCCCTTGGCACTTCTGTTATACAGCACAGGATCACAGAATGGTTTAGGCTGAAGAAGACCTCTAAGATCCTTAAGTTCATTAACCCAGCACTGCCAAGTCCACCACAAAACTATGTTCCTAAGTGCCCTGTCTACACATCTTTTAAATATCTCCAGGGATTGTGACTCAAGCAGTTCCCTGGGCAGCCTGTTGCTTGACAATCCTTTCCATGGAGAAATTTTTCCCAATAGCTAGTCTACATGTTTTTTCTACCAGCTGTGTTATGTGGCTGGTAGCCATCACCAGAGAGATTGTAACAACCTACTGTAATGGCCCATGATGGCACTCAGGATGATCTGTTCCATAAACTTCCCAGCACTGAGGTCAGGATGACCTGGTAATTCCATGGATCCTCCCTCTGGCTTTCCTTGTAGATGGGTGTTACATGTAGCAATTAGGGTGTCCATTTGCTGACTTCCAGTCAGCTGGGATCTCACCACTAAGGCAGGGCTGATGGTAAATGATGGAAAATGGCTTGATCACAACTTCTGTCAGATCCCTCAGTGCTCTTGGGTGGATCCCATCTAGCCCCACAGACTAGTATGTGTCTGAGTGGTATAAAGCATATGAGGTCACACCTCCATTTTCATTCTTTTGAGCCCACAGAACTTAATTAGGCTTCTCTCTTGCCATAAAACAGCATGGGTGATTGAAGGACCAGTATCTGTGCAAAGAAACTTTGGCAAAGCCATACTAGCAGCCAGCTCCCTCATGCTTGGCAGTGGGAATATGCAGAAACAATTAGTCAAAATATGAGCACTGTCATAGCAAGGAAGAGATGAAACAATCCCTGTAGGGTCAGAAGACAGTTTGATTATGAAAGAAGTACATCTGTCTGCAAAGACTACTAGGCTTAGAAGTGATTTATTAGACAGACTCCTCCATTTTGTTATCATGCTGTGAATAAAAAATGAGACACTCATTTGTACACTGTGATTTAAGGGGGCAGGCTTATTGGTCAATAACACTTCGTAGGAGACAGCAACACCTGTTGTTTAATCATCTCCTCAAACAGGCCAAAATCTCAAGTTCCTTTCAAACACACTTTCTTTTTTCTATTTTTTGCTTGGATAAATTATTATTTGTAAATATATTCAAATCTCCTTCATTCCTCAGGTCTATGTGAAGGCCAGACAGGGTGTCAACAGACGGACCATAATTGCTGCAGTCTAGCCAAGGCAATATTAGCACCTGGATTTTCACAATGTTTACTGTTTTTTCTCATGAATTCAGGTTTCCTGCTAGAGGTGACAACTCAGAAAAAGCAAATACTCCACCTTTATCTCTACCCACTGTGAAAGTCTACCTGATTTTTTTCCCACTCTCTAATTAGATCCTTGAAGTTCTTCATTCAGCAGTGACTAATCTACTAACCCTCTGGATCTCAGTTCTGTTCTTAAAGGTCTAAAACACTCTTCTCTTGAATACAGGCCAATGTATCGTTAATTATGGCTATGTCTGAGAAGATCATCTTGGTTGTTACTATATCAGCAAGACAAAATGAAGAAACCCAATAAGTGATGAAAGACACACACCTTTTATAATTTTTCACATTGATAAAATGTTTCTCAGGCCTCACCCTACATTCTTACCATAGCTGGTTACACAATGTCATTTGAATGAAGTTATCCACTTACTGATTTTCTTCCTTGAACTTCTTTCAGAGAAGGGAGAAGCCAGGTTGCATACTCCCTGGATTTAGAAAGTATTAGCCTTTTACTTGCAAAGAACTTTGAAACTTCATTCAAAGTTCTTGTAATAACCACCAAAACACTGGTGAATCATCAAGTTTCAGTTCAAAGTCTATATAATTGAGTTTTAAATTATAATAGGATTTTTCCTAACATAGCACAATTAGATCTCTTCCCATTTTCTGTTTTTATCACGGACGGGTCCATTCTCATAGGCTGAAGTTGCTCACAGGGCTTTTTAGCATGTGTCATTACTTTTGATTACTATGAAACAGTCACTTGATGATCAGCCCAGGTTTTCATTAGGCATGACAGAGGCACCTATATCAGAAAAAAAGACTTTTTAAACAGTGGGGACTTTTTTTGCTGGAGCAGTACACTGGCCTCTTTAGCTGGTCTCCCAGCACCTCCTTGTTTAGCTCACAGAGTATGGATTGTGTGTATTGTGGTTCTGTGTGTGCACATACATGAAGTATTTATTGGTGAGTACTCCCCAAGAAAAGTTACTTACCTGCACATTATTTGGAGGGCTTTGCTGTCTGTTGCCTACGTCCACACTAAGAAGGTGCTATAACATTTGCATTTTACATAGGAAAGACTCTTTTTGCACTTCTTTTGTATCCCGTGTGGAACATGGAGGTATTCAGGATAGAGGACTCCCCAGACAGTGTAGCTCAGAAAACCCTTTTGCTGCATGAATTTACAGAAAAAGAGACTCTGTGGATACCACAAACAAGGAAAACAGAATTCTTTAAGGTAATTCAGCAACTCTTCTTTTAGTGTTTTGCCTTGTCTCCTTTTCTTTTTCATCTTTTCTTTCTCTTCTTTTTAAGGCATTGTGCCAGCGTGCACAGACCACCTGGGCTCCATCCTATTGGTGTTACCTTTCCTGTCAATTCCCCTTGCCACTTCTCCTCCTCAGAGCTTTTTATGGATTCCTCCTCCGCCTGTGTTGGGGGTTAAGACCTGCCAAATTGCATAACCCCAAACGTGCCTCTGTTTTTTAATCCTGTCTCTTGCTCCACCCTGTGCTAATTCCGCACATTCCACTCAGCCTTCCCTTCGGACCACTCCCTTCCTCTGTCTTCTTGTTCTCGCCTTATTATCTCCGTTCATGCCATCGCCATCCATGTGGAGCAAAGGTGACCTCCCAGTCGATGTCAGCTGTGTATCCTCCCGCTGCCCTCTCAGAACAAAGCAGGAGCGCGGCAGAGCCCATCTGTTCCCTGAATCATCCCGGCTCTGACGGCCACTTTCCATCTGCCCCAGCTCGCTGCTCTACTGCCTGCGGTTTGGAAGTTTAAAGTGCACCCGTCTGAGCCAAACCCCGCTGAAAACACAACAGGCTCCTCGATGATGAATCCAGGGCACTTTGAATCAGGCCATAATTCACCTGGGGCTGACATGCTCTTTTTGCTGCATTTTTTTTTTCTTTCCTGTTTTACAACATAATATACTGACACATCTCAAGTGTTGCATCAAATGCAGACAATTAAGCCCCAAATTGGCGCTTTTCCTGGACATGGTGTCTTATCTTTTTACACCGTGACATTCAGATGAAAACAGTTTACTTACAAGCAAATAAAGTCCTGGGGTTTATATGATGCAGCCTAGGATACAAACTCTCAGCTTTTGCCCCAAAATGTACATGTCACCAGCAAGATCACTGATGCTGAATTCAGCTTACAAGCTGCTTCTCCTGGATGTACAAACATATCAGTTCTTACTCATATTGATTGGATAATACGTTCAAATCATTTTTTATTGAGACCTCAATGGTGCTGCACTGAAATCTGTAATCAAAGCCTCAGGAAAATGGCTGAGAAAACTTTCTTTTCAATATACATTCACATACAAAATTAATCAACAGCAGTGTCCTGTCCAGTACTTGTGAAGTAAACCAGTATTTGTACTAATACTTTTTGTCATCTGTATAACATGACTTATGTATTTACTAAGTATACATGCTTACTAGTATATATACTTAGAGATCAAATACATACTTAAGGAACAAATGTTGGAGTGAATGCATGTCTTGTATGTAGAAAGGAGCTTACTAACTTTGCTGATTCATTTTTCTCCCACTTGAAAAGCTTGCTAATTTAGATTACAGTAGGGACAAAGCAATAAACTTTAGTATGAGCTGACTTAGTATTCCATCACTATTTCTTACGCCAAAAATGGCCTTGACATGACCTTTAGCACAAGTGCCAGATCAGTATATGAGCACACAGAACATTGCTGGGCTCCAGCACCCAGTGCTGCCAGCGGCCTGTGTCCCCAGAGTCTATGTGGCAAGAGCTCCAGCATGTGTGTGCAACAATAGAAAAGATTAATGGTGTGACTTACACACCCCTTGAAATAAGGCCTTCCAGTTCCTCCTGGTGCAATGAATTTCTGATTGAGCCACCAAGACACTCAAGAGCATGGAGGCTTGGAGCCCAAGCTGGTCTGTCCAGGCTGAAGGTCATGCGGAGAGATCCCCTGGAAGCATCACCATCCAGGCATTTTGGGGTTTACTTTGAAAATTGTGGTGGCATGAAATGTCGGTGCTTGTGTCTCTGGTTTAACAACCCAGTCAAGTTTGTCTTGGGAGTTCAGTGACAAACTGCTCTCACTATTGTGCCAGCTGACCATAAAGTGGCACTGTCCCACTTCCTGGGTGAGGTGAGGAAGAGCCTAAAATGGCAGCTGAGTGCATCATCAAGATTTCTTTGCTACAGGCAGTGATTTCTGCTACAGCTGGCCCCACAAACACAGATTTTTATAGTACATCAGTTTGTAAAGTGCTCTAGGTATTTAAAAATATATTGAAGTATATTAAACTGCATTCAGCAAGAAAAATAAGAAATACTTCCTATGTGCAGAGAAGGAAACTGAAGTAACAGTAAGAATGCCAACTTTTACATTTAATTTGTTTTATATTTCAGTCTTAGACTAGATCCAATTGTCAATTTTAGTAATCTCCCTAACATACTGATGTAGCAGCAAACAGATAATGGCCCACACTGGAAAAAGTATAGCATAGGATCAAGAATAATTGCAGTAACCCATATTTTTTGTGAGTCTAAGACCTCAGCTGTATTTAAATGTGATTTATTGATAGACTGATTGTTTTGACAGTAGTTCCTCTTTCTAATAATGAAAAGCAGTTTAGCTTTCTGATGGCAATTTAATGGCCAGAGCTGGGCAAAATTTTACACTTTTATATGCTACAGGGTTTTACCACCTAACTTTCCCATTACTAACATTGATGGAGGGGAAAAGAAACCTTGGGAACGCTTATTTATGAAGTTGTAAATAGTTCTATTGCAAATACTGTACAAGTGCATTTTGGGGGTGAACATCCTTTAACTTTTTGCAAGTTCTTCTGAGAAATCACTGTATTTCAACAAATTATATGAACACAAACTTCCTCTGATATGGGTAATTAGGGGGAAAAAAGACAAGACTACTCCTTCATGCTCAAATTTAACACAAATACAAATAAGATAATGACATTTGAGGAGAAGAACTGCTTCAAGCTTTATTGGTTTCTCTAATCTCTTAGCAGTGTTATGCTACAGGCCTGATAACATCATGATGTGGGTTGCCAGGTATTCCCTTAAATACAGATTTGCCTCCAAGTGTAAATACAGGCGTTTAATAATGTTTGTGCTGTGTGGAGATACACAGATAACACTGCAATACAGATGTGAAGCAAGAGGAGGGCAATACCTGAGAAATATGGATATGTATCAGGGAGAAAAAAGGCCTTTGAATACTCCTATAAATATCTTCTAAAGTCTAATTTTCAGAAAAGGCAATTTCAGCACAGCCATACCTGTGAGGATCAATGCAACCTGTTTTCTTCATCTTAAAGGCTTAAGGATTTTTTGCTATCACTGATAGTTATCTTGGGTAATTTAGCATATGCTCCAGATCTCAAAGGTACTCTTTGACATAAATTCTGTCTGAAATAGATGACTGGTGCTTGATCTCTTCTGTGCACTAAAGAACGCAGATATGCAAAGTACATTGTGTTATGCAATGCTAGATATAATTATTTGCCCTCCTAATGGATTCCTTAATTGGGTCTTCTGAGCACTATGCTTTAACATCATCATTTTGTTAATGCTTACTATGTTTCATAATTTACCTTGCAGTAAAATAATGGCCTTCAGATGAGTGATCTAAAATGCAGTGACAGATGCTCAACTGAAGGCAGATGAACCAGTGTATTTTTAATTCTCACAAGAATGGGGTCTCACCTAAGTGAAATGAAATATGAACATAGAATATTAAAAACTCAGGTGAAAATCAACAATTAAGAAGCATCAGAATCAATCTATTGAAACTTGCTTTCCCAATATTTTTGTATTAGGATCTAGTTCCTGGTTCTGCTACTAGTTCCTGATTCTGCTACTCTATGTTCTTGTTCTGCACAGGATCTCAACCTTCATTGAAATAAATTTGCTGAAAATAAATGTGACTGACAATTTCAGCATGACACCTTCAAGGAAGTGTTTTACAAGTGTTTAAGAGACAAAGCTGCTGATCAAGTGCTTGATGCTGCACCTTGAACACAGAGATGCCACCCTATGGGTGCATGTGGTGTCAGTGCTTAGGGTCATGTGGTCAAGAGTTAAAAGGGAAGGGATCGTTAAGACTTTCAGTGTATGTGGCTCAGTTCCAGATAAGCCAGTACCTTAGATGGGTTTTGTACTGTGATTGCCTGCCATCCAGGGGTTCCAACTGAAAAACAACACAGTGCTGTGTGAAACATGTTTGAGTAATTGGAGCAATAGTTGCCCACATATTCTTATTACTAGACATTGACATTGAGCTCAGGTTTAACATGGTATTTAAAGTTTTGCAAAAAATCTCATGGCTAGAATCATAACTAAGGGAAAATATTTGAGCACTCTACATTTTTATAATGGTGTGATGAAAAATTAAATGCAAAAATAATAGACAAAACCCAATACTTCTGTAATTTTTTCTACTAGATTGCCTTCCTTTGCACATTTCTTTAGAACTTAAGAAGCACTTGAAAGTTCCTTCTTCAGCCACTCCATTGCTCCTCACATTAACTGTAAGCCAACCTGCTCCGCATGGAAAGAACTAAGCTAGAAAATGTTCTGTGTCTCCTAGCTGTAGTAAAAAGACCAAACAATGTAATAAAAAGAGCACACTACAGTTTAAGAAGACAGCAGGTTTGCTGCAGTACAAAGTTTTGTTCACTTCTGAGGGAGTGAAAGAAATTCACTAATTTTGGAAAGGTACAGGACAAATCAGTCCAATTTCAGCTCAGTGAATCTTTGCTTTCTGCCCTTCCTCCTGTTCCCATGCAAGCTGCTATCAGCAAGATGCACTGCAGCTGAACTCTCCTCTGCAGGGTTTGTATGGTGCACAGCTTTCTTCTTTAACATCTTCTGTAACTGAAGACATGGCTTAGAAACTGTAGGGAGAAGGTACTGAAATCAATTAAGTTCAGCATTAACCTCTCTTCAGGTATCTGGTAGCATTTCAGGTCACTAATAACTGCAGGTGCTACTTCGAATGTCACGGAAACCCCAGACATCAGAGACATAGACCACTTGCCATTAACCTGCAGAATCATTAACCTGCACTGAGTTTAGTCAGAAAATTCTTGAGCAAGGTGTTACATTTCCTCCTGTTTTACCCTGCTGCTACCCTTCATTCTATATGCTGGGGGAGCATCTGACTGTTGGAGATTAATTAGTAATTAAGAGTTGCTTCAAAAACATCACAAGGTCAGAGAAGAAAGCAACCTAATCATGTTGGAGAATAGTTAGAAATATATTCCAGTCTCCTGGGTCTTTCTTTTGAGCAGGAAATTTAAATAGTTTTATTTTGACCATACCAAACTGACCCCACTAACTAGGTGTAATAAACAAATGGGAGATATTTAAGCTGACATTTGAGCGGTCTCAAAGCCTTCTAAGCTTGTTCTGAGTAGATTAGTAGATAAGTGCTAACCTTCCTATTCTGGGATATGTTTCAAGGCAAGCATGAGGACTGATGACTTCATTTAACTCCAAAGTAGTCAATACTGTATCCTGAAAAATGCAAATAATTTGCTTAATTCTTATGACTCACTACCAGTTGACAGTGCTGGTGTTGGGATAAAAAAAACCCCTCTCTGCTTGGCACTGTATCTGAGTGCAAAAACTACATTTCCTCTACCATTCGATCAGTATGTGAATATATAATTATTAGCAAGGGGTGTGCAGTTTTCTCAAAAACACGTAGTGGATCTTATCTGATCTAATCCCAGAAAAACTGACTTAATAAATCTTTTTTTGAAACAATGGGTATGACTAGAAGTTTCACAGACTCCATAGTATACTTGTAGACTTTAATAAGATAGGGGCAAATAAATTCAGAACCAGCTCCCTTTATGCCAGCAGTATTGAAAACTCTGCAATTTGGTATGTTGTTGGGAGAAGCTTGCCAATTATTGGTATTCATTCAGCTTTGTCATATCTGTCAGTGATAGAGCTGCTCTCCAAACAGTCCTTAAATATTTGCTCAAATGCATCCTCATTCAGCAGAATACATGCCTAAGTCTCTACTATGTTCAGTGATTAGGACTTCAATCCAATTCCAGCACTTGACGTTGCAGTGGAGAATCCCTCTAATATGATTACCTTGTAGGACATCAATCCAGGGAAATCTTCAAAATAGAGCTTATAAAAAAAGAAGAACGTTAGTTCTTGGCTCTCAGGACTGTAAACTTCTAAATTCTATCACTCAGTTCTGTGTGACTGTGAAAGAAATAAAAGCAAGCTTTATCTTCAGCACTAAAGCAACAATCCTAAGCCTGTTACACAGACAATGCTAGAAAAGTTTTCAGGTTTTATCCTCAGCTGTACTAAAGCCAGATCCATAAAAAGGCTTAATTACTTTAAGTGGATGTTAGTCAAAAAAGTCAAAAATGGTAATTAATTAAACCATGAGTACCTCGTTAGATCCTATAGCTTCAGGAGGCACACAAGCTTTTTCCCAAGAAAGCTTCATGCTGCAACTATTACAAGCTATGCAGGCATTGCACCTCCTTATTTACGTTCCCCTTCCTCAGAAATTGAGGGTTGTCTGTCACTTATGTATGCTTTTGCACATTCAGCAGAGCACTGGCAAGACAGAGTTTGCATATGTAACATACAGCAGCCAGAGCCATTTGCATTTGAAAGAAAGAAGGAAAATTTCTGTAGCAAAGCACTTCTTCCAGCTGTGCTTTACCAGCAAAGAGTAAGCCAGTTGTCTGTATCCAAAGACACAAAGCCAAAGATGGGTTTCGTGCTGTGAATCCAATTCAGATTCTTTTCAGAGGAAAGATCCTCAGCCTGGGATAGTCAGGATTTCCAATGTGGTATCTCTTTGTCTCTTCCTCCTGCTCTGTGAGCGAACCGTGAATCCCATTCCTACCTGCCTGACTGTGGGTCCTGTACAGAAAGGACAAGTGGGTGACAGAAATCTGAAATTAATGCTGGAAGCTGGACATTTTAAAATTACATGCTGCCTTAGCTCAAGTCTTTGTAGACCCAAGCATAAGGCATTTTACTGTGTCCCTTTGGCAGTGTTTAAGAGATTTTCGTTACAAAGATTTAGGATTTTCACATTTAAAAGAGCTGTTTAATAGTTGCATTTGAATGCAACTATTAAAAGGCATTTTAGGGTTTTTTTGGGGGTATATAAGAAAAAATGTATGCAATATAACAAATTTATTACTTACCTAAGGGGTTTTTACTATTTGTTGCCTGCGTAAAAACTGTTTCCTAGCTGCCAAGCTGCGTTTCCCAGTTCCAGAGTGACACCTGTTCTCAGTCCAGCAGTTCAGTGAGTGTGACTTTGAGGCTCTCAGCTCTGTCAAGCACACGAACTCGCAGCACAAGAGCATCGCCACCTTTTAAATGCCTAGCATGACTGACCTCAGTAAAGTCAGAGCTCTACAGGGACTTGAGAAACGTCGTGGAAATTTGGTGCCTGATACTCTCAGCCCTCTTACACATCTCAGTGAGCCGGGGCTCCCCCATCTCGGGTGTGAGGCACGGTGTGGGGCTGGGTGCCTGCTGTGCCGTGGGGGTGCCGGTGAGCCGCTCGAAGGGGCGGGCGGGGGGC
>VXBX01004599.1:533348-631986 GCA_013400415.1 Scytalopus superciliaris | reverse complement strand
TATATATCTGGACATATATCCGTATAGACCCACATGCCAACGTATGCATCAGAAAATGCAACCCCCCCTTCTCGCTTAATGTGCAAACTTATTCTTTAAAGCCGGTTTATTGGCGAGGCAGACCCGGGGACAGGTGCGTTCCCCGCCCCGTTTCGCTTCACCTGTAGGTGCAGCAGCACATGCGGGTATCTCGATGTGCCGGTGGTGGCTGAACTGCCCCCGCAGGCAGCAGGGGGGCTCTGGGCTTGCAGGGGGGCTCTGGGCTTGCAGGGGGGCTCTGGGCTTACAGGGGGGCTCTGGGCTTGCAGGGAGGGCACAGCATCCCTCTGGGAGCGGCCCCGGCGAGCCGGCCTGTGCCACTGCAGCCCCCACACCACAGGGGACAAAGGATAAGTCAAAACTTTGCTGACTAACTGCGTGCTTCGTACAAAGTGGGTGGGAGTGTCGGTGTGCTGGAGGGTAGGAAGGCTCTGCAGAGGGATCGGGACAGGCTGGATCCATGGGCTGAGGCCAAAGGGACGAGGTTCAGTAAGGTGGAGTGCCGCCGGGTCCTGNGGACAGGCTGGATCCATGGGCTGAGGCCAAAGGTACGAGGTTCAGTAAGGTGGAGTGCCGCCGGGTCCTGCCCTTGAGTCACAACCCCAGGCAGCGCCACAGGGTGAGGGCAGAGTGGCTGGAAAGCTGCCCGTGGGAAAGGATCTGGGGCTGCTGGGTGACAGCCACTGAGCATGAGCCAGCGTGTGCCCAGGGGGCCGAGAAGGCCAGTGGGATCCTGGCTTGTAGCAGAAACAGTGTGGCCAGCAGGACCAGGGCAGTCATTGTCCCCCTGTATTCGGCACTGATTGAGGCCACACCTCGAGTGCTGCGTCCAGTTCTGTGTCCCTCAATTCAGAAAGGACATTGAGGTGCTGGAGTGAGTCCAGAGGAGGTCAATGGGTATGGTGAAGGAGCTGGAGCACAAGTCCTGTGAGGGAGCTGGTGTTGTTTAATGTGCAGAAAAAGAGGCTGAGGAGAGACCTTAGCACTCTCTACAATTACCTGAAAGGAGCCAGGTGGGAGTTGGCCCCTTCTCCTAAGCAGTTGGAGACAGCACAGTAGAATATAGCTTCAAGCTGTTACAGAGTTGGACATTAGAAAGAATTTCTTCACAGAAAGGGTTGTTAAACATTGTAATGGGCTGCCTGGGGAGGTGTTGGAGTCACTGTCTGTTCCTGGAGGTTTTTAAGGAAAGAGTGGATGTGGCACTGAGTGCGATGATGGTTGACATGGTAGTGTTTGGTCATAGGTTGGACTTGATGGTCTCAGAGGTCTTTTCCAACCTAATTGATTCTGTGATTCTGTGAAATACAAATCTGAGTGTGAAAGCACCCCCGACCAGGGGGGGAATAATTCTGGCATTTAAGGAGGAATATTAGTTGTAGCTGTATTCTGTATGGGGTATCCAGAGAAGGCAGGAGTATTTTTCAGATGGATCTAGTACTTGATGGATCACTGTACTTGATTTACACTCGCCTAATAGGAACATTTTAATGTCATGTGTCTCTATATAATTCTGTGAGAAAGAAGGTGTGGGGAAAAGTATCCTTGTTTGGCTGAATGGGTGAAAAGTCACAGTCAGTACTTAAAAGTTTTTCCAAGTTCGGTCCATCAGAAAGATGAGTGAAAACTTCTTGCCACAAGAAATGTATTCGTGCTAGGAAAAAAAACCTAGACAAGATACAATTCAGCAAAAAGTAGATCATAAAATTATAAAATGTCCTGAACTGGAAGAGACTCATGAGGATCATGAAGTCCAACTCCTGGTTCTGCACAAGATGTCCCAAGACCAGCACAATGTGCCTGAGAGCATTGTCCAAACACTCCTTGAGCTGTCAGGCTTGGTGCTGTGACCACTTCCCTGGGGAGCCTCTTCCAGTGCCCAACCACCCTGTGGGTGAAGAGCTGCTTTCTAATATCCAACCTAAACCTCCCCTATACAATTTCAGGCCAAATGTACTTTTTTTCTTTTGTCCTCAAGAACTGATATAACACACATTCTTACTGAATTCACCTGTTGACCTAAAGTGGTTTTTCACAATGAGATGTGGCTGGTAGAGATGCACTGACAATTTCTAGAAGAGGCATGGATTTAGGTGGCCGTGACACCTTCACCTGCTGTGGCAGTTTAAGGTGTCCCTGTGCCCTCAGACTTGTTTCTTCCTTGGTAGCAGAAGCGTCTGCTGCAGTAGCAGCAGGTATGTAGGATTCAGTCACTGATATGCAGAATCTGATGGTTTAGGTGATTAATGAATCATTGCCTGATGTTGCATCAGGGAAATGTATGTGTACGTTCTACCCCTGGGTCTTGGGAGCAGCAACCTCTGGCAGAAGGGCAGTGTTGGAGGATAATGGCCCCATATCAGTGACCCTAGGTAAAATAAGCAGATCCCTGGTTCAACAGCAATAAGGATGGTCATGCCAGGTCAGATTGAAGAGTCCTGCAGCCTGGTATGCCTTCTCTGACAGACTTCTTAACATCTATAATGTTTGGTTAAAGCCATGTCACAATGCCATTTGGTAAAACTTAGTAATACTAAGCTTTTTTACCTTTGTGTATTTTAGGTAATTTTGGAAAGTGACCCGCTTGTTGATTATATTTCTGGTAGATTAAGGGCTCTAGTGTCTTCAGACATAGATGCAGTGTTAAAAATGTCAGAGGTTACTGTATTCTTTTTGTCTCATTTTCACCATTGCCCTGTTTTCACACCTTTATGCAGAATTCTCTTTAGCAATTGGAAGACAAACAAGAAATGACCCCAGAGCTCTACTCCAGTTTGGTAATGTGATCCTTACTGGGCTTCTTACACAAAGTGTTTTAACAAGACTGCCAGAGACACCCTCTTCCTTAGTTTTCTAGAAGCCAGTCTGAATTTGGCCTACTCACCTTTTTGATATTGAATCTTCTTAGCAGAAGCTAAATAGTGATTTAAGTAATTTGAAGTATTTTGGTTCTTTGTAAGTTATTCTGGTTAGTTAATTCTTGAAATTCCATTTAATATTTGTCTGACAGCAATAGGAGGATAAACAGTGTCAGAAGCTGCAGATGGTTACATGTGGTAACTAATCAAAGTTGATAGACCCTTGAATGAGGATATTATTGTCCATGTCCTTTGAATTCTTTGGGTTTTATTTCTTTTGCTAATTTTAGAACAAAACAAAACAGTGGACTACATAACATAAGTCCAGGAAATTGTGAAAACAATTTAAAGATGACGTTATTAGTTGGCATTTAAAGGAGAGAAATAACTCAAGAATCCTTGTATTTTATTTGATGTGGTAGGTAGATCAAATTCATAATCAATGTTCTATGAAACTAATTTCCCATTGATTGATATTTCATTAGTCCCTTTTCCCTTTCTTGCATCCTGTTTTCTCAGTGTTTCTAGGCTGCCTCGTTAATTTCTTAATGTTTTGATGTAAAGAAAACTTCTTTTTAACTATAGAGAGACTGACATGATTAGGATATTTTCAAGCTGTTTGCTAAAAATGCATTTTAAACTGGTCTTTGAATCTTATAGTGAAGAATAATTTAAGTAGATTATCAAGTTTTGGACCTTTTTCATTCCTCTTGTTGTAAAACTTCATGAAACTTTGATTGACTCTGTAGTCTACGCTGTCTTTTACACAGACATAGTTACTGTATGTGCTCAAGAGAAGATAGTTTATAATCAAATAAAAAGCCTGTGTGCTTGTTAAAATGAAGTTATTTGTTTAGTATTCCAAATATTCAATATGACAGAATGTGGCAGAAGAGATGACTGAACTTTGGTAGTCCAATGCCACTGAGCAGTGTACTGATGTACTGTTTCTAGGAAACATGGGAGGAAGACACTGTAGCTTCCCTTTCACACAGTTTGTTTATAACATTTATTTGGGAAAATCTTTGGCTGCATGCATGAAAAAAATCTTGAATGAGTAAATTAAAAGCTCGAATATTTTGATTTCATTGATAAAAGCAGAACAACTAGCTATCTCTGTGCAGATTACTGTGTAGCTACATTTCCAAATTTCTAGACCAGGAATACTGTTGCATATGTTTAATCTGAATGTATTTTGGCTTTGTATTAAAAGGTGGTCATATTAAAAGGTGGCCCTGGAATACTTTACTGATTTAACAGAGTAAGTTTAGATCAGCTGAGGCTTTCTGAAGTCCACTTACTTAGTGTAGCTGTTCTGATTGTTACTGTTCTTTCTTCAGGATAAGGTTGTTCTTGCATTATTTGGTCAGTTGATGAAACAGTCTTAAAAAACCAACATCTAGGTTTAGCCATGGATAGAGCCTAAATTGAAAAAAACAGTATTTTTCATAGTTATTGGCAAGTACGAACTCTTTCTGTATTAATTATCTCAAGCTGACTTCATGGGTCATCTGTACTATGGGTGCCAGCAGATGCTACCCTATTACCCATGTCTACACAGAGAAGTTAATTCCATGTCCTGGTGCCATAGTTCAGTGAGGTGAGTGATGCTATCTTCATGCAAGGAATATTCAAAACTTGTGAGTTCTTTACCAGAGATTCAGCTTCCTCATGAGTTCGACCACTTCTATTGAAGTTAGACTTTCTAGTAAATAGTGCTTGAGTAGCTGGGCCTGTGTAGTGAAGTCCTTGATCTTGTGCATGTGTTGTTTAAGGAGGTGTCTCATGACTTTGAGCACTGCAGATAAGGTGAGTTCTTACCTGAAGTATTTCTCTAGTATTTCTTATCCTAGTTTAAGAGTTTCCTGGTATAAATCCTCTGTCCTACATCTGCTGTTCCCTGCCATTGCAGAAGTATGCCTAGGCACAGAGGTTCTTGAAAAGTGTTATAAGAAACATACATAAAAGCAAACCTTTCCAACAAACAAACAAACAGTCCAACCCCAGCTGCATGTGAGCCAGTTCAGACAAGTAGGGCGGTTGCTGGGAACGATGTGCTGAATGGCAGGCAGGCAGGCAGACTCTGGGTACTGGCAGGAGACAGAGCACAGGCAGACCTGAATGACTTAGCAAAACACTAACTCGACTGAGCTGACTTGTCAGACAGCACGTGTGTTCAGGAAGCATGTTGCCAGCGCCTGGCTTTAAGGGGAAGGGCTGGAGAGGTGGTGCACTGTGCTGCCGGACACAGACAGATTTCTTGTGTTGCAGCCTGCCGGCAGCTTCGGTCCCAGGAAGAGTGCTGCAGAGGCTAGCATGGGTGTGTGAAGAGTCACACTGAGCTGGCTCTTTGGTTTATTGTAGTGCTGCTTAGTTTGCCAACATGCTGCATCCCAGTAGCAAAGTATGATACACAGGAAGGCCTTACCAGCAACTTAAACCAGTTAGAGCAACACTGAACCTTTCTGTAGACATTGCAACCCCCTCCCGATATTTGTCATGTTATGTATGTACTGCACAAGGGTGTAGTAGGAAAGCCTGTTAGAGTTAGTCTTTATTAAGGTGAAATTGGAGTGCATGTTTTAAAGCACATCCACTTGTTACCTCTGCAAATATTTGACTACTTTGTCTACTGCACACAAGCTACTTCTTGTAGGGAGTAGAGTCCTTTGAACTTGCGTGCAAGCATTTTCACAAATGCAGCTTGGGCTTTTACCTCACTGTGAACCTTACAGTACAGCACTAGCAATTTGTTAAAAACCCCAAGGCAAGAGGGGAACTCTGTGTTCCTCTACTTGCATAACTGGCAAGACTGAACTCTATTGTGCAGAGGTGTTGGAAAAATTAAAAAGCTATGTAAATTGATGCCTTTTGGTATGACTGAAGGAAATATGAAGTGTGTATTGAATATAGCAGACTTCTGTGCATAACAATATTACGCAGTACAGTATTGTGTGGGAAATCAAATTAGCTCGTACATTAGCGTGCCACGGTGCAGCCTGGTTAGCCTGAGTCCTAGGAGCAACATAGCCACATCCATACAATTAACCATGCATTGAATGCCACAAAAATGTGGCTATTCTGCTGCTGCAGAGCTAACTCATTTCAAGCTGGTGTGGGGATGTCCACATGGTCTTGTGGTGTAGCCACACCTGATATTTTTGACAGTGTATATGAAAAGTAGTATGGTAACATGCTCTTTGGTTGGAAGGAACCTCAGGGAAGTGAGTGTTTTTGTTAACTTCTACCTGTTCCGTTTTTATTTCAAGTGTTGCTTTTAGAAACAAAGCTGATTTTTTTTTTTTAATCTCCTCATTTTTTTATAGTTTGTGATTTAGGCTAAACCCAGCATTTTTCTAAATAGTAAATGTATGAGTAGCCGGTTTGATTACAGTCTTATATGTGCCTTTTAAAAATAGGTTTAAAGCATGGTTGCTGTTGGTTTCTTTATTGACTTTCTTAAACTAATGTTATACACCTCTCAACTTCCGCATTAAGTTTATAATGTTTGATGAAAAACTGTTCCTGCAGTGATACTCTTACTGTGTTCATGTGTAATGAAATGTCACTGTTGGTTGGTGAACCTGCTACAGGTTCTTGGACAAGTCTTGGAATGCAGTACATTAATGATGGCTTAATACAGGAAAAACAACCACCCAAAGTGCAGATTCTGTCAGTGTGTTTGGGAAGTACTGTGCATTCAAATGTGCATCAGTTATAGTTTAAAAGACCTGAAGATCTTGTGTATCAGCACTGAAAAAATGGTTTGTGTGTATTTTGTGCCATTGTAGTAGCCCCCAGCAGTTAATTGTCTGTATGAAAGTGGTGTCTGCCTTGTAGCAGCTGGGTTTGGGAAGATGGTAGTGGAAAACGAGCTGTTATACAGCACGTTTCAGCTGCAGCTGTGGTGTAAGCTCAGCACAGATCCCCACAGAAATTGTTCTGAGCTAATTTGAGCTTCTGCAGTCTCTGCTCATCAGCTGGTGTAGGCAGTCAGGTCCTCTCCCAAGTCAACACTTGAGTCTCAGTCTTGGAATAGCAGTCCAGGGAGTGAAGTTGTTCCCCCCAAAAGCTGTTCTGAAACAGAAGACTGGTCTGGCTGCCTGTTCTGATACGCCCATCTGCTGTATCTCTTCACCTGTGAGTAATGAACAGGCAAGGAACAGGAAGTAATTTCAAAAACTGTAGCTGTTGCTGCTACCACAACTGTCTTGTTAGGGCAGTGGTGGCTTCTGAAGCTGCAACTACATGAGCAGTTGTGCCATAATCCTTCTCTGTGACAGACAGACACATGTATCCTTAACTCTCTATTCTGAAAGTGGTACTGGCAGTCAGCAGAGTAGTCGGTTGTGGAAGAAGAGGATTTGTGGGCTTTGTAATGAGCACAGGTCTGGAATGTGGAGACTTAAGGGTTGGTTTTCTTATATATGTCATACTTGGGATCTGTTTCACATTGTGCAATGGTAACATAAAAGTTAGGATACTTGCCTGTGAGATTATGAGGACAGTTTTGGGGCGAGACTTCACTGCAAAGATCTGTAGTGAAAGCGAGTTCCTTGCTCTTCATCATAGTGTGGGCGTGTTCTGCTGGTTTTAAAAAAAATTTCTCTGTGCACTTCAATGTGAGCTCAGTAGATGTGTTGCAGCACCAGTGTTATTACTGCCTGCTGTTTGAAAGAATTGCCACTTTAGGATTGCAAATTTATTCCAAGACCTTTGAAGACAGTATTTGATAGATTTTAACTTTCAGGGTCAAAATGAGAGGTTTTTCTTTCCTTCAGCTTTCCTTATGGGGTACTTTCCTTATTGAGGCACTGTGCTTTTATCCTTCTTGTGCAAGTTTGCATAGGTGCTGCCAGCAGACACTGGTGCCCTAGTAGGTTGGCAGTACAGGTTTCTATCTTGCATGTGGTTGCATACCGATTGGGCTAGAATTTTGCTTTCTGAATTTCAAATTACCTCTGCATTCTAAGTAAGACATTTGCCATGAATCTCAGAATGCCTGATTGTGCACCCTCTGGGATTGTTAGTCATTTTTGGTCTTACTGGTTGAGACATTCCACAGTAGTGGGAAGGTTGCTCCTTCCCTGGGGCCTCACAACAGTCCTTGATAAGGATCTGTGTGCTGTTGAGGGATAAAGCAGGCTGCTACATCGTGCAGTGAAACACTTGGAAAAAGCATTTCAGAAGTTGCATTATTATGTTTTTTAAGTTCACCAGACAAGAATAAACTTAACAGCCACAATGACATTATGAGAAACTTGAGAGCAGAAGTTTCCGTTACTCATGTGATGTTCCCTGTGGGTGACTGTCACATTCATGGGTTAGTTATTTCTGTGGTTTTTCACTTGTTGACATGTCTAATAAGTACTTTTCCTCTATAGCAAGGTTTAAAGTGTTTAAGCTGAAAGCTAAAAGGAGGCTCTTAATAAAAATGTGTGTTTACACTTTTGGAGAAAAACAGATAAGGTTGGTTATTTCTGGATGCATTCAAATTAGGAATTAACTTGATAGGATAAAGCATTTCAAGTGTGTATTACCTGTAATGTAAAAATTATGAAAATTGCAGTAAAATCTAAATATTAAACCTATATATATATATATAGTCATGGTGGGGATATCTAGAGGTATTGTTGTCACCTTTTTTATGGTAATGTGTTCCTTATGTGAAAAGTATTACAGAATTAGTAAGTTCTTGTAAAAATTTCTTAAAATTCATGAAATAACCTAGTTTCATTTGATAGTCAAATAACAAGTTTTATCAAACTTTGGTTCAAAAATGTTTACTCTTGTGACTACTACAGTTCTTCTGATTTAGACTGTACTGTCAAATATCAATATATTCTGATTATATATTCTGAATATATTCTGATTATAAAACTGACCTTTTTACATCAAGAAATGGTAATTTAACTAAGTTAAGTTAACTAAAGGAGCATTGCCTGAGGTTTCAACTGAACATATGTGTACATTGTCTTCTCTGAAACTTTCAGGCAGCTCCAGCTTTCTTTCCCCCCCAGTTTTCTACAATACTCTGGTGGCTTCAAACTGTTTTGAAATGTCCAGCTGAGTCAGAGGAATGAATAATTTAAAAAATTGACATCTAGAGACTATAGACATTATTTTTGGAGAGCAAAAAAAACAAAAAAAAAAAATCCAAAGAAAGATATTAAATTGAAAGGTGGACAGTTTTCTTGCATAAAAAAAAAAGTCAGCCAGACTTTCTGCCCTAATGTGTCTCACACAATCATAAAAGTAGAGCTTATGGTTAGCATAGTAACATCAGCCTGTGCCTATCCAAGTCACTGCCCAATTTCTCTAGTGGATAGTTCTTCAAGGCATTGGTTGCTTAAATGGAGAAAGGAAAGTGTGTCTTTAATGAACTCAAAAGGTATGATTGTGGACTGAAATATGAGTTTTAAGTACCAGTTTTCATTATAATACACATAGAAAGAGGTGTTTGCTTCACACAGTGAACAAGAAGACTGCCGACTTCAAGGTGGTGTGAGCTGAGAGCAGCTAACATCAAAGTTGTTCTTGATGGCATCAATTAATACTTGGGTGAGGATCATACCCAAATTATGTAGTAAGAACTGTATTTTCAATGGCCATGGGATTGTGCCATAATTAAAATCTTGGCTTTGGTGCCTTTTGCCATCTTCCTTTTCTAGCACGCCACTATTCTAGTGTGCAGCAGGTGTTAATGGAATCATTCATGATAGTCAGCTTAATGTAGACAGGTACTAAATGTTTCCTGTATTATGTTGTTTCATGTGGTTTTGTTCTTTCTGTACTCCTGCTCTTTACTTCCCATTAGCACTTTTAAAGTAATCTCATTGTTCCTTTTATTAGCTAAGAAGAACGACAACAGAGCTGCAGAATTCATAATACTCTGAGAAAAATAGTTTCTGAAAATGAGTGGATTCTGTGCTGTAACTGAAGAGTTTGGAAAGGAAGTAAACGTGATTCAGGTTGCATGTGTGAAAACGAGAAAAGTCATAGAATAAATAATATGTTAGAGTCTCTGTATTGGCTTGAATTGTTGGGCAAGAGTTTGTGTTTTATTACATCAGCTGCACCAACAGCTTAGGATGAATTTCTGGATATACAACTGCTGGATATTTCAGTTGGCAGTTTCTAGTAAATGCGTATTGCAGATTTCTCTGTTCTCTGCTTGCTTTCCTCTGAATGTCCTTTCTGAAAGTCATGCTCCTAGAGGGAAAGAAGTTCTGACTGCACAAACATCCTGATTATTTCAATTTCTTTATGAATACTTGTAATGATCAAATGGAAGGAAGATAAATGTAATGTAAATTGACTTAGGTATGTTTCCTTGAATGGTGGATCCAAGTGTGGTGGAGAGAAAGTCAGTTTATTCAGAACATTTATTCATGTGGTTTCTGCTTCACAGCCTCTTAAGAAAAAGCTAATCTTAATCCTTAATGCAAAGGAAACAGAAATGTTTGTTTTAACTAGATGTGCATGCATATTTTTATAAATAAAAAGAGTGATTATTTTATTTCCTGAAATGTGATTGAGCCTTAGGAGGGCAGCACAGGAGGACATAACCTCTATAGGTGCAGAGAAGTTAGGTTTAATTATAGCCAAACAATTAATTTCATGAGACAATGTTGGAAACAAAATGTCTGGTTAGCATGTAACTGTCGTTAATATCTCCAAAGACTTCCTTTGATTAGTGTGTTCTTTCTATCTATTTGCAAGTTGTTCAGAACTTGGGAAGTTGTTGACCTAAAAAGTCAAGGTGGTGTCACTATTACTGTGTTTTTCAGTAACCTGTTTAAATGTGTCACTTATCGAATGTGAGAGACTTTTCTCTAAAATGGCTTTTTTGTTTATTTGGTCTTTTGTCTTTTAGATAAAGCGCCTTTGTCAAAGAGTTTGTTACTAGTCCTAAGTGCCATCTCGATTCTATTGACTCTGCTCTTCCAACATTACCAGAAGTTCTTTGCATATAACCTACAAGCTATTAAAGAGGATTTTCAGGTAAGAGTTAGTTCATTTTGTATGAAAAGAGACTTCAGACTGTGGTCTTCTATGCAATTCTCCCTGCTCCCACTCCCCCCTCCACCTCCAGTCTGTTTCTCATCTGGTTCTTTTCCTTTGTTCACTGTTGTAGGCCAGCTTGTTCTCACCCTTTTTTTTTGTCATCCCAGTATGCCACTTTTTGGAAAGCATGACAAAAACTGATCTGAAAGAATCAACATAGCTTTTCACTTCTTTATTGTGTCTGGGAAATTATTTGGTTTGTGTGATTTTTCATTTCAGGCACTGTCATTTGGAAACTTGCTGTGAATGATGTGTGATTTAACCCCTAAGTCTTTTGATATGAATGTTAGTATCTTACTGTGCCTAATTTTTGAGGCTGAAGAGGGTTATTATGATTGGGCTTTCTGATTATATAGGATTTATTTTAACAGCGGAGGCTATAGCTTTCATTCTGTAACTTCTGCTGTAGTTAGTTGTGGAAAACTAAATTTTGCCTGCTGTATAGAACTGCTGCTTCTAATTTGAAGATTCCAAGTGATGGAGTTTGTCATACTTCTCAGGCTGAATTGGTTAATTTCTTCCTAGACATTTCTTACTTATTTCAAACTGAGATACTCTATCTTTTGGGTATTGTATCTTGGAACATTTTATTTTAAGCGTAATTAAGGATCCTGTAGCTTTAATTGTTGAAATAATGCACTTAGAAGCATTAAGTTCTGTGGTAATTTTGTTTGGGTGTTTCATTTTAATTTTTGGAAGTGGCAAACTATTGCTCATCAGAGAAGGGGCAGCAAATGCCTCTGTATTTCTCTTACCCCGCAGATTTTACAGTTGCATCTAAAAAAGGTACGTACTCAATGTCTTCGAGAATGCCAGCTGTAGCCTATAAGCTTTAAAATATTATTAGACTAGCTGGTGATACTCTGTGCCTTTGCACTCTCTGTAATCTTTCATGTCAAGAACAAGAGCTTTATTGTAATAACGTAGATTACAAATCTACAGGAGCACTACTCTTATTTTCCAAATGTCGTGCTAATGCTTTGCAGCAAAAATTCATAAATGATGTCTGCCTTTTAAAAAATGTTACAACCAAGCGTTTTGGGAGGGGGATGAAAAGGTCTGAGAAACTATTCAAGTTTTAAATGGAAATTGTGTTGAGTTTGGGATTTGTTTGTTTATTTGTTTTTCCATTTGTCTTTAGAGGAGTCATCTCTTTCCATTTGTTTGATCTGCTGAAAAACAGTAGTAGCTGTGTTCTATTCAAAGAAACCATTTTTACTGTGTCTTAAATATAAACATTTGCAATTATCTGTAAAACATACGACACTTTTATTGTGGTGCTTTGGGGAATTTGTGGGTTTGGATTTTTTCTTTCATGAGACTGTTGTTTCATTTATTGCCGTAGCCTTTACAGTAAGCTATATACTATATCATTGCATACCTCTGGGATCAGGGAGAGCAGGTTGTTTAGCTCCTGTCTGATTCTAATATTCAAGTGAGAACTCTTAAAAGAAAATTTGTTTAGAATAGTTTCACCTGCAAAGATGAGTTTAATGGAAAGGATTTTTTTGAGGGGCTGAACAGACATTTTGGGTGTTGGATTCCACTTCTTAAAGCTGGTAGAGAGCACAGGAAATAAAGCGAGTAGTTGAAGAAGAGTACATTTAATTTGGAAGGCTAGAAGTACTGTCCAAAATGAAAAGATGTTTGTCTCCATACAGAGGACCCTCAAGAGCAGTGAAGATGCTGTGTGTAAAATGAGGATCTTCGTTACATCAGATCTATGTATTTTTTTAAGCCAGCTGAAGCAAAGAGCAGTTAGGCTAGAAGCCTTTCATAGTCTGGGTGAGGGCTGTTCAGTTAATGCATGCCATGAAATATTCAACTGCAGGGTCGCAGCCCTGCTAGTTTGAACTTCAAGAGGAATGGTACCTCAGGCTAGGTTTTAACACTGGGTATATTAACATGGGGCAGTTGGAATGGTGAGGTCCTGCTTCCTTCCTCTTGTTGAGTACTTGGGTATGCCAGGAAAATTAGAGACAGAAGCATTGGTTGAGTCCTGGAGACCTTGAGAAACATAAGGGAGGTTAGAATGCCTAGCAGGGCTGTGGCTTAGGAGAGGGAGCAGACGGAGGTGAAGCTGAGCTGGAAGCTAGCAAGAGAGATGAAGGGCAGCAAGCAAAGTTTCTGTAATAAGGATCTGGCAGTGTAATTGTGAGACTTTCTCTAGCAACTTCACACAGTCGTGGAAATTGGTGGAGGTACACGATGACTGGAGAAAGGCAAACATCACGTTCATCTTTGGGAAGGGCAGAAAGGAAGATCCAGTTAACATCAGCCCCTCAGCCTTACCTTGGTTCGTGGGAAGGTCTTGGAGCAAAGCTTTTTAGAAGCAATTTCTCAAGATGTACAGGATACAAAGGTGACTGGGAGAAGCTGAGGTGAACTGGACAGATCCTGTGGGTCATGATTGGTTGCACAGCTGGTGTTGGCAACAAGGATTTGGGTTTTGTGCCGATGAGACCCTCTCTGAAAATTGAAGACTACTTGGAAGAAATGGGATCCATCTCACCAAGTGATACAAAGGCATCTTTGCTAACAGGCCAAGCTGGTGAGGAGAACATCAAGACCGGAACAACACAGGAGGGAGATGACAGCCCACAGTCAACTGAGAAGATAGTGGAGTGGGTTAGTCAACAAAGGATTCATGTGGATGGATGACAGGATGATACTAACAGAAGGGTTCTTGTAATCAGCAAAACAGGACTGAAAGAGACCTACGTCATGAATCCTACTGCACATAAATAAGAAAGTACCTATGAAACAGAATTATGTGGAAGACTCATGTGTTTTCTGGGAAATCAGCATGACTAGGTGCCTCTCTGAGGTGTGTGTACACCAGGGCACATGACATAAGGAACTAGTAAGGGGAATTAAAGGTCATATGCCTTTACATATGCAATTTCACAGGGATCATGAAGATGTGGTAGGTTAGGTCATGTGATAAGGGTGGCTGAAAAGCCCGACAGTGTCCTAGGCTGCATTAGAAAGAGCCTCACAAGGAGGCCTGGTGGAGTGATCTTTCATCTTGACTGAACCAAACTGAGGCCACATCTGAAATGTTGTCCCTTGCGCTGGGGTCTTGTGCTATATCCTGAAAGACAGACCTTGACATCCTGCAGAGAGTCCAGCAGAGGGCCACCAGTCTGGTAAGGTGTATGAGGAGAGGCTGAGAGAGCTGGGCTTGTTTAACCTGGAGAAGAGAAGGCTTAGGGTAGATCCTTCCAGTGTGTGTAAGTACCTTGTGTGAGGGAGCCAGGTCCAGTGAAGGGAGAAGAGGCAATGGGCATTAATTGAAATACAAGAAATTCCAATTAAAGAAAAAGGTTTTTTACTGTAAAACTGATGGAACAGAGTACAGCTTTCCCAGTCCAAACCAGCCTGGACACATTCAGTTAACATCCTTCAATTGACTTTGTTTTGAGTGAAAATGGCAGACTAGATGATCTGCAGAGGTCCTTTACTACCCTCAACCATTCTATGAAAGCATGCCTGACCAAATGGTTGTGCTTTTCCATGAAGCAAAGTGGTGCTGCAGACAAGGGTGAGTCAGTGGATTTTGCATACCTTGACTTTAGCAGGCCCTTTTGCCTGGTCTTGCATTGTGTCCTTGAAAGCAAATTGGTGAGGTAGGTACTGAATAACTGGACAGAAAGCTGTGTGGGAAATTGGCTGGACTCTCAATGGAGTTATGGTCATTAGTGCAAAATCCACTTGGCAGGTGTTAATTAGGGGAGGACCTCTTGGAGATTAGTGCTGGGACTAGTACTGTTTAATGCATTCATTAGTTACTTGGATGATTGGGATGGAGTGCACTTTGAGCACATTTGCGCATAAGGTTTGTATGATCCAAAATTGGTGGGAATGGTCAATATTTTGGAAAGCACAGCTGCTATTCAGAGAGACCTTGGCAAGCCCAAGAAATGGGATGACAGGAATTTCACAAATTGAAAAGTCCTGCTTCTGGGATGGAATAACCCCAGGCTCCAACAGTGCAGGCTAGGGGGGCAAGTGCTTGGGAATTAGCTCTGCAGAGAAGGATCCACGGATCTTGATGCACAAGAGGAGCCAAAAAGGCCAACTGTTTCCTGGACTGCATTAGTGAGACTGTGGCAAGTAGGTGGAAGCAAGTGTCCCTACTCCTCTAGCTGACAGCACTCCAGATGTGTCTCAAAAATGCCCAGTTCTGGATTCATCTGTACAAGAGTCACAGAATGACAGGACATGCTGAGTTGGAAGGGATCCACAAGGATCAAGTCCAGCTCCTGGCCCTGCACAGGACCATTCCCCAGAGTCACACCATGTGCCCAATAGTATTGTCCAAACATTTCTTGAACTCTGTCAGACTTGGTGCTGTGACCACTTCCCTGAGGAGCCTGTTCCAGTGCCCAACCACCCTCTGACTGAAGAACCATTTTCTAATATCCAACCTAAACCTCCCCTGACACAACTTCAAGCCATTCCCCCAGCTCCTGTCACTGGTCACCACAGAGAAGAGATCAGTGCCTGCCCCTCCTGTGCCCCTCACAAGGATGTTGTAACTGCAATGGGGTCTCCCCTCAGTCTCCTCTCCTCCAGGCTGAACACACCAAGTGCCCTCAGCCGCTCCTCATGCGGCTTCCCCTCAGGGCCCTTCACCATCTTTGTTGCCCTCCTTTGGATGCTCTCTAATGGCTGTACCAGTACAGAGTAGAGCAGGACAATCACCTCCCTTGAAGATATGAACATACAGGAGTGGGGTCACCAAGACAGTCAGAGGAGGTGGAGTGTGTGACATACAAGGAATGGCTGAGAGCAATGGGTCTGCCCAGCCTCAAGAAGAGAAGGCAAAGAGCAGACACTTTATTGCTATATACAAGTAGCTATGGAGAAGCTGGAGCCAGACTCTGCTTGGAGTTGCCTGAGGTAGTGCAAAAGGTAGTGGATGCAAGATGGAACATGGGAAATTCTGCCTAGATTGTAAGGATGTGATTTAGTTTTTTAAACCATCAAGGTGGCCAAAAACTGGTACAGGTTTCAGAGAGGTTCTGGAAACTGCATCCTCAGAGGTGTTCAAGACTTAACTTGACATGGTCCTAAGGAAGCTGATCTGATTAGAACAATTACACCTGGACTAGTTTGTATCTGGAGGTTGCTTCAAAAATAATGTTTTTTATAGTTCTAAATTCACTAGGATTGTGATTCCCATTTTTATTTGTAAATGTAAACTAGGGACATAAAAGGGTATCTGAGTTAATTTCAATTGTAGATTTATTTTATGAGTTAGACATCTGCCTTGAAAATACTTTAAGGAGACTTCTTGAACTCTCCATAACATTTTACTCTCTGTATTTCCCTCCTTAAATGTACTACATTTCTGTTGCCTGACTCCAGTATTGCATTCACTGTGAGCACAAATTCTGTAAAGAATTTCCTTGAAAGAAGAGAGGTGTAACATGATGATCATTAACCTTCCAGATCTGGAGACTTGTATGTGGAAGAACAATATGTCTTGATTTGAAAGACACATTCTGCAGCAGTCTGCTCATTTACAACTTTAGAATATTTGAAAGAAGATATGGCAGCAGAAAATTTTCAGTAAGTTCCATTTTTGACTTTTTTTTTAACAGAAACTATTTTCTACACTGTTTAGAATCTTGTAGTCTTGGATGAATACTGCAGTTTTATTATTAACATTTTGTATAGAAATGCATGTTAAAGTATTTTTTAAATGATTTTATTTTCATAAATTAAAGTTTATATTGTTAATATCTTCCAGTTGGTGGATTATTCTAATTACTGTTTGCAGCTGTATGTGTTGAAAGTTACTAGACCCATAGAATTTAATTTTGGAAGCAAATTAACTCTTCATTCTTCAGTATCTAGACAAATAGATTTGGAATTACGCTGTGTTAAAGATTGTATTTATCTTGTAGTGGTTTTCTTATTTTTTCTTTTATTTAGAGATAGATTAAAACCTTGGTTTTAATCTGTTGCATTGATTCAAATTAACCTTTTTTCTTTGCAGTCTTTTTTACTGGGTGTTTGGATGCTCTCAGCTTTGTTTGATCTTCTCCTTGTAGAAATCGCTCAGTATATATTTGGCATCACCATCAACAGCTTGCCTTCTGGTTTGTAAGTAGCTTCTAATGGATTGGTTATTTTAGATATAGTTTTAAGGGATCGTTTTCTGAAGATTTTTAATTAAAAGAACCTTCTTCATGTAGCACTTCAACTTAAATTTAATCCTCTTTTGAACTGAAGTGTAAAGGGTCTTGGTACAACTATTATAATTTCAAACATTTGTTTCTTACTTATGATCTGTGTTTAGTTTAAAATTTATCCATATAATGATTAGTTTCCATTCTGTTAGTCCCATTTCCCCAGGCAGCATGATTGAAACATAGGTTGCAGTGCACAAATGATTGCTGTATTTGTTCAGTCTAAATTGTTTGGGTTCATTCAATTTGTAAGTCTGAAAACTGAAATTGGGTTGGCCCTGATTTCTTTCTTAAATCAGAAAGGCAACAGAACTAACTGTAAGTCACATCCTTTATGTTCACTTCTAAATGCATATACATTTCATACTGGTATTTTGTATGTGTTTCAAGAATTGGGTGTTAGAGCGTGTTACTCTAGTGCTTGCAGCTGCAGTTCTTACAGCTTTAAGGTGTTTAGTGGTTCGGTTTCACATAACCTATATTTGACATTTCTGCACTTAATAAAAGATGTTACAGTAGAACTATAGAGCTTGCAACCCTATGTGGTTAAGCTTCTGAGCAGTGAGATCAGCCTCATACAGACTTGAGTTTCTTTATGTTGCACACTCTGAGATAATAATAAAAGCTCTTGCAGTGAGATTCTTAGTATTAAACACCACATTAGACTTCTTTTATTTCTACTTTTCCAGAGTGCCTGTTGAAAGTAGCTAAAGACTGATTTGATGAAGAAGAAAAAGCATGTATTTGACATAGTAAAGATATGTTTTTGTAGTGTTTAAGTAGTCCAAAGGAGGTAAAAGCTTGAGTAGTTACTGCAGTTACTTATCATGGTTGTTACCTTGAGCTTGTTTCTAGGACATAGGCTGCTAGTGTGTCTGCATAAATTCATATGTTCATATGTGTAAAAAGATACTTTGTGCAAAAGTAGGGTGTAATAAATATGCACATCATACCTGCAGGGTATGAACAATTTGACTGTTATACCCTTTGATGGTATTTTAATGACTGCAGAATGTAGTCAGTTACAAAGAAATCTGCATCAAAGAAGTTTTTAATTACATGAAATATAAATTTTACCTACTATGCCTTCTCTTTAATTGTACTGACATTGATCTTGAGAGAACAAAGTTAGTTTTAGAAGTGTGTGGTGCACAGTAGTTTCAGGAACATTTCATTGTGCCAATACAAAAAAATTAATGTATACATTGCATCATAATTCCTCAGTGTTGTCAGCTTTATTATATTAATAGTCACTTTTTCATGCCTGACAATATTCACAGTCTTTTGAGATGACAAAAGCATCAGAAACTTAACGCTGACTAGGTTTAGTTCATTTCAGGTAAAACAACAAAAGATGTTGAGCAAATATAGAGGTGCAATTATTATTCTGCTTCTCTTATATTTACAGCGCAACAAATATATCTTAATTCTGGCCTAGAACATTCTTCTTTGTGGTCAAAATTCTAGAATTTGGGAATAGAATCACTTGTTTACATTATAAAAGTCCCTTGACAGTTTTTTATATCATTTCACTGTTCATATTATTGAGTGATCTTACACTTCCAGTTCGAAAACTTTTCCTGCGCACACTTCGAAGGTAATTGCGATAGAGGATGACACTGATGACTCTTGCCTGGAATTGTTTAGAAACTATATAGTACAGTATAACATCCAGGCATGTACTGAGATTCATCAGAAAGGTGGTAAAGGCTGCCCAAGGACTGTAAGTTGTATTTTCATCTTGCAACATCAGGAAGGCGAAGCAAACATGGAAGGGCACAAAGCAGATGAGTACCTGAGCAATTAGAGTAACTATAATTCTTATGGATCTCTCCTTGGCCTTAGGCTTCAGTTTGGAAGTCTTTCCATGGATAAAATTGTAAATAATGATGAGGTAGCACCCCATCATGATGAACAAGGGGATCAAAAAGAAAAAAATCAAGCGAGAAAAGTTCAATGTATTCACTTCCTTTAAATGGATGATATCAAGCATTTTCATGCAGGTGGTGAAATTTGAGGCTTTGTCTGGATCAGACCGTAAAAACACCAATGGGGACGTTGTTGCGAGGGTCATTACCCAGATTCCAATGCAAGCCAGCACGGCTTTTTTTGTGTTTTTTAGTTCTTTGACATGTTTGGGCTGGACAATAGCCATAAATCTGTCTACGCTTATAAAAGCAAGCAACCACAGAGCAATGGCTGGATAAAATACAGTGAAAGCACCAATAATCCGACAGAATGTGTCTCCAAAAGGCCACATTTCTTTCCCATAGTAGATTATTCGAAAAGGCAAGGAAAATATAAAAATTATGTCCAGTAATGCCACATTCATCATGTATACAGTTATAGTTGTTCTCTTCTTGGTAGTGCAGCTGAAAACCCATAGTGCAGTGGCATTCACCAACAATCCCACTGAGAATATGAAACTGTAGAAGACCAGTGATGCAATCCTGTATTCTTCAGGGTGGTGATTTTCAGGCATCATAGTTTAATTGAACTTAGGAATAGTTGTTGCACTCCATTAATACCCTAAAAGCAGATAAAATATGGGAAGTTATTCTCAGTCAAATAAAATCTATCTTTATAAATAGGCAGGATGACTGTTTTAGGATGTTGTTTAGTGATGAGACCATATTGTTTAGCTGTGAAAACATGCTAGCTTTGTTGCTTTTTCTGTCTGCAAATATATTACTGTGCTCTGAGGAAATACATGTACTGTCAGACTCATGATAAACACTATTTATAAGCATGTTTAAATCAAATATTTTAATTCTTAAGTGATTTCTTACATAAGGAATCAAAAAGTCAAGATGGACACTTTGAGTGTGTTTCAGTAGCTGATAATCAGATTGAAACAGTTGTATTTGAGGTATGAGACCTATTTTCTAAAGAAAGTATTTTTTTCAAGTTGTCCCTGTTGAAAAAGTTTTGACTAAAACTAGTTCTGAAAAGAAATAAGCGAGCATGGCATGTTGGGACACTTGGCTATGCAAAGTGAAGTATTGATTTTGCCTTTTGTCTGTGTAGGAACTACTTAGCTTCCAAAAGAACAAGTGCTTGCTGCTGTTCATAAAATACACTACAAAGCTATCTTAGTAGCTACATAGCATCTAATACAGTATTTAATCCCAGGCCATCAGAACCACCCACCTAACATATGAATGAGATGAATAGATTAATCGACTTCCTATTAAAAAAAGTAAAAAGATGGGAAGCAGTGCAGTCTGTGACTAGGCCATATGTGAGCAGTATGTGTGGGGTGCAAGCATTGCTGGCTGATAGCCAGCTACCGCAGAGCACAGTGTGTTGCTTCTCTCAGCCTCTTGGTTATAGGAGTTCAACATCTGATATGTCACTGTGCCCGCTCAGGTGATGAGAGCTGAAGGAGGTTTATCCCCTGGTGTGCCTTGGAGCCACTTGAGGATGGCAGACCTTACCTGGAATTTGCATGGGTGCTTTGGTTAACCCTCACACCCTGCACTTTCCTGGCTCTTGTTGTAGTCACAGTTTTGCAACTTTGTGTGGGAGGGTTCGTCTTGCTTGGCCTTTAGCCCAGCCCCGTGGCAGCTTTGTGAAGAGGAGGAAGAGGAGGAAAGAGTTAGTTGTTTGTCTGATCTTCCTACTTGTGACAAAGAGCCAAGGAAGATCTACAGTGCTGGCTAGGTGCCAGGACTGTTTTCTATAGCAGAAGAGTGCATAGTTCCTGTGCGTTTTATCTCCAGTGCTTACTGAAGAGCCCCTGGAGTCACTGGTTTCTTAAAGTCTGTCTGTATTAATTCTGAATGATTCCTCTGATGCTTGTCTGTATCAATCTTATTGTTTAATGATATATGACTTTTTGAATGTCTAATGTGAATTGTAAAAGCCATATTGTGTGCAAGAACACAGACTTTCAGAACAAAACCTTTTCCTCCAGGTCCTTAGTGTGAGTTAGGTAGCAGTGACTCCACTGGAAGGACTGTGCACGTATCTCTCTTTCCAGTCCCCTCTTTTATCCTTTGTCTGTCCCTTATATTTGCTCAGTTCCCCTGAGGAGGACATGGCTTTCAGTGGAGCACAGACAGATCAAGCAACAAGATCTTCTTCTGGTTTTAGTTTAATGACAACAAACATTTTTCCTTTAGTGACAAGTGTACTAACCAATGGTTTACATTTTTGTAAAAATCCTAAACAACAGTATTTATAGTATTGTGCTTTTACAAATGCAATCATTTTGCTTTAAATGTTATTTATAGAATGCTGATGATATTTTGAAAGTGCTTTAAGGAATTAAATATCTTGTCATTAGTTCTAGAATTAATGCCTGTGTTCAGCTTCTGAACAAAGAGGTTTTTTCATAGCAACATGCATAAACAGCCAAATTACTTTGTTACCATAGCATAAGAGATTGCTACTCACCCTTTGTGCACTATAAAGATTCTTCAGAGATGCTCCTTTCATGGCCCCAAATCTGTAGAAGGTTTAGACTTCCTCTTCTTTGCCCAGCTTCACTTAGCTAAAATAGCTCCTCTTCACAGGCAGGAAACAATGACGTCATCTCGCTAGTTCTGAGCTCCTTCATTGGTCATACTTAAAAGTTACTATTTCACTTAAGTGTGATGTCTGTGAATTGGTATTTCTAGTACCTTTCAACCGTCAAACTTTTACAATATTTCCAGTGTGGTTAAACTGGACTAGTGTACTATGTATTTTTTCAAAACATGCTTTTAAATGTTTGTGGTATAATGAAAGCATATTTTAGGTTAAGGTTTATATGAAAAGGTATCTGCAAGAATACACATCTTGGTTATGCAGAAGATTCTAACAAGCACAATGCAAATGTATTTTTCAGTAGAGCACAGTTGGGTGTTTTTGTGGAAATCCCCATGTTATTTATGTTGCCTTGGATAGTTGTCAGTCTGAAAGTGACAGAAATGAAGTTTGAAATGAAAAGTTTGTTTCACTTTAATAGCAACTTTGTTTATGCCTATACTTACAATATTTTACTAACACAGCAGCAGTGTTTCTATATTTTATTTGCTGTCTGAATAATTACATGCCTATTCAAGAGCTTTGCAGAAAAATGCTGCATGGAGAGAGGTTTTAGCCTATGTTAAAATGGAGTAAAATCCTACAACTGTGTCACTGTACCAGACATCCTTGGTGGGATGGGAGTATTCACAAAAGCTAATAGGTAAAGAAGACTAATTTCCTACCTTTTCTCTCTGTCAGCTTGAAAAAAGATTCAGCCTTTGAAAGAACCCTTCAGAGAAGGAAATAATTCCAAGTTCTCTGTAGGGTGCTTGCTTGCACCAGGTCTCTGAGTGGCAGTCTTTGGGACGTTGAAGCACAATACAGGGAGTTTGGTACCTCTTGGCATCTCTGTGCACATGTACACACACACACACACACAAATGTAGCAGAGGGCTGTGTGTTGAAGAAAGAAACAGCAATGTTTCGGTGTCTACCTGATATGCCATCAAGAATTTGCCAGGATGTGCTCTTGGTGCCAGAAGCAACAAAGTTCAGATGTAAGCAGAATCAGGTTTGTTTGTGCGAATGTCTTTCTCCAGTTACTCTAAAAGTAATGTAGATAGGTGATCCTCACTTAGTGCTAAAGGTAACTAGTGAAAACTCCCCTCTCTGCTGGAGAAGTGTAATTTGTCTCAGTTGAATGGGTTTGTGGTAGTGTTGCCTGGAATACCTAGGAAGAAAACTTCCACGACAGGGCAAGGCAGAGAAAAGATCCTTTACTATGTGTAGGTATTTGTGTAGGTCAGTGTGATGGTTAAAATAATCAAGGGAGGGACCTGGATAATTTTCAGTGTGTAGATTAATAATACCTTTAAATATATAGTTTTTTTTCTTGTTGAGGTGAACTAATACCAAACTTATTTTTTTTCTGATAATTCCAAAAGCCTTTTAAATGCAAACAGCTGCAAATCCTACACAGACCATCCTATAGAAATATAAATCTTTTTAAAAGTGCTTAATATTTTAGGATTAAGGAGTATATTGGGAGGACTAGCCAGTGTTGAAATTCTTCAGTGGCTTTATTATTAGCAAAACAACTCTGGAGCATGCTTCAGCAGGATGAAGCACTGTTTTCAACTGCTTAGTGAAAGCTCAGTGAAATTCTGTGCCATATGTATTTTTAAAAGGTTTAAAAAAAGCGTGTGTGGCTCCTGCAAGAGAATAACTGGACTTTTGAACTCCCCTAGAAAAGAACACTTTATTTTGGGAAAAATACAGGAGGCTGGATGGAGGTCCATTCCAACCTGAACTGTGCTGTGAATTTACCAAAACAAGCAAGTGGACAGCTGTGTCCTCCTTAGCTAAAGAGGGATTACAAAAGTGATTCTGGGTTTGAATGGAAACAGGCAGAGGCTGAGGCTGGGATCAGAAAAGCTGTATGGTGTGGGCTGCCTCGGCTTGTGGTCTTCTCGGGGGCAGGTCAGCAGTGTGACCTTTTACAGCTGTGTCTCCTTTTCTTTGGAAGGTGGCTGATGTCTTGAACCTGCAGGGGAGGTCATGCTTTGTGAGGGCAGCTGGAATCAAGTCCCACAGTTTAAAAGGTGGACGACAGCAGCCCCTTTGAGTTTGCTGGCAGGTTAGCTATCCATCTGGTTGCCACAGTATAGTCACGTCAATCTGTGTTCTGCTTTCACTCAGGCTTTTCAGAGCCTTCCTGGTGCAAGGAAGCAGCCAAACTGCTCTGCTGCTGGCAGGCCTTCCCCCTGAGCACGGAGGGGCAGCTCTGTCCGACAGCAGTCTGCTGAAAAGAGGTGTTTGCTCTACCAGCAAGACTCTGCTCCTTCTTGCCTAGATGCTCAGGCTGGCTGCCTCTGCAGGGTGATAAGCGTTTGGAGGTGAGCACCCAAGTCAGCCTGTGGTTTGCGAGAGGCAGTGGGCTGCTCTTCTCTGCTATATTCCCCTGTTGCTTTGCTTTCTGTTGTAAGGAAGCACCTGGCTTTATTTTTGTTTTCCTCTGTGCTGTTTTATCAGCTAGAAATGGGTGCGTTGCATTGGTTTCCCCTAGATGGGCATGTACTTCCTCTGCTCCAGCTTTTACTGAAGTAAATGCTTAGCTCTCTCCAGGGTATTTTTTTTGCTATTCTGAAGTTCGGGGAGTAAACAAGGTAATTTTAGTTGCATTATGTTGTGTTAAAGCCGATTTTAAGCAGTTAAAAGCTAAGCCAATATACTTCATGTCTGAGGATAAGGCAGAGTGTGCATGTGGTCTATTACGGTGCCTTCAATAACTGGCAGTAAGCCTTAGAAGAAATGAGCTTGAGCACTTGCAACAACCTCGAAGTGCAGCACTGAAGGGATCATCTTCATGCTGTTGCTTTTGCAGAATTAATGTACTGCTGGGTCTTCAGTGGTTTGGTCATGGTATGGAAAAGTATGTTTTGCCTGTCCACTTACTGTGTACTCTAAGCTTTGTCTAGCTGATACAGAGATGTTCTGCACGCAGAGGGACAGAAGGATCACCCTCTGCTTCAGTTTGGTAAGGAGCAGGCTTGAGGACATATTCTCCTTCAAACTTTCCACCTTTTGAATCTCTTGAAAAGAAAGAACTGAAGCTTGTGCATGGTCCAGTGCACCAGTGGTGCAGGAAGCAGCTCTCCCATATCAGGTTGTTAACTTACTGGCTTGCTGTCATGGGTGAGTTCACTTGCAGTTTTGGTTTACTGTTCTCAGCGTTGATGTAAGTTGCTTCATTTTTTATTCTCATATTGTTTTGCACCACAGTGAAGATTTAAGAATAAGCTACTGTTTAAAAGTTGTCATGGCACTGAATACATAAACTTGCTGCAGTTGTTTCCAGTCTTGCCATGTGCATGTTACTCAGAGGCTGCGTCATGGCATAGCTCTCCCTCCTCTCCCACTCCTCAACCTGTGAGTGAATGTAAATGCTGTGCAGCAGAGCTGAAGGAATGGGAAATGGAGCAGATTAAGAGAACTGCAGCCTACTTAGCTGTACCTGACATGTCCTATTTACTGTCACATTTTGCTTTCTCTTCTCTGTTTTTCTAGAATTTGGTACAGTTTGAGGAAGGATCTCCTGGCTTTTTCCTTTTAAAAAAAATCAATAATGAAATTGACATTCCGTGTTTCTCCTGGGTTGGTTTGTTGGTTGTTTTTTCCCCTCCCTCCCTCTTTTGTACAGCCAAGACATACAGTATGTTACTAAATAACATAAAAATATACAGTGCATCTGGCCTGTAGTTCATCTGTTCATCAGTGTCAGCCTTTGAAAGAAGCAATATTTCAAAAATTAATTAAAATGGAATTTGCGTCTCTGAGATGTCTGACAGTGGAGTAGTGGGCTAGAGACAGTGGTTTGTTACACAGCAGCAATCTCAGAATGTCTGTACTCTAATAGTAGCTCATGGCAAATACCAGCACAACTCTATGCTTGCTGATGAACCCACATTGCTTTTGGCATATTTCTTAAACTTTTGGGTCTGTGTTCTGCTCTCCACCTGTGTTCTTTTGTGCTGGGAAGCAGAGTTTTTTTCATTCAAAAAGTATGGATTTCTCACGACAGACATTTCATAGTTCTTTAAAACCGGCTTGAATACTCAACTTTTCTATTGTTTTAAATTTGTGTTGTCAGGGACAATGCAGTGAGTTAGTTGTTCCAGTTTGGAAGTGTCTAAGAGAGCTTTTTCAATACTCTTTTCACATACCAAGTATGTAGTATATGATGTTTTTACTATTAAACTGCTTCTTAAAAGTCTCAGATGCATAGGAATATTGTTCTAAAACTTGATATGCCTCCCAGGAATAAAGTTGGTGTTGCAAGAGAAGTGACTTTATTTGGCGCTGCATATACTCACATTCCTTTGATGAAGTCTAGTGCAGAAATAAGAAAAGCAGTTTTGACTCCTCCAGAGTTCAGGAGTTTGGACGACTTCTCTCAGTTACTAGCTTGAGTGGATGTAATCAGAAATGAAACAATTAAAAATTGCTACATAGGCTTTAGTATAACAGTGAAGTGTTTAATTAAAAGTACCTGAAGTGAGAGTGAGTTGTGCAAATATTTGAAACGAGACTAAGGTGCTGTCCTTTGAATTCGAGGGTGCCTTGCTGTGTGTTGCATTCCTGTGCATGGTGCCCAGCCCTGGCAGGTAGCTTGCTTTGCTGGAGTGACAATCTTCTAATGTTGTTCTGCTGTGCCACCTGTCTCTGGCACAGATAAACAAGCAGCAGTGTGTTGGGGTTGTAAAGGCTGGTGTGCTGCAGTGCAGTTGAGCAGACGTGAGAAGGAGCATTCAGGATGATAAAGGGATTGGCATAATCCAGACTGGGACAAAGCAGTTCAATTCCTGCCACATAGCAGTGAATCTGGTTAATTAGGATCTCTGTTGGGTAGGGCTGCTTGGTGTACAGGCTCAGCAGTGTCCCTCACAGGAAATGAAGGAGAAGCTGAGTGTGAGTTTGCTCCGTGCATGAGAATACCAGGACAAGGCCAACTGGTGCTGTGAGCTGGCTGCAAGCAAGTGGTTTCAGAGAAATCACTGTCTTTTCAGGTACTGAGCTGGGTCCAGTTGAAGGACTCTGTGTTTTCCAATCAATTGTCCAACTACAAAAATTATATATATATATGTTATACACACACATATGCACTTGAAAGGGAAGAAGCTGAAAATCTTGAGCTATATTATGACAAGAAGCTGTGATGGGTTGTTTTTTTGTAGGCCTTCCTTGGTAACCAGGGTCAAGATCTAGGAAGTATTCCATCCCATCTCTTTACGTAATCAGGTGTATATAAACTGAAGGAGGAGGTGTTCTCTCTCCTTTTTTGCTTCTTTTCCTTCTCGGGCTCGCACGTTGACGAGCTCCCGGTGTTTGGGCCTGGCTTATCTGTGTTCAGCGAGGCCTGCTCTGGGGGTTGTTTTGCCTGGGCCGGCGGCGAAGGTTAAGAATCTGCCTTTCTAAGGAAAGTATTGAATTTACTATTGTATTTGTTATTTACTGAGTTAATTTCTGAATTTAGATTGTATATATATATATTTGTTTTGTCTTATTTTTTTTCCCTATTTTGTCTCCCTCTCCCCTTTCCCTTCCCTTGTCCCTTACTGGGGTGGTTTGGGGGTCCCTGTCTTGTTGTGCCTAGTATATAAATTTAATATATGTAAATATATATATATTCCTTCAATTTTCTCTTGCTGCTTTTTGCCGTTTCGGGAGAGGGAGGGGGGAATCTTTCTTGTGAGGTTTGGCTGTTGGCAGAGAGCCAACCCGAACTTTCACAGAAGCCTAAGAGAGTAAGTCAGAGAATAGATTTGAACTTCAATAATTTAAGCAGTTTTCCTTATGTAGACAGTATGTTAATAAAGATGACTTTAGGAAAGGATGGACCAGTGAAACTGAACTGGGACTTGTGTATCCCATATTCTCTGCCACTTTCCTCCTTTGCCTCCAAATCATACTGCCTGTCAATGCATTTTTACTTTTGTTCTAAGACATCTGGGACATTGCCTTCATTTGCTTGTAACTGAGCCCTGTGCCATGTGATGATCTGGGCCATCAAATTCATAACACTTACCCAAACAGCAGAAATGAGACAGAACACAAGGCTTGTTTTGAACAAGAGGCAATAGGGGAAGAAAGGGCAGTAAAGGTGGCAGGATATTGGACATCTCTGTAATCCTTCTTCTTTCAAATTTGAGAGCATATGGACATAATCATAAGAACTATACCAGCAGCCTCGGGCTCACAGTGCTCATTGCTGCCTAGATGATGTAGTTTATTTCCAAGATCATGGGGCCTAAACTGCCACAGTTTTCATGTGAATGATTGGTGTAATATCTTTTACTTGTGATCCTGGATCTGGCTTCTTTTTACTGCCAGACAGTTCCTGGCCCAGTGCTTGTACTGCCTGGTGCCAAGATCTTTGACACTGGAAAGTGGGGCTTAGGCTCCGATAAGAAACAGTTTCGAGAAATGGGTTTTGACCTTTGCCGTGGTGAGGATTAATTACTGCATCAATGCTGCCATCTGTGGATCTTTAGCTAACATAGCAACAGATCTTTGGAACAGCAGAAAAAAGGTATAATGGGTTCATTCCTTTATATACCTGCACTACTTGGCCAGTTCTTCAAGAAAATTGATTATAAAGATTTAAAACCACTCCCATGGAAGGGAGGTACCACATGACATCAAAGCTGCAGTTGTTCTTGTAGTCATAGAACTGCAAATTCTGTTGTTGCTCAAATAGTTACATTTCATAGGGGTCTCCACTTTGCATTTCTGTTTGAGCAGTAAGGTACAATTCTGAGAATGATTCTAAGCAAAGACTTCCTTGCTGTGTGTAGTCTGAATTTACCCTGAAAAAGCAAAGAATTAGAAGTTACCTAGTGGGGGAAGGAGGAGAACTGGAGACAACATTTGCCATTCTTTTGGGTTTATTATATAGCACAAGGATAAAAACTAATATTAAAAATTAAGCAACCCTGTATTTCTTAAGCCACCCACCTCCTGATTTTGTTGTTTTATTTGTCTGTTTATTTGTTTATTTACCAAAATAAGATGCAATAGCAAAAATTTCTTTACACAGCACTTAATTTTTCAGGAATGTTCTAAAAGTTTTATGATTAAATTATTTCATGAGAGTAAACAATACCTTCTTTCCTATGTGGGAATAGGGACCTCCTTTTTAGCTTAATAGTTGACGATTATTTTCAGTCCACGTGGGCATGATCAAGTTTTCTTTCTGTCTTTACTGGCAGCTTGCGTTTTTTTTCCCCCCCTCTTCCCTTCCTCTTTCCGGAGTTAGGAACACCTTGTTTGTTCCTCATGTTCAACTGTAGTAAAGAAAGACAGGGATGTGGAAGTCCCTGTGGAATTTAAAAGGAAATCCTGCATCTAATTGTAGATGCCTGTGCCAAACAATTCTGTACAAATGATAATTTCAGCTATTGTTTGCAAATTGATTTACTGCAGTGCCCCATGTTACTTGATCTGAAGGGAAACAAGCTTAAAGGAGTCATTGCATCCTAGAAATGTTAGTAGACTCCTATCTGTAGTTCTACTGCAAGCATAGATTGCTACAACATTTTTGGTAGGATCTGATATCCTTTCACATAAGGGACATATAAGGGATAAAATATCCCCCTTCATCACAAAATTAACTGCTTCCATTTCAATGGTGTTCTATGTATCTCTTCCCTCTCCACATATTTGGAGGGCAGCTAATTATTTGATAGAAGTGGAGGCAGAAGGAAGAAAAAGTAATGAATAGCTCCTTGGAGTAGTTAGAGATGTTATTTGTATGAGGAGATACTGTGCCTGTCATATCTTTTTGCAAAATAGAGGGGGTATGATTGCTTTCTTAGGACAGAGGAGGGGAGTAATGAAGTAACTTCACATAGGAGGTCTTGCAGTGACTGATGCTTTAAAGAAACCCCTTGAATTACCAATCGGGACAGAAGTTGATTCAGTAAGTTCAGTGGTTTTCTGAGAAGGCACAGTTATGTGATTGAGACTTTAAAAAACAAATGTGCATGAGACAGAAGATAGTGCATACAGTTAGTAAAAAGTTAGCACAGTCACTTCACTTCTTAATTTTTTAATTAAGAAACTAGAATATCTCTTTCTCAGAGTTGAATAACTTTGAAGACCTTCCATATAAAAAGATCTTTTAAAATTTCCTCTTTGCTTTTATTTTATGCTTACTGAATACTCTCTTTTGTTTAGTCATCGCTTTGCTTCAGATGCTTTGGTCTGTAGTTATGAAAAAGGGTTACACGGTGGTCTTAATGGGGAAGTATTTTTTTGCAAAGAAATCACTTCTCTGCTACAGCTTTTCTATTTTCTTTCTGTTTTGTCATGCACAAGCTAAACAATTTCCTGACAGCAATTTGGGCCCTAGAATACTTAGTCATTGGAAAAGTTGAGCTACAGCCATGAATCAAAAGGAGGTGTGAATGGTGTCTTGACCAAACAAAACTCCAAATTGTGGGAAATGTTTTAATTTTCAAGTATTGTGAAGTAAACCAAACTATGTGAATAAGATGAATATTAAACCCTTTCTTTACTAGGCTTTAGCCTTTGAAGATGTTATGATGTCTCTTACAATATACTCATTATAATGTGGTAAATTAGAAGGGATTTAATTTTTTTATCAAGAATTCAAAAGTCGTTTAAAAGCTGGCTCAACCAAAAAAATAATACAATATTTACTAGTAATATTTACTGTAGAAGAGGACTGAGGAGTAGCCAGTTACGAGGCTGTTCTGCAGAACTGCATTCAAAACCTTGCATAGCGGATACATGAGTCACGTTCTGGTAGTTAGCTCCAACTCATTGTCTCTACCATGAAAATAGGTCACAGTCAATGAGGCAAAAATAGCTTACATGCTTTGCCACGTAGGTCAATATTAATTGCCATCCTCTGACTTCCCTCTGCCCAAGCATTATGCTAAATACTGATAAGATCATTAAGTGCTTATATCAGCAGGGAGCTGGGAGTGAAGACCCTCTTCAACCCATCACATCATGAAGCATGCTCTTGGGTTGCTTAGGATTGGGTGATGTGGACCATATGTACAATCAAGAGTGTGAAGAGAAGCAGGGTTGGTTTATATGCTGAAATGTGGAAACTCATAGCACAGTGGAGGATCAGATGCCAGAAAGTGGTAGAAAAGGCTAAAACCCTCATTCACCTGTGGTGCCCACCTCTCCCTTCCAAAGCACCCCAGAACAGGCAGTGGTCACACAGAATTGTTCATGCAAACAATTCTGGGAGGCTGATGCTACCCAGTGCTCTCTCAGCACTTCCTTTACTCCAGAAACAGGAAACAGGTGAAGTTATCAGAGCCATAAGTTCAGGTAGGACCTGCACGCTTTGAAAATCTTTCTCAGATGAAGAATGGCTATGAAAGTAATCATGTTGAAAAGAAAATTGATAAAATCATAACTCTTTGAATTCAGGTGTGTGACATGCTAGGGTCTTGAATCATTACTTATGGAATGCATTTTCTCTAAGGCAAGAAGTTTGTAGAATGAAAGTATATTAGATACAGAGCTAAAAGCCAGTCTTCATTACAAGCTGGACTTTCCCAGTATAAGGTTCCACTTTTGAGGTTATAGGTGTCTGAAGGGTCTCTTGAAGTAAGTGCTTATCTTAAATGAAATTACCCGCTCTTCTTGATTCAGTAGAATGCCTCACAAATGACAGCTTAGTAGAGTAAGTGTCAAGATCTTTAATAACTGCTAGAGATCTCTCTTTAGATTCATGAAGATTGTAAAAGGCTCAACGGTCCCTCATAGAAACATGAGTTTGACTGCTTCCAGATTATACCTGTCCAGACTTTACTCAGACTGGCACGTATACCCTCATGTCCCTCTCTGGACTTCAGTGAGCCCCTGTGAAGCATGTCCATATGTGATGCTTTGCCCACTGCTTGCCTTGCACACAGGCATAGTTTGAGTGAGTGCTGACAAGACACATCATGCAGGATTATCACCTTTTTTGTCATTATCAGGTACGTAGTCACAGGTTTCTATTACCTAAACCTTCTCTGATACCTTTGAAGGGACAGAGATCTTGTGTCTTGAGTTTCCCTGTGTGTGTATCAGATATGCAGCGGCTTCAGACTGGGTAGGCTAGGTGATCCTTTTGTCCATGAAGGTTCAGCTTACTCAAATCTGACAGTACCGTGGCATATTAGACAGACATGAAGGTTGGGGATGTCAATCATTTGGTGGAACTTACTTTATGTATTGGCAAATTATTAAGTGGGATTTTTGAGTGCTTAAGTCGGGTGTGTTATAAGCAGGAAATCTGAGATGGTTTCTCAGAGCTATTTTTAAAAATATTTTCCTCTGTTTTGGAGCCAGTCAGACATGAGGACACCTTTTCAAGTTTTCTGACAATACAGAGAGATCAGTCAGGATGCAGATGAGTTAGTTGTGATGACAGCATTCCATTTGAGAGGCAGCTTTTATTCAGGACTATATCAGCTAACAATGCAGTCAGTCCATATCTGCTGCTTTGCTTTTTTGTCATTCCTTTCTGGCCTGGGGATAGCTTCTGGGCTTGGAAAAGCATGTGTACTAAACCCAAGTTGGAAAGAGTCAGTCAAGAAGAAGCACATACTCTCTTGCAGTTTTTAAACAGGCTAATTTTCCCTATGGTATGAGACAAAGTACCTTTCTCAGTTTTAAAACCTTGGTTGAGGATTTTTATGTTTTTACTTGTGTGCTTTTTACACTTCAGAAAATGAAATAATTTTCATAAAGGGATACACAGCAATAATCTATGCTTTTCTGTGAAGAGCTTTTCTGTCACTTTTTACCATGAGTTTTAGCAAGGGCTTGATGAGAGATGGTTTTGTTTGTTTTGCCTTCACTTTCAGTAATGGGATGTTTGTTTGCCGCAGTCTTTCCTCACGCATACTCTTTGGGTTTGTGGTCGCCATCTCTTTTCACCTTTTGATGAAGACAGTATTTTGGTTGCTGTGTGCTCTACCACTGATGTGAAAGATGATTGAAGCCTGTGTGACTGAAGCAGCAGAACATCCTGTGCTTTTCCTCTTTTCTTTTAAAGATTCTCCTCAGAATTCATCTGCTGGTCTTTAATCTATACCCTTCTATTTCTAAAACTGGGGCGTTTCTGTGCCCCCTGGTCATCAAACACTTTTAAAAAGTATGTGTTTATAAATATCATTCAGGAATGTTTTTTGCTTCTTCAGTGCAATAACTGTTTCTTCACAGACTGTCCTAGTGAACAGCAGACTGTGAGACTGCAAAAGAAGCTAGAGGTAAACACCAGGCATGAGCCCCACAGTGGAATCATTAGCAAATGTTTCCACTCTGGAAAAAAAATTGGTGGTGTATTTACACCTTAATGAAAGTAGTGCTTTGGCTACAGGCCTGAAACAGTAGCTGTTTTGCAGTCTGATCTCTCTTACCCTGAGCATTACCTGCCTTCTTCAAATAGCTTTTTTTTTTGGACTGTAATTAAGAGAGGTGAGTGTTTCCAATAATCCCAGTGCAAGTTCTTGGAAATATTCATACAGAGGAAAAGAAGTACTTCTTCCATATGAATGGAGATTGGGATGTGTTATCTATATGCATATCTCCATTTTCACATCTACTTCTGAACCCCTTCTTTGTGACGGGAGTGTGAGATGAGCAAATGGAAAACAGGATGTGTTTTGCTCTTTCCACACTGTGTTCAACCAGCAAGGGGAGCAGACAGTTAGGAGTCCACTTTACTGGTATTCTTCAGTTAAAAGTCTTTGCCCATAAGTATTTGAATTGTGGACTTCCAGACTGTGAATGATTTATCCCATCCCAAAAAATAATATTTGGTCAAATGTGTGTGCCAGTTACTCAGTTAAAGTAATTTCTGCTTAATATAGTAGTGTTTGTGAAAAGAGGTGAAAAAGGGGACACGATCAGAAAATGAGACCTAATGTATTTAGACTCTTGAGGGAAATATGAAGACCTTAATATGCAGGGCAGAAGAGACAGAATAATGATAGACAAAAAGTACTCCTAACAAATGCAAAGTGACACTTGATCAGTGTAAGACAGTGTGAGGCACCTGTGCTCTAAACTGAGCAGGCCTCTGACTTACAGTCAACTGATGGAGGGACCTGTGCCAGTTCAAACCATAAACATGTCTTTCCAGCTGTGTCCTCCAACCCTCTGTTCTCCTCCTCCTCCTCTTGCACAGGAAGGCAGCAAGAACAAGCTCATGTGGCTTTGTTTCACGTGCACGAAGGTGCAGTTTTATAGCACTGAGCTGGTTGAAGCATGGGCTGTTGTTTACGGAGTAAGAAGTTGGCTCCAGCCTATCTTTCTTCCTATCTATCATTTGCAGCACAAGTCATCTGACTTCTTACAGGCAGTGGCTATGAAGAGATAAAGTTTAAAACTAAGACTTATATACTTCTTTTTTTTTTCTCAGGAATCATTTCCCACTGTCTTAAGTTTCTAAACTTGCTCGCTTCTGGGTGGATGAATACCAGCACCAGAGCAAGTAAAGTAAGGGAAACAGGTAGCTGGAAGGCAGAACAGGATGTTTTCTTTCCATTGCTGTGCACCACAAGATTCACAGTTGATTACTTCAGCCCAACTTCGTGTGCCTGAGGTCAAGGCATGTGCTGTAGAGTCGGTAACCCCTGCCAGAGAAGGGGGACAGGTGGGCCAGAATACCGTAACCTCTGAACTGGGGTTGTATCACACCAGGCCCTGATTTCAGTAATTGTAAGAAGAGTCATTATCAGCCAAAAGCTCTGCCCTGCACAGAGTTGTAGCATTCAAGATATCAGACTGCAACAAGAAATAAATAATTTAGTGTTTCTTAAATGGTGTCAGGATTTTTGCTGATGATTTTGAGGGTGTTCCTGAAATGTGGCAATGCTCTATTTTCACAATAATTAGAATACTTACCTCTCTACCTTTCAGCTGGGATGTGAAGTCCTCTTACTGTTGCACCTCTCAGGCATACGTGTTGGGTAACAGTATTTAGAGGATGAAAGTAGTGGGACGTAGTTTGACACAAAGTCACAAAGTGTTGCCAGTGGTTGAGCGTGTCTGAAGCAAGATCCCGACATACTTCTGGAAGGGCTTCCCCGAGAAAAGCTGTGCCTTTCAGGTTCAGAGTACTGAGTGGCATTTGTTAATTGCAGGCTGTCAACACTTTCACAGTTGTGGTTTAGTTGCTTTTGTTAAGTGGAAAGTACTGACCCTGGTTAGACATCTGGGAACTAAGTGTAATTATTCCAGTTTGAAATGTGTTTTTATTTAGGGGGAGAGAAACTGGTGTGCCTTGCAGCAGGATTAATCTCTGCAGTCAGTATTCTCTAAACAGCTTATGGAGGTAAACATTGCATGTGTCTCTGCCAACTTGGCTAAATAATGCCAGCTGTCTTAACCCTTCTTAAAGATAAATGAGCTGTAATTGGATTTCTGCAATGGATAATTTTAAACAAGGGCCATTAGTAGCAATAACCCCACAATAGGCATATTATTATGAGACATGTCATCTCTCTGAGTGGTTTAGTATTTGTCTCTCAAAATCAAAGTAGCAGATCAAAGAGAAACATGCCTTGAGGGGACATTTCCCATTTTTCTTGATTTGGGTGAGGAAACAAATGGTAATGAAGTTTGAGTTGAGTTGGTGGAGGGGAGGGGGAAGTGATGCCACCAAGAGTTGCACAATGTACCAACAGTGTGAACTTTTAAAAGTAAAATTAAAAAAAGGGGAATGATAATTTGATTACTTTTATATTTCAACAAAAATTTAAAAAATAAAAGCAGGCATTATTTTTGTCTGCAATAATTTTAGTCAGAAACTGTTTCTTCATACAGTTTCTGTTCAAGTGAGGGAGATATTAGGAGTGGAAACATTAATTTGCATAGAATTTTAACCATTCAGTTGGTAATCTTTGCTTGTTACAAAATATTAAAAAGTTAAAACTGAAACCAAATAGGGAGAGCAAATTGTGATGTTGCCTCCAGTGTTTCATTTACATGGTGTTGTTACTAAAGACCAACAAGTGTTTTTTGGGAAGCACTGCTAAGAGTTCTTAAATAGTAAAATCTGAGTTTTCAAATTAAGGGATATTTTCATTTCACCGGTTTGTTTTGAACAAATAAAACACAAGTTTATTTAGCTTCTGAGGTATTTGTGGGTATTTTTGACACCAGTTTTTAAACTTCTATGTCTGAAGCACAGAAATCACTAAAAACTTCAGGCTACTTTTTCCTGAGTTCCTGTAGTGTTAATTGGTTATTTCATTTTTTTGTGTTTGTTACCACCCTAAACACCCTAAAAGGTGTGAATTGTTTCAAATTCTTACCTTTTTGTCTTCTTACAACCACTGCTTGATTACAGTTTTTCTCAGAGGGAGCACAGTTTGTCTGTCAGAAATTTTAGGACAGCTCACTGTTAGGTTCTTCATAACTAGCTATTTGCTTGCATTTTTATTCTTTTTTTTTCCTCTACAAAGCCTTATAATTATTTTTTTTTCATTCTGCTCATAATAACGGTTAATTTGCTTAAGTTTAACTTACTCATTTTGATATTTTTGATTTGAAAGAATAGTTTTTGGGGAAGAGGAATTACAACTCATCCTTTATCCTACTCATGTTTGCAGTTGGAAAAGTGATAAATAAAATAACTGAGTGTTTTGTACCAAGGAAAGAACTGAATTCCAATGAGAAAGACACAAACACTTGAAAGGCAGATAACTCTTCATTAATAGCCCAGAAAAGCCAATAGCAAGTTATGAAATGTTACAGCTCTTGCAGTCCTGGGAAATCCAAGATGTTACAGGATTGGCTGGATGTCTGGTCAGGGACAGCACATGGCACAGATCCCATCCATGGTGAGGTTCACCAGCTTGGACCTGTATTCCTGCAGGGTCTTGCTCACAGTACAGATTGATTAGTCACTGACAGAATCCAGCTGGGAGGGAAGACATAGATTTTAAGACCCCCTTGAGCAACATATACTCTGATTTCATTAGTAAAGCTGCAGTCCCAAAACTGTTGCATATAATAATTCATATGAATGAGATATTGCATTATATATTTAATCTTAAGTGTGCATTGAGTATGCATTGGGTAACTATGTATTGACTGTGCATATATTGATTAATTATACTATTGATTAGATGAGCCTTGATTAAGTAGCGGTCTCATAGCACCCATGATACAGAGGCCTATGCCTTGACTAGTGGTTATGTGGGTCACTAACTCTTCACAGAATGATCATCCACTGCTGGCTACTACAGTAGATAAATCATCAGTGATACAGTTACTTCTACAATTGCAAACATTGTGGTCCAAAGTGCTGCTTTCTTATGGACCAAAGAAGGTTGCTGTTCTAAGCTGTTCTGAGGTGCTCTGCAAGTCTTGGTGTGTCCTGCTGGTACACCCTGACATTCCTCCCCTCCCATGTGGAGAACTGTCATTGTCCTTTGTTATGTGCTATTTATGAGTCCTGCTGTGAGCAGTTGTGTTATATCATCAGGTGAGATGGAATGTAAATCATGGCTCTTGTTTGCTTAGACCTTTTCTTGAGGTGCTGATAAAGTTGAATAACACTGTAAGAAGAGAGTGGCAAAAACTTCTACTAGTGGGTCTGTGGCCAGTGAGGCACACTTGTTTCCTGTTTTTGTTTGGAACTAGAAAGTGGCACATTGTGAAAGACCATTAGAATCAGATTTCTGAGAACTTCAGAGGTCAAGCTCCATCTTTATGCATTTCTAATTGTAGCTATTTTGACAGAGGATGTAAATTAACTAATAAGGATTGCTCGGTCTTAGAACTGATGAAAACATTAAGACAAATACTTTTTTTTTTTCGTTTTTTTAAAGCTGTGAAGGCCCTGTCTGGACTATATGACAATGAGACTTCATTTCTAGTTAAAGTATGTTATGGCACTAACTCTATTGATCTCTGTTCCAAAAATGTTTTGTAAACCATTTTTAATTACAAATCTGATCCTTAATCACTTAATTTCTGTTGGAATTTGCAAGTTGCAGCACAAGAAGCACTGCAAAGGGCTTACGTTGTCAGTGGTGCTTGTCTACTTGAATAGAGATGTTCAGCTGTACAGTGAGTGCCTCCAAGCACCAGCAACCCCACTATTAGGAAGGCAGGGCTGTGGCCAGAGGATTTAATTTTTCCGAGTTCAGCCTCCACACACGGTGAAGGAAGTGTAAGCAGACCTTTTATGGAGGCAGTAAGACCAGTTCAGACATGAGCAGGCATTTCCCTGAGCCTAGGTTTTGTATCTGCAGTGGTCCTCAGCTAGTTGCTCTCAGCCATGAGCTTGGCCTCTGTGAGTTTGCCTATCTGGGGGCAATTCCCTGTGCTCCTGGGTGTAGCCAAGGACATGAGATGAGGGTGCCAGCTGAATGGCAGAAATAGTGCAGGAATAAAGCAAGGGATGGCCTGGCTGTACCTGGGATTGTGTGCCACTCATTCTGCAGTTTGTGGTCACTAGTTCTGTTGCTGGTAGTGGTATCCATGTATGTTAGTTTTAGAGCTTCTGCTCTAGCTTGTGCATTAAAAGGAGTGAAGAGATCCTTAATTTAATGAAATTATTACAGTGTAATCTATTATATCAGTAATTCCAAATTATTTGATTATCCTAGTAGCTACCCCTGGCACATTTAAAATATGTGGTTTGCCCCCACCTGAGTGAATGGAAGAAGTAAGGTTCTGATAGGCATTTGGGTTGTTTTGATCAGCTGGCATTGTGAATACACTGTATTTAATTTTTAAAAGCAAAAAAATTGAATTGTCCCAGAGGTGCCTTTTTGGTCTGATAACTTGTGAGAAGTCTTCAGTTGTCACTTTCTGTCAAAAATGCCTCACATGTGCAGTTGACAGGAGAGCTTCATCTCTTCCTGTCCAGTTGGCTACAATGATCTGTTACTTCTACTACACAGAATTGCTGTAACTTTCCATGCTTCAGAGTTGTGATATTAAGGTTTCATCAAGTTCTTGGCCCCTTAGTATCAACAGCAGTGATAAAACACTATCTGGCTGCTTTTTAGACTAGTAAATTGAGAATAATCAGTTCTCAGCATCTCTATATTTAAAGTAGGCTTCCTCGGAGTGCCTTCTGTTAACTAACCACAACTTCCCTCGAAAGTTACATGCCACAGGAAGGATGAAACTGCTAAGTCTGGCTTAATAGAGGGAGGAACATAGCTATCCTTTTGCATGGTATAAGACAATGTATACTTTTTTGGAGGGAATAAGGATAACCACAAATGCTGCTGCCTTCAGAACAGGTGCAAAACTTCTTTTTTTTTTTAGTGTAGCCCTTTGCACAACATCTGTCACAACTGAGGAAAAGAAAAGAGGAAGAGGAGAAACTCATACTTTTGCACTGAGGAAAAATGAATGCAGCTTTGTGGAAAGAAACATCTGCCGTGTCTTGACCTTTCTTTATTTTAGGAGGATGCTAATGACAGCATTTTGATAAGGGCTTAAACAGAGGCCAAGATTAGAAGACTTTAAAGTTATATCATTTGCTGGTTTTACTGCAAGGCCATTGAGTTTCATGTTGCTTTCTTGTCTAACTTAAAGCTCGGACCAATTTGGTAGTTGTAGAAGAACGCAGGTTGAAAGGAGCTGCTGGGGATTGTGCTGCCCAGCCCTGGCAGAGGCAATTTGTTCAGGGCTCTATCCAATCAAGTTTTGAGTATCTCTAAGGATAGCTATTTCTCAGGCTTTCTGTGCAACCTTCCCCAATGTCTGACTAGCTTGATGATGAAAAAATGCGTTCTAATGCGTAGTTAGGTGTTCCTTGCTGCAACTGAAGCCCTTTACTGTGTGTTACCATCTCTTCTGTACCCCTCCCATTAGGCAATTGAAGACAGCGATAACATCTCGTCTCAGTCTTCTCTGCCCCCTCAGCCTCTCCTTCTGTAGCATGTGCTGCAAGCCCCTTCAGCATTTTTGCTGGCTGTCTGCTGGGCTTGTTCCAATGTGTCAGTATTTTTCTTGTACTGGGAAGCCCAAAACTCAGTACAGAATTCCAGGTATGATGTTACAAGTACTGAGTGGAGGGGAAAGATTGCTTCTCTGGATGTTCTTTTGAACATGGTCCTGTATGTGTTTGGCTGTGAGGTCACACTGTTGACTCCTCTTTAACTTGTCCACTGGGAGCCCAGACCTTTTTTGCCAGTCTGTTTTCTAACCAGGTCATGCCCACCTTCACTGGAGTTGTTCTAGCTTGGATGCAGGATTTTGCATTTGGCTTGCTGAACTTCATGAAATTCATGTGAATCCATTTTTCCAGCCTATTAAGGTCCTCTTCTGCCTTATTTATACCTTTGGAACAAGGTTATCCAAATTTAGCAGTCATGGAGCGAGATCCTAGTTTAGAGAACCTGCATGGTACTGTATGTGGTAGAAAAAGTAGATCAGTATGCTGTTGATCTCCCTGTGTGTAGGGACACTGTGTTCTGCCACTCAGCTAAAACACAGTTGGGTTCCCCTACTTATTTGCACTTGCCTTCTTTCCTTCCTTTGTAATTTGAATGAAGTGCTGAACAGCTTTTACCTGACTGTTCACAGGAGAGGAGACAAGATGACTCAAAGGAAGGGGAATTGATGCAGATCTGTAAAATCACAAGTAATGTGGACAGGGTAAATAGGGAGTTGCTGTGTTCAGTCATTTCTGGTACAAGAAGCGGGGAACTTCAAATGAAACTAACAGGTGTCGCAGTGAAAATGGCTCCAGACACCATGGAGAGTTATTCTGTGGAACTTTGTGCTGCAAAATGCTGCAGTCACAGACATTTTATTGGAGTTCACAAAGGGACCAGACAGGCTGATGGAAGAAAAGATTGATTGAGGGCTGTCACAGGCAAAGATGAGACATCAGCCTCAGGAAGTCAGAAGTTAGACATTGCAGGAAGCCAAGGGAGTATTCTAAGGGGAAAAAAATTGAGGAAATGTATCTGAGCTTTTACTACACAAACAGTAATTCCCATTTTGCTTTAGAAAAGGGTTGCAGCTTGGCAGGGTGTTTTGTATTTATTTTGTACTATAGCCTTGGTCTGCAGGCTGCAGCTTAGCCAAGACTGTATTAGGAAATATTGCACTCAATGAATTTGTTGTTTTTCAGGTGATTCTTGGTGTCTGTTGACCAATCTGTTTTGAGCCAGCCCAGTGAGATACTGCTGAATACAAACTTTAGTTTGTCTTTGGTTGTTCCCCTGCTCTGTACCACAGATGTGAAGACAGAAGAAATCAAGTGTGACACTGCTTTTCAGTACTTTCAAAATTGGTCATATAAGACAAAGCTTTTCTTCTCTTTTTCTTCAGTTGCACACTATTTATTTTTCTTTTGTTACAGACTGTCTTATAATTTCCTTGGAGTATGGTCATTCCTTGCTTCCCTAAAAGCTTTGGAGTTTTAGAACAATGTTAGTCTTAAAAGGAATATCTGTTTAAAAGAACCCCAAGCCTTCCCTTAATTTCTTTTTTTGAACACTAATGTGCTTGCTGATTTGAGAGGTGTCATTAACCACCTTCAGAAATCATGTTATTTGTGGTAGCATGTTTACCACTTCAGACAGTTGCTGTTAGTGTCTTTTGCTAGATGACCATGTTGATGAGAGGTTCCTCATCTGCATAGCTTTCAGGGCCATAGACAAGAGAGTCAGACAACAATGCTCTTGGGAATACCTGTCCTCTTCTGCTGGGTCTGTAAACCACAGGAGATTGTGTTCTTGTCTCCACACTTTCAGTTAGTCTTCAATATCTTCAAGCCCAAGGCAGCTGACAGTATTTGCAGTATTAGTCCTTAATTAGTCCTGAAAGTATGTGTTTTGGGATTTTTCACATGATGCACCTTCCCAGTTGTGTGCTTGACAACAGGTGTCTATCCAACTTTCTTTTTGGGTCTTGGACAGAGAGTGTACTTTTATTTCTGTGTGCTCTGTCACATTCCTTGCCAGTTAACATTTGACAGAGATTTCAGCAGTGGACACGCAGTGTCAGCACTAGGATGCCATGGAGTTGGAGTCCTCTTAGCAACTGCCTAGCCAGACACTTCAAAGTGTAGAGGTAGTAGATACTCTATCTTTTTGTCATGGATGTGGGTATCAAGATCCTGACTGAACTTGACCGTTCAAACACAGACCCAGTTTCTCCAAAAAACTTCAGTCAGAGCCTTGCAATGAGCAAGCCATTTGAACCTAAGCTACTTGTCAGCTGCTTTATTTATATATGAGATGTGTGAGCCCCAGATCTCTGTGACCATTTGCCAGCATTTCACACAGAAGGGGGCATTTCTTAGAATGTATCAAAAACTTTTCCCAAAGTAAAAGCTGATTTTCTCTTGCAAAACTCATACCATTTCAGCCACATGTTTCATGGCATGGCATGCTCATGTCTTTTAAGACAGACACATCTGTTATATACTCAGTGTTGAAGAAGGAAAGAGATACCAGATAGGGCTTTTCCCCCTTTATTCTTGTCTGTGTGGCATGCAGAAGAGTCCTGAGGGTGTGCCACTGTGGGTAACTGCTATTGTGAAAATGCCCCAACAGACAGTACCAGCAGGATAAATGGATAAGGGTGTTGTGAGGGAAACCATTTGTTTGAGAACAGCAATAAGTTTTCAGTTCTTCCTTGGTCCCATGCAGCAGGTTGTTACAGTCTCTCTGGGGATGTCTGCCAGCCCCACAGCACAGTTTGGTAGAAGAAACAGGACAGATGCTCCCTAGATGTTTGGCTTTAGTGCAGTGTCCCAGGCCAACTGAACCCCCCACTACCATTTTGGCAAATTCAGATAAGTGCACAGCAAAGAGTCTTCTCATCGATAGGAGTGTATGTGAGCTCTGAGCGTGTGCTGATGAGCAGTGAGGGGAGGCAGAGGCATCAGGTGCCACAGCTGTAAATTGTCACTGTCTGCCTGTGTGGCTGTGCCTTTAGGACTTTTGTCAGGAAACTGAGTTTATCTTAGCTTTAAAAGGTTTTTATTGTATTGATTTCTTCAGCGTTTGAGAAATATTAAGGAGAAAAAAGTTGCCTTTCTCAAACCCATATCTAACTGGACCCAGGCTCTAAGGCTTTTTAGAGCAAATGCAGTATTTTGCTGTTAAGTTAGCTGTTGGAGAATGCTCTTCTAATTTAGAAACAACGTCTAAAATTGAAAATAACAGAATTGCTTATGTGAGAAAATGGAGATAAAGATTTTCAGTACAGATCTTCACTTTGTTTCCACTTAGAGTGTAGTTATCTGCAGTATGTGGTATTTTAATACATATTTGTTATATTTTACAGATAAATATCAGAAAGGCTTCTTGTATTTAAGGTTTTATAATCACAGTTAGATGAAATGTATACTAATAAACAAAAAAACCCAGACATTAGTAGAATAAAATTAACTTGTACTGGTGTAATGTTAATAGTTTGTATATTTTATTTCTGCAACTTCTAGGTGTTCATGAGTGCTCTGTCTGCAGTTTTATCAGGTTATAATTTGCTTACTCCAGTAGGAACAAATTCTTAAATCATATTTTTAAATAGTTTATTAAAAAAAGGTGACAAGAACAGAACTGCTATAACATACAGAATGAAGTAGAAGTGCTGTTAAAAATTGTTATTCTTACTCCATTTTCTTGAAGCTGCATCCTGTCTTTTGTAATTAGAAGCTCAATTTTGGCAGTTGAAGTGGTATGAAGTATTGGAGGGTTTGTGTTTTCTTTGCCATAAGAAAGTAACTACTGATTTAATGTTTCCGTACTGATATTCAGATATGACCCTTCCATGTTTGCAGGTAGGGGGAGGTGAACACATAAGGAAGGAAGGAATTGCAAAGATGGCAAATGTAACTGTTTGTTTGACTCAACCTCAATGCCAGAGAGATACAGCTGCAATAAATAACATTTATTCTGACATGTGGCAAAGCTTTTTTTTATAATTGCCATGCAGTCTTTAATTTTCCTTTTCCACCACCGCCTCCTGGTGCAGTTACCAAGTTGTGTTGGCAGGTGAAGACATATTAATAGGATAGAACACTAAAGAAAAGATAGAAGGGCCAGAAATAAAGTAGGAAGGAAACTGACATGTGCCGGAAGGGCACAACGGCAGGAACCCAGGGTCTGCATCCTGGATTCTCAACTGGTATTGAGCTGATTGCAGCAGGACATGCTTAAGTTATTTGGTCTCTTTCCTGGCCCAGCTTCTGTGTGCCCATACAGATCCCAATTACGCTCTAGGAAGGCATCATGGGAAAACTTGTTCTTCCCCACCTAATCCTGCTGTTCTTCTGTATTAATCTCTCAGGTAAACAGTGCTTAAAGAGAGGTAGCCGTCTCACACCATCAGAATTAACCCATTAATTTGGTGGCCTCAACTGTGGACATTTATTCAGGTTTCTAAAATGTTTGTCTTTTGTCCATGTCTGACTTCAGCAGAAGTTCTGAAGAACTCTGTATCATTGTTCTTTTAACTGAAATGGTGCAGTGTTCATATTACAGTCTCTTTCTTCAATTTGTGTTTATAAATAATTTATATACAACTGGAGTAGAAACTCTTTACAATACACACTAGACAGAAAAGCTCTCTTTTAGGAAAAGGAGATAAATATAATGAGATAATACACCTTGTGAAGATGAATGATTTAACGTACAGGGAGAACCAAACAGTTCATTAGCTTTTCATGTGTTATATTTGACAATGTTTTCTACGTAAACTGTCCAGTAAGACATTTGTGCTCCAAATGCTATAAAATGCAGTTTCACCTCCAGATGGCTATAAACTTAAGCACTTGTCATAGTCAAATATTCACAGAAGTTGTCCATTTCATCTCAAAATTTCATTTCCCTTGCTTGTGTGACTGAGCTAACAAAACCATTCCTGTAATTGGAGCTCAGGTAGAGGTCTTGAAATTTTCAGATGTTCTGTAAGCTATTTGTGTTTAATCTAAATTGTGAATCATGTCTTTGCTTGCGTTACTACCATCCAGGCACACATATGTGCAGCATGGAATTCAAACACTCACAATGGTGTGTATTTCCTGATAGAAGTAAGAGAGCAGTCAAAAAGATACAGCAAGGAGATTATAATACTGAATTTTCCTGCTGCCCTGTGACAATTCTTTCTCAGTCCAATGTCACTCCTTGATTTCCTGACATCCTGAGAAACGGAATTTTACTTAAGCTGCTGTATGGGGAGCACTGAGTTTTTGCTGTGGACCCTGGATTTTTAATCTTGCTCCACTGTGCTGTACGGCAGACTTTATTTTTCAGGTAGCTTTCCATTGGAAGATTTAGCAAGTACCGTCATTTGCGTTTCTCCCACCTCACGAGAGCTTTCTTCGTGGTGTGACCTGGCAGCACTTGAAATTGATACACTCACTTGCCGTCTCAGTATTTTCAGTACAGTTCTCTTGTATCCTTTGCATGCAAAGAAATAGATGAAAGGATCTAGGCAGCAGTTAAAATTCATCAGAAATACAGTATAATGGAGTGATTTCTGGAAAATTTTCTTTTCAGTGCACAAGGGTTCATTCTGAAGCTTCTTAATCATGTGTTGTATGATTGCAACATGATAAGGGGTAAAGCAGATGATGAACACTATAATTACAAATATGATTGTATTGATGGCTTTTTTGTTTATCCCTGATTTTTCAGTCAGTGGATTTTCCTTGGCCGTTTGAAAAAGTTTGCAGCTAATTTGAGAGTAACAAAACAATATAATCCCCAGGGGAACAAGGTACCCTATTAAACAGGCAACAAGAAGTATAAATGGCAGGTGTTCTATTTTTTCAAAGTTTGGATATTCCATACACGTAGTCCTTTCTTTTTCTTCCTGTGACATGGATTGTATAAGTAATGGGAAAGTTTGGCTAAATACAAGAAACCAGACAAAGACACAAATGCCCTTGGCATATTTAATCCTTCTGATCTTGTATCGGAAGGGATGGACAACAGCAAAAAACCTGTCAATGCTCAAACATGTCATGAAGTTCACACCTGCATAGGTGTTGATGTAGAACAAGAGAGCAGTTATTCGACATAATGCTTCTCCAAATGGCCAGTGGAATCCCAGGGCGTAGTAGGCTATCCTTGTTGGCAAGGCAATACAAAACAGGAGATCGGAGAAGACGAGATTTGTTGAGTAGAGGGTAGTGGAGTTGATCTTCTTTCTGTTTTTGAAAATGACAGTGAGGGCAATGGTGTTTCCAAGCACCCCGAGAATTAAGATAGAGCTGTAGAAGACAGAGAGTAGAATCCGTGCTGTGTCTTTGTGCTCATATAAGTCGCAGGTGGAACTGTTGTTCTCAGAGGCTGTGAAAGTGTCCATTTCTGTAACCACTGTTGTTGCAGGCAGCTCAGTAGACCTAACATGAAAAAAACAAAAAAACCCAAGAGGGAACATTTTGTAATAAATGTAGATAAACTTCTTCTGCATAACAATGGCCAACCTCTGTTGCAAAAAGCAAGACTGAAAAACTGAAATGAAACTTCATTGCTGTGAAATACTTCTCAATCCTTCCTCTGAAAACAAACAAACAAAAAAATACCTCTTTTTGGCTTTTCTGTTTTGATCCCAATTCCTTCTCTGATGAAAAAAATCAGACAGGGGGCAATGTAATAAACCAGGAATATAATGTATTTGGAAAGTGAAGTTTTTAAGTGGTCGGGAGGTGGGAGACTGTTTAAAGCAATCTGAAGGGAAAAAGGAGTCTGAAGAAATCACATGATAAAGGATCATATGAAGTCCCCAGGGGTCAGACAAGCAGAATAAAATTTTTCAAATGTGTTTCAGTTAATTTTTAGGGAGTTTTTGTTTCTAGCAATTCACATTGTGATAGTTTAACTTGTTTAGAGAAACTTTTTTTTCAGCATTCTTACCATACTGGCATTATAATAGAAATGTAGAATCATTTAGGTTCGAAAGGACCCTCAAGATCATAGATTTCAATCATAATAATTCAGCTTGTTTAATACTAGTTTTAAGAATTGGCTTTTGGTATCTAATTCAAATATTGTTACAGATGTAAATTCTGAAGACTGCTACTTAAATTACTCTTTAGTGATGCTGCAAAAGAGAGATAACCCAGCTGAAATATTTTACACATTGACAATTTAGTAGATTTTAGAAATTGTTTCATGTGTACAGGCAGAAGTAGCATGGGAGAGCTGCAAAGTGGCATGATTTGTGGTACTTAAAAGTATTGAAAAATGATCCAATAGAATTTCAGAAATGGAAAGAACCCGATCCTGTTGGTAGAGATTTCAGTGCAAAGGTTTCTCGGTTACCTGGTAGTTTTATAGTGTAAGCATAAATGTCAGAAAGGAGGTGACATTTAATGTTGCTCCTTGAGTAGCTGTTCTACAAAAGCATGCCTCTTAGAGGCACTATTTATGGATTAAGTAAGCAGTCAAAACAAGTTTGCTCCTGCTTTAACACAGAATGCTATTTGGAGGATAACAGCTGTTGAAACTGGAATTTTAAGTCTGTCTGGTACCTTTAATTAACATCTAGGTGATTTTTGAGGATCTGTCTTGCAACACACAATATTTACAAGAAACTGTAGTCTGTTGCACCTTAAAAAGGTGTTGCTGGAAAATGCCTCTCAGTTTTAAGCTACAAATTTCAGAAAGTATTCCTTATCCTTTTGTTAACTTGTGAAAACATTAAAAGGTTAGTGTCTTCTTTTATGTTTTGAGGAGATTGTCCTACTTATTTCAGGTTGTTTACAGTTGATGTACCTGCATCACATCCTGTATTATAAGTCTGTCTCATCAGTCTTCTGGCAGGGTTAGCAGGGGTGTATAAGGTTCTCTCTAAGCAGTAAATCTGTGGATAGTGGATGATGTGTATTAAAATATGTAAATGAGTTATATTACACTTTGAAAGAAGAAATCTAACATCTAGGTAGTATATTAAGTCTGTGTCTGCTGTGCTCCACAGACAGGAGAGAAGACAGGTGATTACTGACTGATAGGTGTACAGTGTTCTGATTCTTAGATATCCATGAAGTATTTGCTTTCTGTTGAGGGGTGGGAATACTCCATTCAGGGTGAGAAGTCAAATCTGAAGTGGGAGTTTTGTGGTTTGAATAAGGGATTTAAACTGGTAAATAACAACTCCAGCTGTAGTACAGATTTAAAGTTGTCTGTAATTTTATATTGGTTAGTTCTGCATTGTTCACAGTATCTTGGTGTTAGTGTGTTTGATGATTGATTAATGCAGTACTTATTTCCCTGAGGATAGTTCTGGTATGCTTTCCTCCTGTTTCATCTTTTCCCTTGCAGAAGTGTGTCAAATAACTCGTTTTACCTGGGTATAAGAGGCTGCTTTTTGCCTAAAATGGTGTGGGTTTGTGTAGGCACATGGATGGGTCAGTAAGGTATTTATTTGGTTCGTCCTATTTAAACGCTTGTGGTTACTTGTTCACACTCACAGCATCTCATCTATCTTCTACTCATCTCTCAATTTCTTCAACATATGTAAGGAAGAATAGTCTCAGATTTATGATAAACACTTTCATTGCAGTAACTAGCTACAGCATATTAACTGCATAATTTTATTTTCAGTGTAAAGTTGCAATGGTTTTGGTTCATAAATAGTGTGCATAATTGTCACATCCATCCATGTGTCTTTCTATAAACATTTGTAAAATGTAGAATATCTATTACACAAGAACATTTAACTATAGGAAAAAAAATCTGTAATTTCAGTAAAATGTGTATTTTTTGCATCAGGAGTAGGATTTCATAGAAGGCATATTACTTAATTTTGTCCTATGAAATTAGATTCTTAATGTAATAAATGAATACAGAACTTAATCAAGAACTCAGTATTAGACTGTTCATCCTCACATATAACTGTGGCTATATTGAGAAGGAGTCTTAGGTGATAGGGTGTTTGTGTCCATCCATGGTGGTAGCATGGATATACATGGGGAGCAGTTCCATGGCAGGAAAAACTGGCCACGAGCAGATGACCACAAAGCTGGAGCACCAAGGCGGCATGCATGTCAGCTAAGCTTTGCTCCTTGACAGGCTCTTCTGCCTGCTGTGGGAGGCAGGCCTGGTGGCAGAAAGTGTACTTTTTGATCCCCCATGGCAATCTACTTACCAAATCTAGCATGTCTGAAATCTGTGCAGGTGCCTTTCTAAACCAATTTTGTAATCTCATCAAAGAAGGAAAAAAGGCTGTTTTAGGAGATTGGTGTTCTGTGAAAACTTGTGACTGGCATTAGTAATTTATTTTATGTTTATACATTTGTTTTACATTTAATTCCCACAGCAAAAGGTGGGAAGATGAACAAAAGGATGAACAGAATGGTGGCTGCAGTTTGGAAGTGCTACATAATCCAAAGCGCTGGATCACAGACATGCTCATGTTTGATGAGCTTTATGGATAGTATAATGTTACATACATGTAACTGTCTAGAAGGATAGACTTAAACTGTGAGCCAACTATTACAGTGTTACAACTGCAGATTATGTGGGCTTGGATTGTGTTCAAGCAGTGATACAGAGTTCTCTCTGTGTGCTAAAAGCAAGATGTTCTCTGCTGCTTTTGCTGGAGCAGCACTGTCTGTCTTTCAGCAGAACAAGGAACATGTAGAAGGCTTTTACTGTGTATTATAATCTAATGTGTGATTTCTCTCTCTCGTCTTCATATTTTTTATTCATTGGAGTTGCATCCCCTGTCCATCTGTCCAGTAGCTAATTTAAGAGGGATACTAATTAAGTGCTTGGAAAGGCACAGCAGTTCATTAGGAAGATCTCTCATGGCTCTATACGTAGTATGGTTTAGTCACTATGAGATGGACAGACAAACTGTTTGTTTAACAGACAGTATTGGGGGATGATGTTGTTTATCTATGCATAAAGAGTATAATTATTTAAAAGGAATGTTCAGGAAAGAGAATTCTCTTCCCTTGCAATGCCTGGCCTGAAGATTTACTGAGCTTGCAGTCCTCTATAGATATTAGCTGTATAATTTGTCTTACAGATTTTTAAAACAGTAGAATATGGGAAATATGCAGTTCTGTGGTTATGTAGGTTTAATTTTTTCCTTCATCTCAAATTAATTTTCTTCTGTTGACCAGTCATATTTACTCTTTGGGTTTCTAATTTACCACACGAGTGGCCTTAGATTGTTTTCCATGTTTGAGAAAAAGGCTTGATTCAACTAGGTTATGTGTGTTAAAAGGTGTGCCTGCTAGGTTGCATAGTGTATCACTCTGTTAATATAGAAAGAACATATACCCAAGGTACATACCTCAAGGTGTATGGACTGACAGCTTGGGAACTGCATGTGGTTTAATAAAAGCTGAGACAAGAGACAGGTGTGTCATAAAGCTTTCTAACACTTTAACACTCATATGCTTTTAGTGTATTGTGTTAATTTACCTTTTTTCAAAAGCTGTTGAGTTTTGTGTTGTAAATGGAAATGAGTGGGCCTAATGACCTGAAGAATGACTTCTCAACTTTGCAACCCAAAGCTAATTTTGGTGACAGTTTCCAGGCTGGTACTTTTATTCTTTCTAGTTAAACCCAAATTTGTTGGCATAGTAAAGCCAAATTTCTAAGCCTTACAACAGAGAATCCCAAGTACATATTTAATGAATGAAAATGTCTTACAAATGGCTATAAAGAATTATAATATTCTTTAAGTGCTTAACAGAATATGCAAATACACAACACTGTGGGATCTTTATGGTCCTGCTTTTGTTTATTACAATAGATTTTCCTAAGTTATATGACAGTTACATCTGGTGCTCAAAAATAATAGAAGCTACAGTAAAAGAGATGGAAATAAAGAAGTTGAGTTGGAATGCTGCATAACTAGTTAAAGAAAAAGTGGAAGTAATTTGAAGTGTCTCACTCCTATCTGTCGGATCTCTCTTAGGTGTAGTCTGTCCTATGAAAAGTGTGAGAACTATCTATCATAATCTCTGCCACATTTAATGTGAAGAACTGTGCTGATGCTAAGATGATTAATTTCCCTTCAGTTTATACTTACTTAAGCAGACTAAATGTAAAAAGTAGAGAGCATAAAAATATAACAAATAAACAAAGTGTGAGCCACTGAAAATTATGTTCTTGCAAGCAGAAAAAAAAGGGATCAAATGAGAATTTGTATTCTAGTCCTAGAAAATATGCACACCTTTTACATCTGAGTAATATGAAACCTGTACAGGTACAGTCTTTAATTATAGGGATTACAGCTTCTGAACTGTAGCTTATTATTCTTTACATGTATACATACTCCTCAATCTTTTGAACGGAAAGGGATGAGATATGAGCACTTAAAGACTAATTGAGAGGATTCAACTCCTTTGTCTCTTCAGGAGCAGCCATGAAAATTTTACACAGATGTCTTGTATTCTGTGCTCAAATGCATGTACTCTGCCTTATTTTTTAAGATAAGTGACATCTGACTTATTGTCTGTTGAACAGTCTGTCTTGTTTTGCCAGTATAATAGGAGAAATTGGTCCTTTTTAATTGGGAAGGTGTGTAAAAGTCTTAACACTTGTAATATTTCTACAACTGTGTGGCATGAAAATCAATGATAAGGAGAAAGATGTTTGGTGATTGCAATTCAGAAAAAGAATGCCTTGTAAAAATTTTAAAAGAAGTGCATGCCAAAAGTTAGAAGAGGAATTAGTTCATAAAACTTTGAATTCTTAAAGTATGCTGTTGCAATACTTAGACATGAGAAGAGTGACTGAGGGGTTTCTGAGCAATAAATAGTTGGTAATAAAGGCTGTTTTTATAGACAAGGAGCACATGTGAAAAGAGCAGGCTGTGCATTCACAACTGCAGTACTGATTTGTTTTAAGGCTCTCTTCTACTATTAGGAGAGTTCTGTGAGGTTCAGTGAATGACTTAAGAGCTGAAATGCTTCCCTTACTACTTGTACAGTAGTTATTTCTGCCTTAGTATAATTTAAATTAGTGTTGCTAAAAATATGTCAAAGTATCACATATTTCCCTGTGATTATCAGAAGTCTGTATTATAAGAAAGGACTTGAAATATCTTGTTGATACTGTGGATCAACAGATCCTTTAAAATAGAAATTAACTGACAGCATATTAATATGGGAACATAAAATATTAGAGAATTTCTTCCATAAGCCTGTCCCATACAAAGATCATTTATCCTTCCTACCATATGAAGATATCCAGTATAATACAAAAAAAGAGAAAAATTATTTCTGGACTTGTTTATTGTTTCTCAATGGAAAAAATAAATTCAAAAAGTGAATTCTTTTCTGTACTTACATCTCTGTAGCTTCTTGGATCCTCTGAGCAGTTAAGGGCATTAACAGGATGGCTTGACTGCGAAAGTTTACCCTTGCACATTGTTCTCAAGAGTGATTACGTGAGTCTCTCTTGTGGGAGGAGTAGGTTTTTTTCAAGTGCTTAAAAAAAAAACCCGTTTGTATGCTGCTTTTGATTTGCTGCTGACTTTTTTATGGGATGTGAAAGCATCTATTTTGGATCCTTTTACAATTAGCCTTTTCAAAGAGAGCAATTAGAAACAAGACTTCCACCTCCCCCCCTGAAGTTACGCATTACTGACATTCATAGAAGGGACTTTACCCAGGGCTTTACTTGAGTAACTGTTGACCCTGTGATATATGAAAAACCTTGTTTGTATGCATCTGCGTTTAAAAATACCTTAAACTTAGTACATGCTTAACACTGCTTCTTACCGATCAGATATGACATAGCAGAAGAAAACCTCAAAACTGAGACATACCGAGATGCTGTGTTAAAACAGGCATCTCAAACGCCCATGCACATTCCCAGCACTGTTTTAGTATCATAATGATGAGGATTTACAGAAATGCCCTTTGAAAACATATGAGGGAGTTGAAGAACCTGGGTGTTTTGAGAGATTAATGTGTGCCTTTGTAAGCTGTTTATTGCGTTTTAGGCAGAAATAATAGTAATAATGATTATGATGATGATGATACACATAAGGTAAATACATGAAAGATAAAAAAACTTTCAAAACACAAACATGATTCCCCTAAAATAATATTGGTAAGAATGAGTGGTGAGAGAATAGGAAAGGAATGGGATGTCCAATTATGAGGAGGTAACCCATTGTTACCTGAAATAACCTTGTTTCTGGGTGAGGAACATTGATCTAAGAGTTAAATTACATGTTTGGTAAGAGGATTTTGGAGATCAGAGATAGATGGAAAATCCTGTCCTTTGCTGTTAGAGGCCGTGTTTGAGAGTTACCTGGGATTTTCCCCAAGAACTGATACTGATCGTTCATGACTACGAAAGACTATTTATCTTTTAAATGACCTCATTTAGTGACCTGATTTTAAGGAACCAACAAGTAGGCATGATTAGGCTATTTTGATGGATCCAGCCCATGCAGAGGATGGGATTCCTCTTTGGAAATGTTTGGGCTGTGTTCACACCACAAGCCTCGGCTGTCATTGGAGTGGTGGAGGAGTGCAGGGATATGATCTCAACTAATACATCCATCTCATCAGAAAGCCTAAAGTAAATGTAGATCTAATAGCAAAGTTAAACTTTACTAAATGCACGTTGTCTTATGGGCAATGTTTTTACTATAGCAGAGCATAGAGCCTTGAGAGCTACTTTTGTGCCTACTTGGAGCATTTGGTTGGCACTATATGCTGATTTTTCTAGTGTTGACCTCCCAGTGCACACATGGCCTGATTCCCCTCAGATTCCAGGGATGTGATGGGCTCAGTGCAGGGCTTTCGGCTTCTCAGTCTTTATGGAACAGTCATCCTTTAACACCAGATTCAGAAAGTCTGGGAGAATTTACCAGTCTTACTCTGGATTTTTTCTTTTCTTTTTTTTTTGAATAATTTTTGACTATTCAGTTTTATCACAAAGTAGAATCTCTTTAAATGAAGTAATGAGCATTAAAGACTGTTTAAAGGGAAATTGCACAGGGAACTTGCTTCATATGTACGCAAAATAATACCATGGTGTGGTTCCCTGTCCAGCACCAAAAATATGCTGTAGAAATGGGAAATTCTGAGATATACAGGAGTGTAGTAGTCTTTGCTCAAGGGCTGACATTAGTACCCCAACTTATTATTAAAGTAAATGTTTATTACAAAATTGTGTTACCATTATAAAATAATACCAATGTTTCCTGCTCTGATCTGATAAAATATTGCCTTCCTTTGATTAAGATACAGTAGTAGATTATGCCCTTTGAGTCATACTGGTGCATTAGCTACCAGTTCAGCCTAGAATGTTGTGTTGTTAATTGCTTGAGCTAAATGGTTACAGGTTGCATGCAGTTTCTCCAATATCTGTTTGACTGTGCCAGGATTTGAACATTTAAATTAAGAAATGTTGTGTGTCAGAAAGGGTGATACATATTTGGTTTTACCATATATGTGCAAACACTGGTTTGCTTTTGGCATGTAATGCAAGAACACGGAACCAGTTTATGGAATATATTGTTGGATAGTCTTAGCACTAAGAACTAAAACTTTTTTTAGGATAGGTGTCTGACTTCTTCCTTCATGAGGGTCTTGTAAAGTGTTGTTTGGTTGGTCTCATATTTTAATGAACTCAAAGTTGCAGAGATATCCATGCACAGGAGGATCCTTTCTTTCCCCCTTCAGGTGCACAACTTTAAGTTTTCTCTTGGGTTTTGCATTTTTCTCTGCTTTCTTCCTGCTTTCCTGTTAAAGCAGTTAGATGAGTATTGGGTAACACACCCTAATGCTTTTGCTGGTGTTGAGAGGTCTCAGGCAAGGAGGTGTCCTGCTCATGTGTAGTGAAAGTATTGGGTGCAGTAGATGGTTCCTTTGAGTCCTGGACTCCAGCAGGCAGAGGAATCCAGCTATCAAGGCTGGCACCTTAAATGTAATATGGCAGTGTCTGGACACACTGTAGGAACACAGATCACTGAAGTAATTTAGTAAGTTGAATTGCAAGTGCACTGTTTACATGCCAGTATTTTCTACTGCTGTTTTTATAAGTGGTATTTTTAGTGTCCCCTATCCCCCACCACCACCCTAAAATATGTGGTTGTGAATTTGTCAGTTTAATGTCTTTTTGAAGAACTTGAATGAAGAAAAACACAGCACCACAGTTAGTAAGTGTAGTGAGTCATTCTGGGTAAAATAGCACGTTATTTCTGCAAATTTAATCCCACAGAACTTGCATTGACAACAGCAAGTACTTTTTGCAGAAGTAGCATTTACCTTTCTAATTCTTTGTTCATGCATTTTAGAACCATTTTTTCCCCTCTATTTTACGCACATGTTTACGAATGTTAAATGTTTTATTCTAATTTGCATTTACTAGTTATCTTTTTAGACTTTCAGTAATGTGTTTCTCTTATGAGAAGTACTTTCCCGATTTTTTTGTTCTCTACCAGTAATTTTTACGTCTCTGATTTATTTTTTCAAGGTTATTATTTCTACATGTCATACTTTTTTCTCTGTGCAAAACCAATCTGACCACTTTATATGAGGCAGAATGTTCCCATCTGCTCTGTGTTTCAGTTTAACTGCAAAGGTTGAAATTTAACATGATCTTCGAAATGAGGATGTAACTGTAGAGCCTTCTACTACAGTACACTTTTGTGATGGGCATGGTAACTATACAGAGTGTTCAAACTCTAGAATTCAGCCTTTCAAATTTTAGAGTTTTCTGTTTTGTTTGAAAATGTTATTCTAACCCTCCTGATGGACAGTAACGTTCTAAACACAAAGTGGGGATAAACTCAGTTTAGATTTAGCACATATTTGTGTCTGTGGCTCTTCTTTGCACACAGACCTCTCAGATTTCTAGTAGAAGGTCATCATAGCACTGGGAAGGATGTTTCTGATACTCTCATAGTATAAAGAACAAAGGGCTGGGATGGAAGACTCTGTAAAAGGAGAGAAAGTAGAGGAGAAGGAATCAAAAGAGATTAGGGGCAAAGGAAAAAAGAAAAAGAAAGAAGTGAAGAAAAAGAGAGAATTGAAGAAGTCCTTCAGGGTATTCCGCCTGTAGATGTTAAATCTGACAGATACTACCAAACAACTAATTAGCATAACTAAAAGAGTTAAGAACCAGTCCTTTTATTTACAGGTTTTATCTGTCTAGTGAAATACAGGAAATTTCTCCAGTGATTATGAGTTTCAGGAATAAGGCTTGATTATTCACAGAATAATAGAGTAGCTTAGGTTTGACAGGACCTCTGGCAGTCTTCTAGTTCAACTCTGGCTTCAAAACATGTTCAACCAGAACGGGTTATTTTGGGCTGTTGTGTCCAGGCTGTATCTTGGAGGATGGAGGTTCTAGTTCTGGGCAACCTGGTGCAGTACTGGACTGCCATTACCCCTATCTGGACTTACTCCAGTATATTAATACCTTTCTTGAAGCATGGAGCCCAGAAGTGATGATTCAGGTTCAGGCTCAGAAGTGCTGAGAAATCACTTCTCTTGGCCTGATGATAACACACTTAATAATGTTGCCCTGTATGTGATTGTCCTTTCCTGCAAGGGTAAACTGCTGGTTAACATTCAAAGGATTTTCTAGCTCCTTGTCTGCAAATCTGTTTTCTAACCAGTCTATGCTGCTGCACAGGGTCATTTCAACCCAGGTGAAAGACTCCACAGGACTTTTGTTGAACTCCCTAAGGTTCCTGTCATCCCATTTCTCCAGCTCATCAAGGAATATCTGAATGCAGTCCTGCTCACCAAAGCATTGACTACTCTCTCCGATTTTAGGTCATTTGTTAGCTTATTGACAGTGCACTCTGTCCCATCATCCAGGTTGTTTAATAAAGACTATAAATTGTGTTCATCCCACTGTGGATCCCTGATGGAAACTCCTAGTTGGCTACCACTTGTAGTTTGCACTGCTGGTCAGAACCCTTTGAATCCAGCAGTGCAGCCAGATTCCCTCAAATCTGCTTATACAGGGCATATCTCCCCCATTTCATTTCAAGGACACAAGAGGAGATCAAGTCAAAGGCCACCCTAAAGTCAGAGTGAACAGCATTTGCCACCTTCCCCTTCCTTGTCCACAGCACCAGAGTCACCTTTGGTAAATCCATATGGGATATTAGTAGCCTCCTTGTTTGTCATGTGACTGCAGTGGCTTCTAAGAAATTTGCTCTGTAGGTTTCCCAGGGGTAGAGGTGAGGCTTGTAGCTACCTGAATCCTCTTCTTGCCCTCCTTGAAAATGGGTGCATCATTTCCTTTTTCCAGTCATCAGGAACCTGCCCTAATCACTGTGTTTCAGTGATACAGCACTGGCCACCTGCCTCAGATCCCTGAGATACATCCTATCTGGACCTTTTGGCTCCTGTATGACCAGTTGAGTGTTGCTCCAGTCCCACAGAAGGCTCAGGGACCTGCAAGGTCTGAGGGCAAAACTGACCAGTGAAAATCAATACAGAAAAGACATTGAGTGCCTTGGGTTTTTTTCACATCCTTTGTTACTGGGTTCCTTTTTTCACCAGGCAGTGAGTCCACGTTTTCCGTAACCATCCTTTGTTGTCCCTTACTTTCTCAGCCATATTCTAGCATTGTTATGTGGATAATTTCTCTGATAGACCCACTGTGGATAAGCAGCATCCCAATATATGTGTTCTAAAACAAGGCATAAGTAATATATTGAAAATTCTTCAGGTAATAGAAAATATTACTGGAAATTTTCAAAGTATAAAATTACATAACAAAAGTTGAGGGCAAAGGTTTAAAATGAATGGGAATAAATTTTCACACAAGGGAGTCACCTGTACAAATAAGTTTCACACAGTATTTTGATGAGCACTAGTTTTGATATTTTTTAAAAAGATAGCTAAATGGATATTTTTGTAATTCCTCTTTATATTAGATGTAAACTCTGTCTAAAAAGCAAACACTGATGTCTTTAGGGACATACCTCTGTGGTGCCTACAAAGTTGCTGTTTTAAGAGGAAAGGTCCATCACTAGGTTTGCTCTGGAACCTTGAGTGCTGAGCAGTGTCAGACACTGGACTTTGAATTGCACAGATCACTACCCTGGGCTGCAGTGTTGTTTTCTGTGGTCTCTGTTGACATTAATGGTGAATATTAGCATTTAAGGAACCTGTCAACATGCTCTAGCCTTTCTGAAAAATGAACTTGAAGTCTTGGGAAACTCCTGTTTGTACTTTTCCATCTTATGATTGAGTGCACTCTTACATGTGAAATCTCTGAGTCACCGTTTATCACAGGAGCGATTAAACCTGAAAAACATGCCACAGTTTTGATATTCTCTCTGGTCATTTGGTCAGAGTAGAAAAAAATAATTTAAAATTACTTTTCTAAGAAGATAAAGAATATTTTTTTCTTTGTTTTTCTTCTATCTTCACTTACAAAACGTGATTTATTCAGTGAATGTTGTCTACAATGGAGTAATTTCTGATGAAGAATTATGTGGCTCTCTTATAGCCTTTTGACTATTACAACTTAAACTATGTTAGTTTATTTCAAGAACGTGTTGTGTGTATTTTTACAGGTGTATTTTGTTTATATAAGAAGGATTATATGCAAAATTGAATGTTTTTCAGTAGTTCCTGAGTTAGCATTCTGTGTACATTCAAGTACATCTGATTGAGTATCAAATGGATGGTATTAAAACTGTATATATAATTAAATTGTATTTAAGTTTTCAGAAGGTCTTTGGTAAGCTCATGTTCAAATGTAACAAACAAAAGCCACAGCCCATTAAACAAGTAAAAATAATATTTGAAGGGCTTTCTTTCTTTCATAGCTGAATTTGGTAGTTATTTAGGAAATGTAAATTTTAATATTCAGTCCATCATTTCACATATAATACTCCTATCAGTAGTTCCTCTGGAGGGAAAATGTGGTTTTGAGTGAACACTGAGTTATTTAGGTCCTGGTTTGTGCTGTTTGCAGCATTGCCGCTGGGTACAAAACGATCCCTTTCATGTAAAGACCCATAGAAACTGCAGTTCTTGAAACTTAGATACACTTTGGAAAATTGCCCTGTGCAACATCCCGCTCCTGTCAGACCCAGGACAGCACAGACCTATGGCTGAGCATTCAGCTGAGGCACACGTGCACTTTGCTGATGGCTTCCCCTGTGGGTTGCCTGCTTGTGGCTGCCTGGAGGTCCCACCACAACCACTCTGCCAGTGGAGCAAGTTGTGTCAACCTGAAGTGATCTTTGTTCCTTCCCCTTCTCCATCCCAGGAAGTATTTTCCTCCTAGAATCTCCCAAATCCATGCCTTTGGGTGTTTTGTGGTGAGGAATATGTGCTTTGTATCTGGGTGTCTGAATGAAATGCTCCTAGTTAATGTTCACAAGATCAGTCTAGGCATCTGGTCATTGCAAAGAGTGCTTGAAGTTTTAAATTCTATGAAGCTCCTTCCAGTCATGGTTTAGAAACTTAAGAAACATCTTGTGTTGTGATTCAGATGAGAACCCTAAAAGAAGTTTTATTTGTTGAACCATGGAATTCACTGGCAAAGGGAAGTCAAACTGTCAGTATTCCCATCTTGGATACTGCAGTCGATTGGCAATCCTGTAACACCTTAAGCCTGCGTAAATAACAGGACTTTAGCTTCATAAGTTAAGTGGTTTCCTTAACTTTTTGGGAAAGGTATAGTCCTTACCATTTGCCCATTTGAATCACAGAGGTTGTGTTCTGATGCAGGAGACAAATGCTGGTCTTGTGTGCTGCATTTTATAGAAACAGTCTGCTATTAGACTAAATGTGTTGCCTTCTCTTCTGCTTCCAGTCCTAAACATTTGGAAATAGAATACTTTTTGTCACTTGTTCTTATTTGCTAATGCATTTCTTGAATGCCACAAGTTATCTAATTGTTGTTTGTTTGCAAGGTGGTATTACATTTTGATTGTTATGTACTTAGAATTAACTACTTTTGATTGTTCAACACTATTGTTGCTAGTATCATTCTTACAACCATCTGTATCTTTCTTTTTGCAGCTTGGGTCCTGTGTTTGCACTTTTTGTTCCATTTTATTCCTCCATTCCAAGAGTGCAGGTGACACAAGTATTAGGCCACTTTTCTATCACAAACAAGTCTCTGGTCTACATACTGGGTTTACAGGTATGGTATGTACTTGCTTGTTCATCTTTTAATGAATTACTAATGTAGTAGTTACTATTTCTGTATGTTTGTCTATGAATTTTGATGCTTCCAATATATAATTTGACATATATTTAACTAGTAACTATCCTGTCAGCTAAAATGTAGAAAAACATGTTGCTGGTATGATGAAGTGGTGGGCAAGTGATCTGTTCTTACATTGTGTTACATGGGAAAATAAAATAGGCAGTTCTTCAGTGTTGGGGGTTTTTTTGTCAGCAAAATGAACTAGGTGAAAAGAGATTAAAATGGAACCTGATATATGTATCTTTCACCTTTCTAGTTTGCTTGTATTCTTGATTTTGTTTATTTTTCCCTTGTCTATTAGAGCTCAAACAAAGCTGTAGAATACAGTATTTTTCTTTGGTAAGACTGTTAATAAATAATCAAGGTTTTGACTGAATTTCACTTTTATATAGTTTAATATTATTTGCGTATAATGCGTTACCATGGGACAGGTAATTTAAACTAGCATAACAGAGCACAACAATATCATGTAGTATTCTGCGAAATATGACTGGAAAAATATAGCTCCTTGGTATAGAAAGGCATCAGTTGTTCAAAAAACAATGAAAAAAACCCAGCAGACTAGAAATGAATGGATACTCATGTCACAACTGGAATTTTGAAACTGGAGATGTGCAAACTTGTGAGAAATTCAATTCATTTCTATATATTCCAGGGACTCAAAAGTCACTTTGGCACTAGAAATGGAAAGCACCATAGTTATGTGAAGTGTGATAGAGAGTATTTTAGAATGAATGCTCAGTTTCAGAATACTGGCTTGTGTTCCATATGAACATTTCATTTATCCCCTTTGCGGTTTAGCCTTTGGTTTCCTTCAGGTTCTGCTCTAGCACCTTACTCTCTTGATCTTTCAGAAATCTTGCTTGCTCTCTTCTGAACCCATCAATACTGCTATTATTCCCATCTCTTGGAAAGCCATGATATGGTCTGCCCTCTTTCCTATCATCTTTGCCTTCCTACACACACCACCTCCAGTACACATCACTGCTGTAGCTAACCCCTGTATCTTTGCAGGATCTTTCCCAGCTGCTCACAAAACAGTTGCTGCCATCACACAGAGGCTGAGGGAAGACTCATTTGCCTTCTCCTCATTTGTAAACTCTGCCCTTATCTCAAGTCACTCTTTCCGTAGTCCGAAGTTTACATAGAAGGTGTTCTCATGATTCAGTCAGCATCACGCAGAACTATTTTAGTAACCAGTATCAGTCTCCATTTCCCCGGTTGGTAATAACCTTCTCCAGGTGATTAATCACATACTTTGCTAGAAACAATGGGCTGCCATGTTGACTTATCAGGATTTTTAAAAAAATTCACTCAACTTATTCCTATGATTTCATGTCAGCAAATATGTCACTGGGTGAGAACTTTACTTTTTTTAATTATGATGCTCTTGCTTAGTCTGTCTGTGTCTGCATGTCTGAGAGCTTCACTTGCAGTGCCTGCCCTGCTTGAAACTCTTCTCCTGTTGCTGCTGAGTCATTTCCTTTGCTTCAGCCTGTCTTTCAGACTTGTTTTTCTGTGCAGCCTATAACTGACATCCTGTTATACTTAGTAAGCTATATGAAAAGAAAATGTATTGTTCTGTAGAAAGAGAACAATTGTTGGATCCCTGTGTTTTTTCCCCTTTGCTACTTCTGGAATACATCTTTTTTTAATGTTAAACTGAATTTTAACAGAGGTAAATGTCTGACTTCTCCCATTACCGTGATAAGTACATAGCCTATAGAATATTGCAGCTTAGTAGTTCAGATAGCAACAGCCTTGTAAAATAAAAAATCCCTGCTCTTGTCTTCTAGCTTTTAACCTCTGGTTCCTACATCTGGATTTTAGCCTTAAGTGGATTGGTAAGTCTTACTGGTTTAAAAATCACGTATTGATTTAAACACTCTATTATGTATGCAATTGTCATGGTATATTTGGACTCAAAAAGAACAGAAATTACTAAGTAACATTTTGTCTTGATAAGTAGAAAGTTTTCATCTTTAACTTTCAAAGGTGTAGAGCACTGACTAGCTGGTGATAAACTGACAGACAACAAAATTGCTGGGTAATATTTGCAGGGTGCCACTGCTCTCTGACTACCTAAAATTAATTTTGCTGCCATGGATTTAGCTTTCGACCCACAAATATAAATGAGAATATTGAGGAACTGGTAGAAATGTTTAGGCCCCCCCCTCTCCCCCCCTCCAGTTTTCAGCAGGCCTTATTTCAAAAAACAGCTTTAAATAACTATGCTGTGAGGATTTTTGATGCTTTGCTCTTCTCCTAGGAGATCTGTAGTATAGTGGTTTCTCACTATGACAACGGCAGTAAGGGTACAAAATCACTTTTTTCACACCAGTCAGATAAAGGAGGTGTGGTCTGTGTTTTTCCTTTCTGTACTAAGGCACTTAGTGCTGAAATAGATTGTACTGAATTTTCCAGATTGTTAGATACTGATATGCTTCTTTTAAAATTACACAAACTTAGAAATTAGGAGCTCAGACTCTAATTTCTTAGCCCAAAAGACTGTAAACATTTTCAAACAGTGAGAGTACCATTTCCAAAAGAACCTCATGTGGAATCTTAAGAACTCAACTTGTGCCCTTGCTGTTTAGAACCTGCTAATTTGAATTTGCAGTGAGCTCATAGTGAAATGCCTGTGGACAGTTCACATATTGTTGCTACAACTCAGGAGGTTGGTCTCTTACCATTTGCACTTATTGCTGCAAAATATGCTGTGAGCTGACAGGATAACTAACAGCAGGAGTGACAGAGCAGTGAATAGTGAAGTCTGTTCAGTAATTTGGTCTGACTGTAAGTATCGAAGAAAACAGTGCAACTAACAAACCAGAATCTGTCTCTCCTGGAAATCAGCCCAAGCCTCTGTGCCCACCTAAGGATCTGTGACTTCCTCCAAATGCACTACCCTTCCTGTTACTCTTCTGGCTCTTTTAATAGCCCTTCCTTTTGAACAGGTGTTCATTAGAGAGGGAAGGAAAGGAAAGAAATGGAAAGGCATTGTAACTCCCTGTTTCCTGGTGACAGAAGCGGTATATATGCTTAGTTATACAGACTTAGAAAAAACAGCTCAAATTTTTTTTTAATAATATATTATGCAGTTCTTATTTTAATTCCCTTTTAATATAAAGTTTTATTCAGCTGTGTAATGCAACTTTCTTAGTATTCTTTTTTACAAATTAGCTTTTTTTTTAGTTGACAGTTGACAGTATATTTTGCTTAGGTATAAATCCATAGGATTAAATTGCGCTTTTTTTGTGTCAGAGGAAGGCTAAAAAAATCATCTGAAGTTTTCATATTGCTTCAGTCAGCATAAATCTAGTCATTATCAATGATGGTGTGTTTTCAGTCTCGATTTTTTTCTGCAGCGAGCAGAGAGCTGCACGCTACCATTCTGTAATAAGTGCTACAATTTGGAAAGAAGTTCATGTCATGAATTTTAGTCATTTTTTGTAGAACATCTCTGTCACACTTTTGTGAATATGAAGTCTCTTTTTCTCCTCTATTAGAAATTATAGTTTAGCATCTTCTGCGAAAACTTCGTAAAGGAATAAAATTTTCACAGTATAATAAATAATCTGAGGAAGGATATGAAAGGATATGAAATACTGTGAAGGTGTCTTTCAGCACAGTAAGAGTAGATACTTGATAACATACATATATATACACAGTTACAGAAATAAATAGTCAAATTGATGTTAAGTCATTCTGACAACCTGCTTTGTAATTCTTACTACTCTTGGCATCTTTCTAAGTTACTATATCTTTGTGGGTTCAAATTTTCGTTTATTTGTAAAAAAGGCTGAGTAAATGCCCAAACACCAAGTCAGATAGGTGAGATATTTAGTCACCAGTCCCTTACCTGTTAGAAACTTCACTGTATTTGTAACGCTGAAGATCACTCAGGCACTCACATGAGTGTATCATGATGCTGTCCAGTAATTCAGCTTTTGTTGCACTTCTGCTTATGTGGAATATTAAACTGGATGGTGCCAGCATAATTTCTGAATTGTTGTCAGTTTCTACTTTCTCTTCACTATGTTCGTGGTTTAGGTTTATTTAAAGTCTCGCAACTTATATTTTAACATGTAACAAACACTATGCGGGATCTGACTTTCCAGGTACAGGATGTGACACTGGAGACTATTTCTGTGTTCATCCGTACTAGTGCTGTTAAGACTTCCCTGTGAATTCTAAGCAGAGTATAGAGCAACTGGGAATTGTACTGCCTTGAGTTCTTGTTTTCAGTGGCTTTAAGTGATGCCATGGTTACAGAAATGTGTTTGCAAGTGTGTGTGAGTCTATGTCTGCAGGTAGGCATTGATGTAATGTGCCTAGTCATAGGGAATTTTAGACAATTTATAGTTTGACTGCAAATTGTAGTGACTTGTTCTCAATTGTGAAGATTACAGCCCACGTTTTGTTATTGGAATACAATAGGTCTGCTTTGTCTGTCTTTGTGATAAGGTGTATCTTCCTAGAGCTCTGGTTTTGAATCAACAGAGGAATGCACTCTTAAAGGCAGCTTCTTTACTCTCCATGTGAAGCTGGACTCTCAGTTATTGTTCTTTTGGTATGTCAGTTGCTGCTATGTTGTGTAAAACATGTAAAAAGTACACTATGCTTATTTGTAAGAAAGAGAGAGTTCAAGAAGTCATCATCATGGCTGGGCTTCGCGAACGAAGATTTGAGAAGGGCTCTACCCACGTTTGCTACAAGCGCGCTGGTGGCTAAAAAGGCCAATGCGCGATAGGCAAGTCCGGTCGCAAAAGGCACAGTGGAAAGTCTCCACAGGCTGTATTGGGGAGGCACGGTTCTTTCTGTGCTGTCTTTTTTTCTTCCAGACTGATCCTGTGTGCGCTCTCAAAGGAAGCAGCAGCGTTATAGATGGTGTGCCTCCATGCCTCCCGATTGGAGGCCAGAGCGGACCATTGATGGTGGTCAATATGGCCAAGGCTGAGGTGTTGTTTGAGGGAGTCCTTGTATCTCTTCTTCGGGGCTCCTCTCTTGCGGCAGCCGGTGGCAAGCTCACCATAGAGCACAATCTTAGGGAGGCGGTGATCCTCCATCCTGGAGACGTGCCCTGCCCAGCGCAGCTGCGTTCTCAGCAGCATGGCCTCAATGCTGGTGACCTGTGCCTGCTCAAGAACAGACCGTTCAAGAAGTAGACCGTAAACAAATTCACAAATCTGATGTAATCAGTAATCTGTATTGTTCTTATTGTTTATGAGACGAATTTATTTTCTTGTGATTTGTTTTGCCAGGAATATACCATACCTGGTACACACAGTCCAGATTTGTCTCTTACGATAGAGGTTTTTTGATGTTATGAAGTTAGGAGACTTTGTATTAGAGATGCAAGAAATTTTTTTAACAGTTGTTCACAGAAGTGCTTTCATGTAATGCATGTCACTCAAGCTTAATGAAGGCTCAGAACAGTTTCTCTACTATTTTTTTCTTTGAAACAGCCAAAACATCATAGAAAATAGTGTCTATGTCTCATTGAATATTCATTTTCTCTCCCTTTCTTTTTTACCCATTTAAAATCTCTTGGGTTCCCAGTTTACATCTCTCCTTGCTATACTCTGGTAGAATTGCAATTTGAGAGGCATGCCAAGGCTCACTGAATCACAGCCAGAGCATGCCTGCTTCAAGAAGTCAGGTTGGTGACCAGCAGAAGACATGTGCCGCTGGGGAATGCAGTTCCCTCCACTTACTACAATAATGTTGTCGTCAGACAGTTCACATGCCATGGGTCTTGCTAACCATGTAAGTAGGGCTGTGTTTCATAGGGAAGATGTATCTTTCAGGCTCTTTCTGTGATTTTAATCTTGTAGCTTCTTTTTTCTTACCTAGTGCCAGTTCTTTGTTTCTTTGCAAGATGACTTGCATTGCCTAAAATTTGGAACACCCCAAGTATCCTGTGAGCTGCCTTGAATTTGTGTAGAGTTCAGTTCAAATGTTAGGAAGTTGGAATTGAAAAGTTTCTAAAAGCCTGTTTGCCTTGGAGATTTCACTAAGCCAAATCCAACAGTCTTCTGCATTGTTTCTATGCTACACTGTAATTTACTTTTCTCAGGTTATGTGAAAAGTTGCGCTTTTGTGTCTTTAGCTAGATTAGAAAATGAAAAAGAAACATTGTGTGTGTGTGTGTGTGTGCGAGCTTCAGGACAGGTGCAGATGTCCATATGTACGCTAACAGATGTGCTGAATCCCACCCAAAAAGTAAGGTGAGATATCCGCAGGTGGGCAGTGCTCGGTACTCAGCTGAGTCACTGTGGGTGACTTAATTTGAGATGAGGGTCTCTGCATTCTCCTGATGACTGTATTGGCTTCATCCTCTTAGTAATGGGAGCTGAATGCTAGCAGAGGCCCAAGGGAACCTATCCTTAGCTCACAAGTACAAGTTGAGAATAGCTGTAGTGTGCTGAAATGACAGTGCAGTCGTGCTTGCACATACGTGTTGTTTGAGAGCTCATCATGATTGCACCTGACCAACAAAGCATTGATGAACTCTGAAGAAAAAAATTTCAAGGGTATCTGGGATATTCAGGAGTCCAGTCACCTGGGAATGAAAATGAAGACTAGTAGTTTGGAATCATTATAATGTTAGTTTTCTCTCAAGCTAACTGTTGCAAAAGGCTGTTTACACTTTTTGTAACTGTTTCTGCAAAGGAAACCACAAAAAAATAATCTGTTGTGTTACAGTTGTAACACAAGTTGAAAATACATGTGTAGTTGTTTTATTTGTTGGGTGGTTTTCTTGTAATTCATCTTGGTTTGATAAACGCATTTCTCTAATCAAGGTAAATACAGAATCTTGACACAAACTTCAGCCTCATGCTTTGATTCTGGTTGTATAGAATTCAAAACATACCAAGGATTAAGCAGTTAAGAGGTATAAAAATGTCACTTACCTTAAGAAAATTGCAATTTGCTTTCAATTTGTTGATATCTGAAAATAGCCAAGTCTTGAATACATATGATTATGTTTAAATTTTTCAGAACAAAGTAATTGAGTATTTGTTGTCAAGTTTTAACTATTAGGCAAAATAATTTTCAACATAATTTTCTACACCTGTCTGCCTACTTTTTCTTCTGTTTTATTTCCTTTCTTAGTCTTAATCAAGTACAGTGATTTTAAATATCTCAGCTAGTAGTGAAGCATATGTGTCTTTGCTGTGTAAAATACTGGAGAGCTTCCATGTTTGGTTTACCTAATGTAACAGTGAAACTACAGCTACTTCCTTTTTCCAAAATGTACTTTGGAAGAACTGGAGGGAAGGGGAGGGGAAGTTGTACTTTATAGAGGGGCAGGAGGAGGTTAGGAAACTTTGTGTGAAGGACCAGTAGTAAGCCATGGTGTTAAGAAACTGAAAAAATACAAGCTCCCTTTTTATCCACGACGTGCCACGCAGTTTCCAGCATACTCCTGTTTCCTCTGCTTAGCATTGTGTTGTGTATGATATGGTGGATGAGGCTCTATATTATGATGGTGTGACTAACAGAAAACAGCTAAGATGCATCTTATGTTGCCAGCCAAAAATTCTCCATTCTAACAATGTGCACATAACCACAGTGTTGTTCTGTGGTGACTTTTTAGAGGTTCCTTTTGGAGAAGAAGCCCTTCAATCTGATGTACAGTGCTGAAGTTGGGATATGAGATCATCTTCATTGAATAAAGAGTGTTGCTTTGCTTTTTCAAACACTAGACATTCACTCCATGTCAGTAACAAAAATTGAGTAAAAAGTTGCTTTATACTTTCAAAGCTTGTGTTTTTTTAAATTATATCTATCAAGTTCTGCATATGAACCAGCTAAAGAGGAAGTTCTTTGGAAATACTTGACATTAAGATGAGAGTATGACACTGAACCAAACTGAATCATAAGACCTATTTTAACTACAAATGTCTCCATTCTGGCTGTACTGGAAATATGCAAATAGATATCTCTTCCTCAATAGACAAAACTTCCTGAAAATTTGTTAAAACAGAGCACAGCATTTTAAAGGTTCTTATGCTTCCATCTAATAGCTTTATATTTGGAGTAGTAAATCAAGGAAGAGAGGAAGAGTTGTGGAGGTAACAAGGTGGATTACCAGTGTGCTCTTGATGCTCTCCTTCATATGTTTATACTTGTAAAGAATTGCAGTCTCACATGATTACTCTGAGCAATTACTAGTCCATAGTAAGTTTCTTGGCAAGTATATGTAGAAGAAACATTCTCTTCTGCTAGTTCCGCATGGCTTTGTCTTGTTCCTTGACCATGTACTTTTCACTTTAGATGTTATTGTGAACTTTATGTTGTCAGACTTCTACACTTCTGCTCTGTGACCACTGAACTCCACACGTTTGGGTTATACAATGAGTTTCTGTCTCAGACAGAACAAGGAGGGGCCAAGACACTAGTCTGCTGTTAAGGAGCAGCAAGCAGAGAGAAGACAGCCCACTGCAACTGGTGCATTGGCTGTAGAACCAGACATTCTACTCCAGTGACCTCAGTAAAGCTGTGAAGGCAGGTAGTAGCTACTGCATGTATGAGTCTCATATGCAGTGCTAAATGCCATATTCTGTTTTAGCAGTGTCCATAAACCTTTAGCCTTATGAAACCTTTTCTTCTGATTAAATGCTCTGGAATTACCTGCTCTCTACAACTACCTAAAAGGACATTTTAAAGAGGTGGGGATCAATTTCTTTTATCAGATAAGACAAGTGGAAGTGTCCTGAAGTTGTGCCAGGGGAGATTTAGGTTGAATATTAGCAAAAAAATATTCACCAAAAGGTTTGTCAAGCACTGGAGCAGGCTGTCTGTGGCAGAAAGCGATTGTCACCACTCCTGTAAGTGTTTAAAAGAGGAGCACTTAAGGACATGGTTTAGTGGTGGACTTGGCAGTGCTGGGTTAATGGTCAGGCTTGATGATCTTAAAGGTTTTTTTCCAACCTGAATGACTCTATGACTACCTATCTCTACTTAGAAAAATACAAGAATGCTTTTACGGATGCAGCTAGTAGTTGGTGTTTGCAGTACACCTTCCCTTCTGAGACAAACAAGTTCCAAAGCACTGACAGTAAAGACATGCTGCTGCTATCTCTTTGCTGTATTTTCTATCTTGAGTTGATAAGAGAGTGATTCTGTTTGTGGTTAATATGTTCAGACACGTGTCAAGATTTGCCATACAGTCAGGGAGATATAGATTTTCCTATCACCACTTGCCTTGTTTTTTTCTTGTGACTTTTTGAACTCGTTCAAGATCTAGGGTGCCTTGAAGACATTAGAGCTTAACAAAGGATTGTAGGTGATAAGAGTGAACAGAGAGCAGTATCTGGGCGGGATATTTGAAAGAAGTGAGGGAATGCTGGTATGATGTTGGACAAAGTATTCTGAGTGGGAGCTCTTTCCCTACCTAGTTAGACCTGTACAATCAGGAATGCAGAATCTGTTAATCCAAAGAGGGGGGCCTGGCTCCATAGCCTAACAGTACTACCTACAGCTAAGGAGCTGGGAGGAGGGAAGATAATTTATAGGTTCTGGTGCTGCTTGTGCATTTTGCATCTAAGAAATTGTCAGATTAAATGTATATGTAATATTTGCAAACTGGTTCAGTAATTATTGCTCCCCAAAAAGTTGCCGTTCTGGTTATTGTACAATCTAGGTTTTCTTGAGTGAGGAGCCTATCTATGTAGCCCTCTCAGGACCAGCTGGTTAGCTTCTCAGGGACCTTCTTGCTAGGTAGGTTCCTCAAGTACTGCATACCAAAAGCAGATGAATTGTAAAAGTGATACAAATTTTCCTCCTCTTATTCTTTGTTAATTGTAGTTCTATCTTAGTTTCCAGTTGATGTGCAAAAGTCTCAGTCATGAGTTTACAGCTGTTTCGAACAGTTTCACTAGAGCTAAGAAAAGAGTTTCGGAGGTCATGAAGAAGCTTCTGTTCCAGTGCCCTATCATTCCTGGAGACCAGTTAGGACCTTTCTTTGAATGTAGAAATCTTTTGCTAAAGGCAGTCTTTCTTCTGATGTGATTATGGCCTTACTCTTATCCCATGTCATTTACCTCCTTTCTTATAACGCAAAAAGATTGAAGGGGTTAAGGGTAGCTTAAAACTCTTATTTCTCACTTTAGAATGGTAGCCTGTGTTTGGTGTTGCATCCAACCCTGAGGGCAGTCATAAAATGAAAGGAGAATAAAATAAAACTCAGTGTTTCCCAAAGCAAAATGTGTTTTTGCTAAAACTCTCATCTCGTTAGATGATTAACAATAATCTTGTAAAAAATCTGAAAAATATACTCTGTCCCAAAGAACACTGCATTTTCCTGCACGGTCTCCCTTTATATATGAAGCAGTGCATTTAGTATGTTTATACAAATGTCTGTCAGTGAGATACAATAAATAGCCCCAGATGTGGAGTTTCTCCATTGTTTGTAGCACAATTGCGTTTTTGGGGCATGTTTATGGGTTTTTTGAGGTTCGTATCTCTTCCTGTTCATTTCACTCTGCTGCCACAGCATTATTGTTATGGCGTAGCAGACAATAATTAATCACAAACACTGAAATGGGACAGAAACTGCCTTGGACTCGAGTGCTAGGGCTTCATATTGGGATTCAAAATAATGGCTGAGTGATGACTGTAGATCATGTATGGGGCACATGGATTTCTCTTGCTCCTGCTGAATCTGAAGGGAAATCAAGCCCCAAGACAAGCATGAAGCAGGGAATGGGAATTTTTCTTATTGGCAGGAGAAAGGCCTCCCAAAAACTGGCTTTTCAGTATCACAGTTAGTAATGAATTGGTTTTAAACCCCTTTTTTTATTTTCTCACCTTGAAGATAGGCAGGCTTCTTTCGGAATAAGTCTGTGCCTACTCGCAGATTTAACTTCAAATCCCCTGATTTGCTTGAATTTTTAGTAGAAGGAGAGACTTGTGTGGTGGGGACAGAAGTGTTAAGGGGACGGGGGGTTGGATTCTTTTTTTTAAGGAGTGATTACAGTGTTTCAGCATCCTCAAGAACAGCCTTAATATTCTCAAGTGAGCATGTAGCATACCCTGACTAGTTCCTTTACTAGAAATGAAAATTTAATTTGAATTTTGACTGGTTTGAGAAAGGGTCACTTGGTTTGGACTCAAATTCTAAAACAAACAAAAAAACCCCCAAGCCACTTCATGAGTCACAGGCAATGCACTACATGGATTTAAAAAACTAATCGTTTGTACGGGGAAGTTGGAGGTAAAGAAATCCCCTGTTTATTCTCTGATTCGTGACTGAGAACTCTGGGCAAACACAGTAAAAAGTGCTTTAAAAAAACACAAAGACCAACTGTTACCTGCAGACAAAGTAAGTTTACTGTATTTAAGTTTTTTTAACATTTCATTCTTGGTTTTAGATTTCTGGGATTTGCTACAATAGCAGTATGTTAAAAGTTCATCGAATTCTTTGTGTACCCAGATGGGTAGCAAAGATATTTTCTTGGACTCTTGAACCAGTCTTCTCATCTGCGGAACCAACGAATGAAGTCCGAGTAGGAATGGGAGCAACAGTTGACATCCAGAGGCAGCAGAGAATGGAGTTACTGGATCGTCAAATCATGATGTCCCAGGTTGCCCAAATGAGGCGGCAAAGGCAGCAGCAGGTACCGCTATACATTTTTTAAGGATTATATTGTTATGAGAAAGAGACAATTTTGGTTCATATATCTTGTGTGGTTCCTGTTTCTTAAAAATAATGGGGTTTTTAATTTTTCTCCATCAGTCTTTCATTCACTGTTGTACTGCTAATAGCCATTTAAGTGGTTTATATAGGTTTATATGTTAAAACTGCTTCACAGGATACAAACTGAATGTCAGACAATCTTGTAGGGATATCAGTATTCCTGGCATTGTTTCAGCAAAAATGAGGCTGAAAAGTAGTGATTGCCTCTTGGTGGTCTTTAATAAAGGCCATTGTGTAGAGTTAGAAAGTTGAAATGCTCCTGACTCTTCTGAGTATCTGTGTTGTTAGTATCCTTTTCAGAGAGGTTGGAAATTGTCTGTGGAACTCCTTTGCTTGCAGATGTGCAGTTTATTTCTTTTAAGAAAGGGCAGAAATTAAATTATCTAACTTTCTTACAGAGGTAAACCACAAGGGACTTTCTGTTTGTCATGTTTAGTGCTCTTGGTGTATTTCCTTATTGAACAGAATGGCAGAGCCTTTTTATTTTCTCTTTTGTAGACAAACCAACAAATGCATATATTCTCAGACTTTGCATTGTAGAGCAGTGAAACAAGGCAGGCAGTGTCCCAATTAATTTTTTTTCTGTATCTTAGCTGCATGCATTACTTAGATCTATGTGTTACTAGAGGACAACGTGGGCCTTGCATTGCTCTATGTGAACATATATTTACTTACAGCCTGGCAATTTGAGGTCTTTACTGAGCTTGCTTTGCCTGAAGCACATCTCTGTACTAATACATGAGTTCTTGTTGTGTTCCAGATAATGTCATGCAAGTGGGTATAGCTATGGTACCGTTAATGCATTGCCAGAAATAGAGGTGTGATGGCACAAAGCTTTGGCTAACAACTGAAGTATGAATATTTGCTTCCAGTCCCTGATAACATCATTCTGTTTTCCCTGTCTTCCATTTCAGTATGATGAAACTGTTCCTCAGGTAGAAAGTTCCTGAACTACTTTTCTCTATTCCCATGAGAACATTTATCAGTTTTAGCATAAGAATGGAACTAGAAATTACTCAATTCTTGAATGTTGCCCTTGTAATAGAAAATGAATTGAAAGTGTGTGTTGGGCTAAAAGCAGCTGGAAAGAGTACAGCCAGGTTTCTTCAGAGAGAAAGAAGCCATTTCCAGTTATGAAGGACAGTCTTTCTAACATATCTTTAATTGCAGAAAGTGGTAAATAAGTTCAGAACAGTAAATGATAAAAGAGCAGTTGATAACATTTTCTACTCATCTTGTCCTTTCCTCAGGCTATGAACAATGAAAGTGGAAAAAGCCTTTTCATGTTTGACTTCAAATAGAATTCTTTAAAAAGGTGGAGGGGTTTGAGTAAAATGAAGGAAGGCTGTTTGAACATCAGTATGATGCTTGCCTTTACAAGTTGCCGAAACACTTTTCAAGTTACCTTCATGTTTAGCCTTTAACTTGAGTGCAGCATTTAGTTAACTGATAGTGCTAATCTTTGAAACCAGCGATCAGAAGGTGATGGGATTAATGTATGAATGCTTCAGAGAGGCTCTTCAGAAAAGGTGTGCCATGAAAGCTTTTGAGTAGCCTGGGTTTTTTTTAATAACTCACTTGCACAGTTTACTGGCCATCCACTAAATCTCAAAAAGCATCATTAACAAATGTTGAGGTGCAGTGGTAAAAATGGAAAGCAGGCTAATTTCAATCTCAAAGTAATATTTTAAAATTTTAAACTAATTTTATGTACTTGGGCAATTCTTTTGCCTTCAGAGGTTTTGGAAGTGCATAGTTTAAAGACAGTGGAGAGGAACAGATCATGTTACAGATGGAATTTAGATTATAATTTTTCCTGTGGGAGTGAATCTGATAAAGAACGAGGATCAGTTTTAGACAGGTTTTTTGTGAAATTGAAAATAATAAAAGCTGTGAAGTACATATCAGTCATCAGATATGGCTTTGAACTATATTCTAGGGGAAAGTTGTGTGGATTTGTGTCTGTAGGTAGTGTGCCGTAGGTGAGATGAAGTAGCATTTTCTCTCATGCTTTCCATTTTGTTTGGTGAGGGAAGTGAACTTTTAAGTTTTCTCTACATGCCCTAGTGCAACCATTTTGTATAGCTGCCGCTTGGGAAGGTGCTCTGCTCATTCCTCCTACTCCTTTACTCTTCAGTTCGTCTCTTTGAGAAAAGAGACAATGCAGTTTCCCACTGTGTTGGTAGCATTATGGAAGGAGATCGGTGGTTTTAATGGTGCTCCTTTGCCTGTGCAAAGTTGGCAAACTCTGTTCTGGCCATAAGGAGGCACCTCTTTTGAACAGGCACTCTTTGTAGTAAGCTTATTCTTCAAGTCTTTGCAAGAAATTCTGAAGAATGTGACAAAACAAGCCAACATTAAAAAAATAATTAAAGTTAAAAAAAGAACTAAAACAGGGAAAGAAACTGGGTGAAAAGCATTTCTTATAAGTTGTTTATACTCTACTTCCAAGATGTTGAAGATACTGGGATGTAAATNTTTTTTTTTTTCCCCCTGCCACTGTTTACCGAGCCCTTTTATCCAAAGTAGAATTCACTTTGGACGCTTTCTACAAAAAAGAAAAAGCAAAGGACAATCACCCCAGAACTTCTTTACTGGCAACTCTTTTGAGCTTTACCTTTCCTAGTCTTCTCTAGCTGAAATGTTGTGATCTGGAGGAGTCTGACACATGGAGCTGTGTATGCCAGTGCTGGGCTGTCTATACGCTCATGACTTTGACAAGGAGACTGAATATGTGGTAGAATTTGAACATAAACCTACCGACTTCATTACTTGATGTACCTCATTGTAGTCCTTAAATATTCAGTGGTACTGTGAGTATGTTGTTAGAAACTGTTACATTGCTGCTTTCTCAGGCAGTGTGGTTACATGGTGACTGATTTGTGTCTCGGTCTCTCGTTGCTATGGATACAGCCCTTACACAGATGGTTGCGTGCTTCTTCAAAACTTTCTGTTCTCTGTTTTCTCCTGGGGATATTGCTGAGAAATTACCATCTTGTCACAAATGGAGAATTGCTGAGCATCTCTTCTATGCACCTTTAGAGGCAGCAGAATAAAATGTGTGCCATATGTATTCATTCCCTCAAAAAATACTAGCTATTTTGTTACTGCTTATAAATGTCAGTTTCTTAGTTCTTTTTTTCATACTCTTTTGCCTATCCTATTTCATAATTTAAATAGCTTATCCTATTTTTCTTTTTTTCCTATTATCTGATCTCTTTTTCCCATTCATACCACTTTCACATTTTCATTCCCCTGTCCTGTTTTCCTCCCACATTTGTATGATCTCTTCACCTTCATCTCCATTGTTTCCTATTGTTTGTACAAAATCTGTGGGGAAGTTCTCTCCCATCATGTCTCACCACCAGTAATCCTTTGCTATTTTATCTTTTTGATACTGTAAGATTGATAAAAATCTTGGTCTTCCTCTCCTGTTGTTTCTACTTCTTGACCTCTTTCATTTCCCAGCATTTTTTTAAAGTTTATATTTCTCTAACCCAAATAAAAGTTATGGTGGGAAAAGGGAAGCAACTGCTGCATCTGTGCACTGGTGTGGGTTGCAGGGAGTCGACTTTCACTTCCCAGTGAGAATTTTGGAGGGAAGCTGGCAGATAACCAAATTGCAAATAGATAAGGGAGGATTCTGTGCCTAGGTGTTATTGACAACACTTGTCACTAAAGGTATATATGTGGAAGGTGGTGGAAAGCTGCAGAAAGATGGTCAGTGCCTTCTGTTGGCACTAAATACAACTTCTTTGAGCACTCGTCCTTGTGCCCATTTGGAAGGGCTGGTGTATGAACCTCAGTCCCTTCATCTCGAAAAAATGGGTTTTGTATCCACAGAGCGTTTACTCCTTTATTCATGCTGAGCACGTTAAAGACACTGTATTGTCTACTTCTTGGTTTCTCTTAAGTGTCTTGGATCAGAGAAGAGCTTCACCAGGTTACTCCACATTGTATGATAAGGCTACAGCCATACAAGAAAATCTTCATTTTTCTACCTCTCTTTCTGTCCTGTCCTCCACTTTATGCTTATGTTGTATTTTCCCTCCTGTCTTTTTGTTTTTCTCTTCCAACTGCCACTCATTTTCAGTGAGGCCAGACTCTCCTTTGATTTTCATATCACATGGCATCTCTATATGAGATTCTACTGCTTGCAAAGACCAGACTTCTTCTATAACAAAGGGACTTCCTCTAATTGTTCATTCATTAGATGTCTTTCTCCTGGGACACTGGAAAGATGCTCTGTGGGTAGGCACACTGAGTGTCTTTATTGTTATGGGGAGTCTCATATCCTGAGAAATTTGGAAGTTTCATATTTTGTCAGCTAAGGACTGTGAGGCTAGATTGTCAGTTTACCTTCTGGTTATATCTAAGCAATAAACTCCTGACCTTGGGGAAAAAAATTGGATTAACGGAGCAAAGATTTTCCTGGCACAACAGTTCTTTCCGGGAATGTTATCCTCATTCATGATGGTAGAAAAAAGTGCCTCAGTTAAGGTATCCCCAGACAGTCCAAAGTCTTTCTCAAAGAAGTGTAAGAAGCAGACCTAAGTATATTCCTTAGCTCTCCTGCTGGCACTGAGAGCTGGCACTTCAGTGAAATCTCCTTGAACAATTTCACAAGTTTGAGTACCAACAAGTCCATTAAACAGGTATTTTGAAATATGAAGACCTTCTGCAACCTTTATACACTGCCAGGTCCACAGAAACCCTTGCACTCACAGGCAGGACTTCAGATGGATGCAGCTTGTTCGTTTTGTTCCACAAACGTGTGTATCATTGTCAGGAAGGAGACTACCTGACTGCTTTGCTTGGATAAATGGGTGAGACTTTCAACCAAGTGTTACACAAAGTCTTTTTCTCTGATTAGGTTTCCATTTCAACCAGTCTCTGTTACCTAAGGTGTTTCTTTGGGATTTTGTGACATAATTGAATAGAAATTGGCTTTAGCAACCCTTCCATAAATTCCAAATACAATGATACATAGGGTGCCAGTAGGACAGAAAAAGTTCTTTGCACTCAGACTCCTGAGATGTGTGTGTATGAGATTTGACATCGTATTTTAAAGAACTGAGTTGATCAATGAGTGATTTATGTGTTCATTTTAGCCCATGAATGAAACATATGCTGCAGCAATAATCATTATGGGTAAATTTAGACTCAGTACTCCATCATTCTTCCCTTCCTCAGCATGCCAATGTACATGTATGGACATACCTCAAGCCTATTTTGAAATAACAGACAGCTTCCATTTTTGTAGAGAAAACAGTATCTTTTCCTTCAGACCTGTGTCTTTAACTCATCCTTTGCTTTTTTGCATTCTTCTGGCATTTTCAAATCTTGATTAATCTCTGCAATTGTTTAATAACATTTTCTTTGTGTTGAGAATATTTGGATTTATTTCAAGAGGTTGTTGGGTGTAAAATCTGCATATACCACTGATGTTGGCGTATCTGAAATCTGGTTTTTTACTGTTTCATTTCAATAATGTATTTGCAGCAACTGATATCCCACTGCTATTTAGACATTTCTGTTTTACTTTTCTGAATAACTTTTTTCATGGATTCTAGCTGTTGAATTTCCAGGGTGCTGACCCAGGTAATGAACAGTCTATTTCCTCTACAAACTACCACAGAAACTTAAGGTTTCTGTCTTTTTCCTGGAAGTTGGCAGTTCCACATGCTGACAGACACTGGGAGGAGTACTAGAATAAGCTGAATGTCTCATTCACAGCCAGCTGTCACAATCACAAGGCTTGATGGGCTATTTCTTCTTCCTCTTCTTTTCTGTATCATGTACTAAACAAGAAATCTGTGGTTTAGATAGTAAGTGGTCCACCTTAGTATTCAGGTTTTCTGATTTGAACTCTGATATTAACATGTAACAGCTACAGGCTGGTTCACCCATTGTGTCGTAATGTGCTACTGTTGTGGTTTAAACCCAGCTGGCAACTAAGTACCCACAGCCTCTCACTCACCTTCCCACTGCCACCCTGGAGGATGGGGAGGAGAATCAAAAGTAGGCCGAGATAAGAACAGTTTAATAATTGAAACAAAGTAAAATATAATAAGTAATGTTAATGATAATAAAAAGTAAGAAAAAACTCAAACAAGTGATGCACAGTACAATTGCTTGTCACTTGTTGACAGGTGCCAGACCCTGTTCCCAAATCCAGATCAGTCCTCCTTTTGGGTAACTCCCACAGTTTGTTTACACTGAGCATGATATTCTATACTGTGGAATATCCCTTTGGCCAGTTCAGGTCACCTGTCCCAGCTGTGCTGTCTCCGAGCTATTTTTTTGTTTGTTTGGTTGTTTTTTTGTGTACCCCCTCACTGTCAGAGCATGAGACATAAAAAAACCCAACAAAATAAACCAAAAAAAATTTTTAAAAAATCCTTCACTTAGAATAAATGCAGCTTAGCAAAACACAAAACATCAATGTGTTTTCAACATTATTCTTGTACTGAATCCAAAACACAGCACTGTACCAGCTACTGAGAAGAAACTGACTTTTTCCCAGCCTAAACCAGGACAGCTACTTTAAGAGGCACTACAGGTGCAGAAGCTTTGCCAAAGTGTTGCATGTGACACTTCGTATGCTGACTTTGAGATGTCAACAAATGGAAGCTTCTGTTTGCATCCCAAAATGGGATGCTGATCGATTTCTTCCCCCATGTCATCATAGACTAGCCTTTTATATAATCAGGTATGTGTTTGTCTTGTATCTTGGAGAATTTGGTTTTGAGTTTTCTTTGTTCCCAGAGTTTGTTTTCTTAACTTGTCAAATCAAAACCATTTTCGAACTCTGATTTTTCAATTTGGTTCCAGTCTCTCTTTATTCCTTATTACTCTTTGGAAATGTTTGTGTACAGGAGGCGAATGAAGGGTTATCTATCTAGTCATCATGTATTAATACCCGTTCACTGTAAGCAGTCACCATCCAAGGAGCCATGCAGTAAGGCAGCACTGCCTCTCTTCTGTGCGAAATGTTTAAAACAGAGCTAATGTTATTTCCTCAAATACAGACTCCATGTTCATGCTGGTAGACCTGCCTTCAGCATTTGGAACACTGGACACACCCCAACATACACACACACACCTGATTATCTCACTCAGCAAGTGTTGAATGCCAAATGGAAGAACAGCTCCAAATCATGGCATTGCTTTCAAATTCAGCTGGTCATTATGATCAACAGCTTCACTCACTTATAAAGATTAATTCATAATGATGTGAACTTACTTTTCAATATATACCTATTTCTGTGGGGAAAAATGGACAAGCCCCACTGCCAAGAGTATGACATGAATACGTGTTTTCAACTGATGCAACTGTGACCATATCTGTGATGTCATAGCACCAGCAAGACCTCAGTTTGGATGAACAGCTGACACAAGCAAGGGAAGTTGGGACGTTTGGAAAAGGAAGTACTTTCTTCTTCTACTGTCTGGAGAAGCTCCAAATCCAAATATTATTGCAAAGTCTGGGAGTCCTGCTCAACACTTATGTAATGTAGAATGACTGAGTAACATCAGTTCTCAATAATGCCACCTTTCAGTTTCTGCTTGACATGAAATACATCTCTTCTTGGCATAGCGGTCCATCACTTCGTGCCTGAATTACTGCATCACAGCAGGAATGAAAAGTGAATGTTACTGTGATGCACAGTTCAATACAGAATAGGTACTTTCCCTTATTGTACCAGGTTAAGCATGGAGTAGTCTGACTCTAGTTTTTGGGGGTACCTATGCAGCTCTTCACTTACTACCAGCAGTTGTGTGTCCAAGCCAAATAACAGCACCCCTTCCCATCATGACAAGCAGCAGTTCTACAATTCCAAGCCCTTGGGCCTGCACAATTACGCCAGGAAGCATTTGCTACTCTCTACACCTCTGTTGAATGCAATAGCAGAAGCAGCCATTCCCACCTTGCCTCCAGGGAACAGACGTGCCTGCCCATTGACATTTCTGGCTTCTGTTACTGTGACTATATCATGCCAGTGCTGAAATCCCTTCCATTGTCTCTCAGGCAGCTTCAGAGGCCAAGTTAAGGTGTTCCTTCTAGATTTCAAAGGAAATAGCTGATGAGGCTTCAGAAAAGACCACATGTGGATTTCTGAACTTCTCTGACACATGAGCTCCTCAGGGACAATACAGGCATCAAAGTTCAGGATGCAGCAACTAAGAGTTGGAGACAGAGCCTCATGGCTGAAGGGACTTGTCTGTAGGATATATTTCCAGAAAAATTTGAATTCTTTCCATCATTAAGAACAATGCTTAGAACACTAACACTGTTACGTTTCTATCCCCTTTCAAAAGAAGGAAGTTATTAAAGTAAGAGGAAAGTAAAACACAAAAATAACATCCAAAACAACCAGAAAGTTTTGTCATCACAAAAAGAGGCAGGCTGGACTTTTGAACAAGTGTACTGGAAATTTTGCTATTCGTATCTCTTACACAATGTTTAGGGCAGCAGGTATTGTGTAATTCATGACTATGCTTTTAATTTAATTCTGTCATCAGTATGTGTACTTTGGAGTCAATAAATTGTTGTGAAAATTATGTCAGAGAAGCAGCAAATCAGTGTTTCTTGCTTTCAGTACCTTTTTTTGATGAAGCTTTAGATGAAAGAAATAGGGCAGTATTTACATCCATACCAAGTAATGGCTCCTATGAAGAGTAGCAAACTTCAAAAATGTTACTTTAAAAGGTAAAATGCAAAGCAATTTCCTTTTTCTTTTCTTTTGCTGCGGTTGTTATGTTAAGAAAAGGTGAACAGGACAGATATCAGGAGGTGCTTCCTGTTTGTGCAAACAGATGGCAAGCTGGCATGAACCATCTACATGAGATAACATTATCAAAATATCTTAACCACATACATCACTTTCAAGAGGCTTTTTCTTTAGCTTCTTTTGAAATTAATTAATTAAAATATGTGCAGATCTCAAAGCTACATAACTGGATATTCATTCGTTGTCATAATAGAACATTTTTATTTGTCAAGCTTTGGATAAGAAAATATACTGTGGCATGTATGCCCATGGGAAATAGGTCGAGCTGTTTTTCAAAAAAGAGAGGGAGGAGATTATGTGAAAAGAAATGGCACAAATGAGGATTTAGCTGTACAGAGACTTTGCTAGCTCTAGATAGTTCTTCCTTACTGTGTAGGAAAGGAGGATACTTCTTTCTTGTAAACAGAATTGTCCCAGGCACTATTAAAAAAAAGCAACAAAACCCAAATCAAAAAAAGGCGTCAAGGATGTGACTTCATAAGGCACAGCTTCTGTACATAAAGCCTTGGCAGCTATCCAAGGATAAATCATCAATACGGCATTTCCTTACAACCTTTTCTATGATGAAGAGCTGCAGTTTTCTCATTCCCTTAATCCAGTCCATTCTTAAATGTCATTCTTTGGTCATCTAAACTTGTGACCGGTTTGTTGCCTTCCTGTAACGGAAGTTCCAATATCACCAGTGTTCTCTTAATCTACTTCTAGTAGTGATTTATTATGAGACCAATAAAATAGTCTCCTTGGTATGTGTGTCTCCTGCCAGGCAGTAACAAGGAATTCACAATCAACCGATTCACCTAGTCTTTGTGCTGCCAAACCAAAGGAAACAGAATTTTTCTATAGTTAAAAAATTGCAGTGTAGGATTAAAGGAGGGAGAAAGGTTTATGGGCATTTTTTTAGATGTGTATTGTCATCCTTCTAGTCAAATAATTTATGAGGCAATGTTTTTGTCAAGTGTTTTCCTGATGCCATGTTGAAGACTACGTTGTGAAAAATAAGGGCCCAGACACCAATTTTGTGAGCAGTATTTTTTGAATGATAGTCTGTAGACTGAAGTTTTCAGTGCTTTTTATTCTGTATTTTTCAGTGCTTCGCTCTGCTCCCTGACACCTACGATTCAGGACAAAGAAAAATGTTGCTTGGGATGATCTCAGTGGAAGATAGCCAGAGTCTGTCACTTGTGCAAACTGGCTCTGGATGGGAGAGGCTTACTGGATCCTCCTTACCTAGTCCTGAGTCATATTAAGTCCCAGCCCCTAAACCATGTAGTGTTAATGCTTTCTAAAACAAGTTGACAAACCAGACTCACAGAAGAACTGCCTGGGTCTCACTGAATGGATTAGACTGGCAGATACTTGTCACTGAAGATGATGCTCAAGAAAGGAGCTTACATAGTGGACCCCTTGAGTATCCCCACTGCTTAATGTTTTGGATTACTCCAGAGAGCTCTGTGACCTGACAAAAGGCTCTTGCAGAGGGTGAAGAGATTGATGTGAGCTCCTCTGTGCTGTTTGGTGCTGAAGTTCAAGTATATTGTGAAATGCACAACCGTGTGTGTGCTGATTCCCCGGTAGGGACTCTCAGAGGGTTTAGAAGCGTCATTTAAATAAATCGGATTGGCTATCTTCGTGTGAAATCCTTCTCGCAACTAAGTGTGTTAGCACAGTGTGAAACCACTGCAGTACAAAAATTACNGATGGTCTGCAAAGTAATTTCTCTGAGGCAAGGTGGAGTATTGGTCTGGAAGTTTGCACCACATTTTTTAACTGGAATTGTGATACTTACTTAATGTAAGAGATTTGGTGTTTGATTTGGCTCAAAATTCACAGATCTTCATGTATTTCTGGTGTGATAGTTAAGGTTGTCTGAAGACCTTTGCACAGTCACCATCCACACTGGAAGTTCATGGCCTTGATTTCCATCTCTTACAGATCTATGACATTAGCCACACTTACCAGTTTTTCCATATCTCTGCTCTGTAGGGTTGGCCACAGTACCAGACCCATAATTCCTGCTGCAGTTCCTTGAATCCCTGCTCTTTTGAGCCTGACTCTGTGCATGTCCATCATCTAATTAGAGGCAAGACTGTGAAGGGAAACAATTTTCTTGCAGTTAAGATTAAGAAGCCTAGTGTACCTTGTTTTGCTGCAGTTTAAATTAATACACAGATGAGAAGTGGACTATTGTGCTGGGATGAATCCTAAACATCCATGTCCACACACTATTAAATGTTGGACACTCTATTCTCATTAGTATAGTTAAGAACTGATAGAGTTTCTCACAGTTTTCAAAGGTAATTGAAATATTCTGAGGGCAACTGAAAAAGATCTTCTCACAACTCTTTTGATCTAATTTGTCTAGTAGTCCTTTTTCTGGGAAGAGGTTAGCAGTCATCACATGGAACTCTTCTGAATGCATTAGTCAGCGTCTGTATTTCGTTGAAGTATCTGCTATAAACCTTCAAAACTAAATAGCTGTATTTGTAAGGAATCTGCAGTTTTTATTGAAAGGACTGAAATTTGTGTGTGTTAAAATATATTCTATGTTTGAGGTAAGAAAGTAAACAAGTCTCTTTGTAGTATTAGGTGACAGCGCACAGGACAGGGAGGATGCAAAACCAAACTGACAGGCAGCTCAGTATTGAAACTGAGGGCACAGCTGGAGAGGAACATTTATTTCAGTCTTCAGATATACTGGAATACTGGTAAATTAATACATTTATTGTAAATTTTATATTTGATACACATTATTCCATATGACTTAGGATGCTTTGGAGGAATGTGTCATAGTACTCTTAGTATTTTTCAATTCACCAATTTAAGGTGAATGACTTGTGGCAGTATTACTTTTCCTCCTCAGGTCTTCTCTAAATAATAAAAACAGGCAAAACAGCATTATTGCAATGTTCTTCCTGAACTGTAGAGCTTAGTAGACTTTCAGAAATTCAAAGTCCATAAACTAAAACTCAACATAATTCTGAGTTAGGGGAAATTATAGATGGGGAAGTACAGGACATGATTTCCCAAGACCACAGGGTAGTGCAGTGCTGTCAGTAGAACATCTGAGATCCCTATTTGGGCTTAAACTACAAACCAATTCTCCTTTTTACTATGCTATGCTGTGTGACTAACACCAGGTTTATACAGAATTCTTTGGTTAAAACCTCAGGAATGTCAAGCAAGTGTATTGCACAGCATGGAAAATAGAAAAGTAGATACATAATAACTTTTAAATTCAGAATCACTAGCAGTGGAAACTATGTCTTGAAAATGGGTGATGACTCCTAGCTGTTGCACACCTTCACAGGGGAAAATGCACTCTAGTACATAAGGGACTAGAACACGTCACAAGCTGGTCTTTCAAATCTCATGACTCCCCACATACTTTTTTGAGTGTGCAATTTTACTGCCCCCTGTGATGTCTAGGCTGGTTGGGTATCCTCTGGAGATAAAGGAAGGAAACAAAGGAAAGGGCAGGAAAACTAAATAATTTAATTTTTTTTTGTGATCTAGGATCAAGTTTAGCTGTCGCTGGTCTGATGGAGCAGAGAGAATTTAATGCTCTAGGGGCACATAAAGGCAGGAAGAGCACTCAGTGAGAGAAGAAAAGAAAAATCTCTCATAAGAGGAAGGACTTCTGAGAAACGACGTTATAGAACTAAAACAGAGCAACTAGAGGAAGGAAGTCCATGTCCTATATATACAGAAAGGGAGGGGAATCTTCTCCATAATGACAGGGGGACAGGGGAGGAGGAAAAGGACAACGCAAACTGCAAAAGATGTTTTAACAAACTATAGAAAAGAGATTTGGGGTTTGATCTGACCTCCTCGCAGGACCTGTGGTTTTGGTGTGATACAAAATCCCTTACAAAAATGTTTCTTTAAGCTAGTGAAACGAGAATTCATTCTTTCTGAACAATTACAAGGCTTTGACTATAGTATTTGTACTTTATAGTCTAAATGTCTTATTTAGGACTTGAAGCTTGGTTGCTAAGGGAAAGTTTCAGTTCTGTGATTTACACCATACCCATGCTACTGCTGTGTATTTGTAGTTACAAGATGGTTTGGCACTGGAATATGGCCAGATTTTGCCATGATATTTAATATGTGGAAGTTAGGTGAGGTGGTGTGTGAGTCTGTAACTTTCATTGGTGTCACAGAAGCAGTCACTTGTATGAAAATCACAGCTATCCTGAAGGCTGGGTTTGTTCTGAGTTTCCTGATGTGGTTTTTCTGAGGCACTGAGAATCCCCTTTTGCTTTTTCCCCACACTTATTTCTTGCACTCTTTTCCCCTGGGTACCTCCAGCAGCAGGCTTGCAAAGCACTTGCAAGACCTGCTGTTGCACCTCTTGCCAGGCAAATCCCTATCAGTAAAAACAGCTATCTTTGAGCCCCTTAGAAGTCTAACACTGTACTAAATGAGATCTGTCCCAATGGATGTGAAACATCCTTTCCTCCTTCTGTTAGCACTCTTCTGTAGTTTGCAATGATCACTCCAAATAACTAGTAAAGCAGTAACAAGTCCAATTTTTTCTTCCTAAGAAACTGCAGCAGTTGTTGTTGTTTAAAATAAAGTATTTTGCTGTTTGTATTATGTGGTATGGATGATATTTTTGTTCAAAAGATTTGTAGTTCTTTCTGCAAAGACTGACAGCAGTGTCTGCTTTCAGGGTGGGATGATTAACTGGAACAGATTGTTTCCTCCTTTACGTCACAGACATAACGCAAATTATCAAGATCATCGCCCATCTGAACAAGGCATACCTCCACCTACTGAGGTTTCTGAAGAGCAGGTAAACACTTTTATATTTTAAAATGGCATTAAAAGTGGTTAGAAATTAACTCTACTGATTTTTTTATCATCTGTTTACACAGTTCCTTAAATGTTCTCTACAGCAGAACAAATTAGAATATTAGGTAATGGTTGCAATACAGAGACAGCAAATTATCATTACCATCCAAACTAGAGTTACAGAGCAACTTGAGACTTTCTGCTTTTATGTGTAATTACTTGTATTTTGTATTTAAAGATGCGATGGTTTCACTTGTGGAAACTATTCAAATCTGATAAATGTTTCAAAGAAATCTATGACACATAGATTTCATTATTTGTCTTGTACGTATCTTCTTTACTGAAGCCCCCATCTTAAGTTTCCAGTTCAGTAATTTAGTGTTTTTGAAATAAGAACGTTATGCCAGACTATATAGGTTCAGAACTCTAGACTTTTGTTGATAGTTCTGTTCTCAAAACAGGGAATTACTTGCTCAGAAATTTAAGAATATAAGATTAATCTTATACATGTATTCAGAGTTTATTGCAATCAAGTTCTCTGGTTTGTAGCCTACCTGCGATTAGCTGCATTGGCCATTTTATAGTCTAAGATCTTTGCTACCATTGAACAAGGGGAGGTTTCAAGGGTGATTTTTTTCCTTTCCTTTTTCCTTTTTTTTTAAGGCAGTAAATCAACTAGCACCAAACCATCTTTTTAGTTAGTTTAAAATGAGTCTGTCCCAAACAGAAATTTTTGCTATGATCTGATCTCTTGTTTTGATTCAATGTTAAATTATGTTCACAATGTTCAAAACTTTAACTGCACTGGTGGTTTTGACTGCCAATCTGCTGGGCTACATCCAAGAAGAACAAAAAAAAAAACCCAAAGAAATCCAAAGAACCCCAAACTCCAACCAACAAACAAAAAAAAATAAAAACTCCACACCAAAAAGCACTTTCTGAGACAAAACCCAGAAACTTAGTTTTGGCTGGCCTGAAAGCCTACTCAGTGCCACTATGGGATGAACCTAAAGGTTTCCCTTCTGGGTTGGTTTATTTATTTGTTTTATGGACAAATTCTGCTTATGGAAACTTTTATTGTTGGGCTGGAACTAAAAAATTAGTTACTAGTGTGACTTATGCTGGATTCTTACCCAAAGCCTTTAGGCTAAGATTTATGAAAACAATATATGCTTTTACTTTCTGATGCCTTGAAGTTGAAGAGCCCAGCTGATTGCTGGCATTTTGCAGTGCTGTCTGGTTACTCTGCAAGGAAAAAGTAATTGAAGCACCTTTGATTTCTCAGGACTATACTAATAACTACACAAGCTGTCCTACAATGGCAGAAACGCAAGGGTTTCATCTGTTTTGCAGATTCAAGTTTGTGAGCATTTGCAATGCTTTTCATACAAAAATCTCTGCATTTCTTGTGGGTTTTTAGCACCTTGAATTACCGTTGCCAGTTATACATCTTGTTTCCTGGAGCTGGATTCAGTTCCTGTGGTTAAATAAACTCAGATGAAAAGGTGGTTTTTTTGTTACTATTCCCCATGATGCTCAGTGGGTATATCTGTAAACAGGAACATTGCAATTCTGTCCAGCACTTCTTAAGGTTAAAATTTATGGCAACTGCAGTAAAAACCTTTCTTCTGAAATGTGTTTCTGTGGTTAGCTTTTATTCCACTGCCTGCCCTTTTTCACATAAAAAACACAGTCTTAGATGAAAAATCAGATAGAGGAAACTTTAGAAAGTTGCAGGTTACAAAATCGATTTTGAAATTAAACTGTTGTTGCGGAAGCGTTGAAAGTAACAATTCATTTCTCTTCCTACAAGAAGGTGAGAAACTGACACTGAGTTTTAAGGTTGGTGTTCTGATAACCAAGGTAACCGTTACCAAACATTCTGTGATGATGTATTTATATTAGGAAAAGGAGGACCTGCACCTCCAGGTGTACTTGGCAGTTGTATATTTATCAGTAAGCTGCCAAAGCAGAGATGATTAAAAATACTGAAAGTTCTAGAGGTGTCTTAGAGGAAAGAAAAGCTGCTTTTGATGGCATTTTTCTTTTTAAAGGCATTAAAAGTACTTTCGGTACTAGTGCTGTACATTACTCTTGCATCCTGGGAAGATTCCTCCCGAGTTGTCAACAGCCTCTATTGCATTCCTGCTCAGCTCCACTCTGCTGCTGCTGCAGGCTCCTACAGGCAGAGGAGGAGCAGCAGTAGCTCTCAGACAGCTCCTGTAGCCCAGCACATCCAGGTTCAGGAGCTGTGGTGTCTCCTCACAAGGACATTTGAAGCAGGATGAGGAATACTTCATGCTGCCAATGGCCACAGATAATTTTACGTGTCACTCCCTGCCCCCCCACACTTTGTTTTTCCACTTTCTGGAAGATTAATTATAAAAGGGAATGAGTTACCTTGTGACTTTCAGTCATACCAAAGTGAGAACTGTAGATTTTAAATGTACTTTAGATTGAATTGTAACCATAAATTAAATTTGGTCATGCATATGTTGTTTTTCACATGTGGTAATTTGAATATCTGTTACCACAAAGCACAAAGGTTAGGTGTCAAGTACATGAAAGAGTGAAGGTCAAATATCTCAATGTGCATTTTTCCATGTAATTCCTTCATCAGATGTCATTGACTTTTGCTTCATAAAAGCCTTTTGCTAAAAAGTACTTTTTTGAGTATATGTAGAAACCTTCCAAAAATTTTACTAAACCCATTTAAGTACTGGAATTCCTCTATTTCAGAGCTAACTTGACTTATTAAAAAAAACCCCAAAACACCTAGAATGAAGTTCTGAGGTTTTTTTAATGCCCTCTGGAGAACTATGTATTTTCGAGGAAAGCAGAGGTGAAGATATCTAGATAGGTTTTCACATTTGCTGTAAAATTCTATCTTTTGGCCAGTGTTGGTTTCTTGAGGTCCTGCTCTTGTTGAGAGCAGCAAGCAGATCAGACTGTAGTTTTCATGTGTGGTACCACACTTTGGATTTTACTCTTTTTCAAAACTGCACGAGCTACAAAAATAATATGTGGCATTTTCTGCAATCGGTTTTGAATAAAGTGTCATGAAGTGGTCATCTCTGTGGCAATGTTTTGAAGTGTGCTGTCCCACATACATCTTTTATTAGTGGAAAAGGGGTTTCTGACACAATTCTAATGTGACTAGTGTACACACGGTGTGACTAAAATTCTGGTTTTAAAGTGGTGTTACTTATTTCTTTTCCAGGTTGCACGACTTATGGAAATGGGATTTTCCAGAGGAGATGCTCTAGAAGCTCTGAGGGCTTCAAATAATGACTTAAATGTAGCCACTAATTTTCTACTGCAGCACTGATGGTTTTCTGTGTGAAGGAACTTCACTTGATGGGTTTGTACATGCCTGGAAGAGGATCAAAGCCACCTGCTGGGCAGACTCACCAAGGTCGGCCCCACGAGGGCGTCAGGAGAGAGAAACTGGCTCTGTGTGACTGGTGACTCAAAGTGATGTTAAGAAATGATGTGAGCTGTTCCCAGGCCTTCAGATCACCTGGTGGTTTCTAGTCTGGTTATCCTTTTCAAAGTAACTTTAGTTTCTACTTGTTACTGGATATCACCTAAATTTATTTTTAAAATAAAATAGGTGGGTTTTTCTTGTAAATTCTTGTTAGATGTGTTATCAGACTTAATGACTAGGAAAAGAAATTCCAACAACTACAACAACTAGATTTACCTGTCAAGAAAAATCATATTTTCTTCATTGACAAGTCTAATTTCTCTAGCTTATATATTATTTTACAGTACTTGATTTTTTATTACAGTAATAAGAGGTTTGAAGATCATTTTCAACTCAATGAAGGGTTATGGGACTATTGTGTCATTCTTTGCAAAGTTTTATTAATGCCTGTAATATTTCATTTCTCGAATTTCTTTTTAAATAAAAGTTGTCATTCAGCACATAATACACAGATAGGATGAGAGAAAATTCATGTGTGTATGGCAAGGTATGGTAAGTGAGCACTGTAAAATTAAGTTTTTACAAACTGAGTGAATTGCTGTTCAGATACGGGTCATGAAGATACTCACTGGAAGCAATAAAGGTGAATCGAATGATGCAATAAGATCAGAACTGGAATGACTTGAATGACTTCCATGGCTAATTCAAAGAGGAATTCTGTAACAATGGATGTATGCTGTGTCCCCCATGCTGCTTTCCTTTTCTTTTTTTCAGCTGGCTACATACTGTCTTAAAAGGAAATTATAAAAAATCTAACTTTTCTATAAACAGTTCTAGTTTTCTAGTGTCAGAGATGAGGAGGGCCTGAATTTGCTGAATCCTCCCTGTTGGGAGAAACTTGGTATTGACCACAGGGATTAACCCTAGGGGTGATTGGGGCTGGCACAGGAGGTAAGAGGACAGCAATGCCAGGCTCATACAGTGCTGGGTTTGAAGTTTAGGTGGATAAATCAGCTTGCTTGGCTTGACTCTTGGAAGTGCTCAGTATTAGCACCTTAGGAGTTGCAGGAGGCAGGGTGGAGAGGATGGAACATCTCTATAAAACCAAGCTGAAGGAACACAAAATTCCAAACTGCAACTTTGTGAAACCAGTCTACACATGTACCTTAAGCATTTAATGTACGTTTCTGTACCTACTTGTGTTTGTGTAGCGTGTGTATGTGTGTCCATTTATATACACACAGGTATATTTAACACATATGTAGAATAAGGTATAGGTCATAAAAAGGTAGAAAAGGGAATAGCAGCTGCAAAGGGGAGAAGGTGAAAGAATACAGGAAAGAGAAGGATGTTTGGAAATCCAAATGAACACGTGTACCAAAGTACAGGTCTTCACAGTCTCCCTTGGCCTGGAAAACATACAGGGACAAGATTTAGGGAGAGAGAGGGTGTATTTCTTTTCCTTTTTTAATTAACCACTAAAACTTAAAAAAATCCTTCAGGCACACAAGTCCTTATCTAGAAATTGCATCAAATTTGTGCAGCTTTCACCATGTGGCATAATAAAAAGTTTGTGTCCTGTATGTATTTTTTGGTATTTTCCAGTACATGAAGTGAGGGTTTTTTGTAAGGACTGTGTGTTTCCTTGGGCTTTGATCGATGCCCTTCAGGGTTTGCCTTATTGCTATGATTGTATTATTTAGGCAGAGTCTGCTTTTTAAATGAAAGGTTTTGTCTGTGTGAAGCTGAGTCTGTGTGTGTGTGTGTGTAGGCCACGGACATTTCTGTACCTAGAAAACTCCAGAAACTTTCTGTCTTAGAAAAGAAAGGACACGTGTAACAAAACTAAGCACTATGATAATTTGTATATGCAGACTAGTTACATGTTTTGAAACAAGTACAGGTTTTTAATTTTGAAACATACACGTTCTTCCTTTGTAAGTATTTTGCCAAAAAGTAGCGATAAAGATTAGTGAATTACTTCAGAAATCAAATTTTATCTATAGGAAATAAAGTCCACTTGGCCAAGGATAACTTAAATATGACCTGTGCCTTTTCAGGCATTGCCCTGTTCCAGAGACAAGCACAAAGAGCATTTATTCCTTAGAATTGTCAAACATGTTGAGTGGCACCTGGGATATAAGTGGATATTCTCCAAGTCTAAATTCTTTCTTACTGGTTCTTCTATAGGGGGTATCTAAATGTCACAGTTGTGTGGAAAATTCCATTTTGCTGGGCATTTTGCAAAACATGGTCAGACATAAAGGGTAAAATGCAGGTCTTGGTGATGTCAGTTGAAAACTCCCCTTGACCTCTGTGAGAAATGTTTGTACTCAAAATGCCTCCAGGGCTGTGAGTTCCAATTAAAAAAAAAAAAAAAAAGAAGTGGTAAAAGAAGGGGTCTCAAATGCTGCTGAACACAGTTCCTTTTTCATGCAAGAACCACAGAAGAAAGATTCACACATTAGATCTGGAAAAAAAGTTGGTTTCCAGTTGATGGTGAAACTTTCATGAACTGTTTCTGGAAATGCAAGGAGCATGTTCTTCATAGCCTACACAGTGTTGTCTGATACAGTTCCTGAATATCTCATCACACGGTTTCTGTTTTGTGTGTAACACAAGCAGTATTTTTTGGCAGCGAGAGAAGACACAATACCTTTCTATGGAGAGGATTTTGAGTCCCTGGGAAATTCACACTGGTTTTAGTAAAGACAATATTTGGTATTTTGAAATAAAAGTAGTTGCTGATGTTAAAATTCTTCGACTAGACTGGGAATGTTGTCTTTTGAGACAGCACTGGAGTAATTTACTGGGGACTTTCCTAGACAGTTATGTGATTCTGTGAAATACAGCCACCAGGTTCAGGTTCTCAGGCCTCAGCTTCTTGCTAAGATACAGATTGATTTGGCTCTGTACCTACCAAAACCATTTTCCTCCCTCAAAACAAGCGTTAAACGTTGTCTGTAACTTAGTGAGCACAAGGACTGTTGCAGCTGGTTCATGCACCAGCCTGTGCTGTCCACAACTATCAGTGCCTTCTTCAACATGTGATGGGGAAAAAGTCTCATTATTTTTGCCTGAAACAGAACAAGCCAGAAAAACATATTGCAATGTACTGGGCAAAGGGCAGTGTTTCTGGCTCTCCTGTTTGTATGTGTGTGTATATATATATATATAATTATATGTATGCATATATATGTGTGTATGCATATATATATAGAGAGAGAGAGCAAGTGAGAAATATTTATGTACTGGTTTGATGAATTTAACTAAGAGTTAAGAGTTTGTTGAAGTAAATTAAAAGTCTGTATTCAAAGACTCCCATCTCTCAGACCTGTGTATTTGGAGTATATGTGCAGTTGCAAAGGCACCCAGCTTTGAAAACACTTAGAGATACAATTCCCATGTTGTGGGGGGAACTGCATCTCTTTGAGGATAAATAAATGCACAGCATTCATTTGAACTAATAAGAGGGATCTGATATATGAGTGCAGTTAATTTCTTGAGTGTGTTCTTCCACGAGAAAAAACTAAATGAGATTAGCTTTAATTGGGTGGCCACAGTAATCAGTATTTTATATAAATGAGTATAAGCACTATTTTACTGGGAGAGTCACATGAACATACAAACACTGTATGTGTTCATATATATACGCATGCATGCATGCATATATATAAAAAGTGTGTGTGTGTTTACTTAAAAATTAGTGGGTTTGGTTTAGTATTTAGTAGGATTACATTTCTCTTGTTTCCACATATAAAGGGATGCTTTGGCCACTCTGAAACTCAAAGAGGGTGTGTGCTACCAATAGTGTTCAGTCCAAATATGAGACAAGACACCAGTGATGGGAACAGAGAAATAGTACAACCAGACAAATGAGTGTGACTGGTGAGAATCTCAACAAATTGGTAGTTCAGGTATTGTGGTTTGTTTTCCAAAGGAGAGTTTTAAGAGAAAGGAGAAGCTAGTTGGACTGACATATGTTTGTAGGAGACTGTTTCTAAACCTGAGTGGTTGCAATGGAGAAAGCAGGAATATACATACTTTAAAAATGGGTGAAAAATTCCAGGCTCATGGCTGAACTGAAAGCAGGATCTGGCCTTTTGACCAGAGATAGGTAGGGATTATAAGTGTCATCTAACATTAGCAAAGGAGAGGACTCGAGGGAGATGAGGGACAGGGAGCTGAGCAAAATAGAGAGTTTACAAAAAAGGAGCAAAGTAGAAAATAGAACTCAGAAGACAGAAAGAAAAGACCTGCTGGGAGAATGGGAGTGGAATGTCACATTGCACTTAATTTGGTTTTGAAAGAAATCACAGGGTTCCATGTGGAAAATGAAAATCCACAATATTGTGGCTAATTGTGTACTGCAAATCCACTCTTTTTTCGGGGATGTCTGATAGGGGAATCCTTCCATTTTACTTGGTCCATTTTGCAGGAGGTGGTGCATATAGCAAGAGAAACAACAGTGTAGTCCCAGCAACCGGGCAGCAAAGCAAACTCTGCAGCCACTTCAGTGTCTGAGAACGCAGATGTTTCTGGTTTTCAAAGCATAGTTAGTCCTGTCAACCTGACTTCCCCTGGCATTCCATCCCAGCTGTGGAGTGGCCTCCTCCAGAAAGGACACAACTCCTCACAGGTCCTGCTGCTTTTCCCACGAAAGATGATTTACAAATCCCCTTGCCATGAGAGCACACCACCTTCCTGCGGGAACAAGTGTCCTCCATAAAGGACATGGATTGAGAGCTTGTGCTTGCCCCTCACTGCTTCTGAGTGTTTGCCAGTGGAGAGTAGAGGCACATGTGCACCTCTGAGAAAAAGACAGTTGCCCACATAACCTGGCCAGATCAATCACACCAGGGCTTGTTACTTGGCCACAAGAAGCTTTTATTTTTAGTAGATATGTGTGGGTTTACATTACAATGTTTTACTTGCTAACAAAGATGACTATGTATGAATGCAATAGTTTCAATCGAGGACAATTTAAAGCACAGTCTGAAGAGGTGTGTTGCACAGCACAGGATGTTTACTAACAAATAATGTGTGACTGCAACCAGGAGCTGTTGTCCCCCAGTGCCCTCCTGGAAATGTTTGCTTTTAGCTGAAAGCATAAGTTGGGAACCATCACTAAGGGAAAAGCAATGCTGTTCGAGCTCTGTCCAACACTCCTGCCACAATCAGGGACAGATTCCACTAGATCAGATTGCTCAAAGCTGCATCCAGCCAGTTCTTGAGCACTTCCAGGGATGGGGTATCTACAACTTCTCTGAGCCACCTGTTCCAGTGTCTCACCCCCCTCACAGTAAAGAATTTCATCTTAACTAAACCCGCCCATTTTCAGTTTGAAGCCATTCTCCCTTGTCCTGTCACTACATGCTCTTGTCAAAAGTCCTTCTCTGGCCTTCTTGTAGAGTTTAGGTACCTAGCTTTCCAGTACCACTCAGGTACTGGAAAGCTGCTCTAATGTCTCCCTGGATTCTTCTTCAGGCTGAACAACCCCAACTCTCTCATCCTGTCTTCGTAGGAGAGATGCTTCAGTCCTTGTATCATCGTGGCCCTCTTCTGGACTTGCCCCAACAGGTCCATGTCTTTGCTGTGCTGGGGACCCCAGAGTGGGATGCAGTACTCCAGGTGGGATCTCTCCAAAGTGGAATAGAGGGACAAAATCACCTCCCTTGGCCTGCTGGCCATGCTGCTCTTGTTGCAGCCCAGGATACTCTTTTGATGCAGCCAGTATGTACTATATCCTCTATCTGTACATACATTACCTGTACATGTTGTGTGTCTGCAAAGTGTACCCTCTGCCTTAGACGAAAGTGCAATTTCCTCTTCTTAGAAGACAGTTTGGCAGCAATAAGCTGCAGAAAAGCAAGAAATACCTGCCTTCTGTGCAGTAATAAGTCTCTGCATGGAATGCCTTCGGATCCCAGTGTGCTGTCCCGTGCTTCCAATACGCTCCACAACCACACCGCTTGTGAAAGGCGCCACACTCGCGTGTGGGGGCAGCACCGGCTGCTGCTGTCATTATTTTCTTAGATTCGCGTGCATGTTTTTAACAGCAAGCAAAGGTTTCGACTCCCTCTTTCGGCAGGAACCGGTGCTGTCCCTCTCGCCCCTGTGTCATCGCCGGGGTGGGCACTGCACCCTCTGTCCAGCACAGGTACCCTTGCCCTGGGCAGCAGCCGGGGAGCTCCGGGGGGTTTGTGTCCCGGGGCAGTCAGAGGTGAGGCGGGAGCAGCAGCCAAGCAGAGCCAGTGGACAGTCACTTTAAAAGACATGTAGCTATTGCACTTAGGGACGTGGTTTGGTGGTGGCCTTGGCAGTGCTGCGTTAATGGTTGGACTTGATGGTCTCAGAGGTCTTTTCCAACACGAATGACTCTGGGACTCTGTGCTTCTGTGATTCCAAGGGTCTGCTGGTGGGTCAAAGTGTGGCAGCGGGCAGTGGCTGCTGGACCAGCAGGGTATGGGGAGCATAGTGCGAGGAGCTTGGACTGAGCGGGGGAATGATGAAGTGTAGAAAAAGTGTTATTGTGCCTCTAGACAAAATGCTCTGTATGGTTTCTCTTCAATTTTAGTGAAATGCTCCATTTTAAAGCAGCCAGGGAGCACCCCCAGGTGGGTAGGCTAGTCTAGGCAATGCAGGGTTCCTTAGAGTTCTTTGCCCAGACTCCTCCTGACCCATTCTGCCCAAATCCCTTCCCTCTCCATCCCATGGACATTCCCTCAGCTCCTGGTAATTGCCTGCTGTCCCTGAGCGGGTGCTTTCAAAAGCAAAGGGTCTCAGGCTGGCATCCATCCAGAGTAGGGAGGCCAGATCCCTCCTGCATTTTGAAACACTGCACCCAACTGTTCACCTGTTTCCTACTCCAAAGGCTCCTACTGGTGCTAAGACAATGAAAGGTGGAGATACCTTTGTTAATAAAGTACTTTTGATAAAAACAGAGCCAAATAAGGACCAAATAGGGCTATGTTTATGTGGGACCACTGATACCCTTATATTATTACAGCCTAGCTCTTCCTTGTCCGTTGTGATATCCTTTCTAAAATAAAGACTCTCTGCAGAACTGAGGTTAGACTTGCTTTGAGGAGGGCTCAGATAATCTCTGGAAAGGACCTACTGGAGTTCAGTTTCAGCTGAGTAATTTTAGGCATCCCTCTTAGTCAGCCTTCACGATGTTACAGTTACTTACACCATAAGTAAAATCATCATCAGCCAAAATTTCATTCACGCATGTTGAGAACAATAAAGGGCTGCATGTGACTATTATTAACTTTCTAGGCATAATAATACGTTAAACAATTATTTGTATTAAACAAAAGCATCCGTTCATGAAACTTCTTCAGGTATACTTTTCAGCAAAAGAAAGCAGCTTTTTTTTCCCCCTCTTCACATCTCTGTGTATGTCTCTGTCCCTTCCAATCTCAAACAAAAGGGCAGACATCCCAGAAACTGTGAAATTCTATATGTGGGGTTTTTTTAATTGTAGTCCACTGACTTGAGAAAAGAGCTGAGGAGAATCCTGCCAGCTTTCTCCTTGTTTCACAGGCACAAGCCTCAACAAGAACCCAGTGTCTCAGGGCTCCTCCTCTCACTCTGTCAATAGCCACCCTTAACCTGCCTTTAGCAAAGCTCTTGGACTCACCAGGGCACCAGCTTCAAGCAAAGGCTGGTCAAGGTCACGTAAGGCCACCGTGTCCTCATGCTCTTGTCTATTCCTCCACTCCCTTCAAACTAAGGAGCAATGGGAAGGTTTCCCCAGTGAGTACATGCAGGGCAGGTTTGCAGCTGTAGGGCTAAGCTGGAAGCCAAGCCATCCCTGCTATCCCCAGTGGGTCTCAGGGTGACTGCGGTGCCATCAGGTGTGAGGAAGGGCTCCCTGGGGAAGAAGCAGCCACCCGAGGGAGAGGACACAGCAGCACTCCCGGGAGCTCTGCAGGTTCACATCCTCACCCTGCTCCTTTAAGAAAGGGCTTTTCCAGCAGCTCCCACAGGCAGAGCCTGAGAGTAGCAACAGGATGCTGGGCAGAGAGAGAGTGGAGCTGCTGCTTGTGGAGAAGGAGCTATAGGCCATTTTCTGCACAGAAATGATATCCCAGCCTTCTCCTGAAATGCCCTGGGTCTGACTGCTCCATGGAGGCTGCCCTGAGGCCTGCAGGGATGCTCCAGCACTCCAGGGGCAATGCAGGGGAAGGAGACAGAGGGGCAGCCATGGTAGTTACCAGCAGTCTGCAAACCACAGGGGATGCAGGACAGCCATGGGATGGGAGTGCAGTACAGTGCTGGCAAACCTCCAGCTGGGTTTGCCAGCCAGAGCAGCTGCATTAGTTGCTTCCTCTGCGGCTGGGATGAAAACATGCCTCTCTGTGCTCCAGGATGGCAGGTGCAGCAGTGCTGAGCACAGGCCCAGGCAGAGCCAGAAAGGTTGGCTTTGTGAGACCCCCTGGCTCCAGGCATGGAACCAAGGAAGCTTGTTGAAGGTGCTGGTCCTGCAGCTCAACTCTGGCTCCGGCCATCAGGGATAGCCTCTAAGTCACAGGCCAGACCAAAAGGGAGTGGGTTGTGCTGCTAGACAGAGGTGGAGCCGGGTGGCTGGCTGTTGCTGTTGCTCTCAGAAGGTGTCTTGGCAGTGGAGGAAGTGGCCAGTGAGCCACTGTTCCTAAAGATGCGGAGCAGCCTCCGCTTGTAACCTCGGAAGGCAAAGAAGTAGATGATGGGGTCAATGCAGCAGTTGAGGTTCATGAATGCCACAGTGATTTGCAGGGACACCTTGAAGGCTTGCTGCTCACGGCAGGACGGCTGGTAGAGGATCTTCCTGACCATGAACTGGACAATGTTGAGGTGGTAGGGACTGAAGCAGAGCAGGACAGCCAGCAGCACCACCAGGATGACAGAGAAGGCCCGGTGGTGGTGCCCGTTCTTCACCGTCAGTGGGTTCTCCTTGGCTGTCTGGCAGAGCTTGAGGTTGATCCTCACGTAGCACACCAAGATGATGCCAACAGGCAGGAAGAAGCCGAGCATACAGGCCACCAGGAGCAGGTAGGGCAGCTTGGGAATCTCCTCAAAGTTGAAGTACTCCATGCACGTCAGCTTGTCCCCCATCCTCCGCGTCATGGGCCGCAGAAGCAGTGGTGCTGTCTGCAGGAACACCAAGGACCAGATGAGGACACAGACGCCCCTGGCTCGGCTCATCTTCCTAATCCTGCCGGGGTGCCTGGTGCGCACCACGGCAACGTAGCGGTCCACGCTCACACAGGTCATGAAGTAGATGCTCACATAGGTGTTCATGTAGAACATGAAAGCTGTGGCCCGGCAGAACCAGTCCCCAAAGGGCCAGTTGGACTCCAGGATGTAGTAGGCGATCCTGCCTGGCAGTGCCAGGGTGAAGAGGGCGTCGGAGAGGGCCAGGTTCACCAGGTAGAGGTCGGTAGAGTTGAGTTTCTTCTTCCTGCGCTGGAAGGTGATACAGAGGGCCAGAACATTCCCACAGGCACCAAACACCAGCAGGGTGGTGTAGAAGAGGGAGAAGGTGACTTTGGTAGAGACGTGGTGGTTGTGCACGTTGCAGCTGCTTTGGTTGCCAGCAGTGAAGTTGGTGGGTGGGAACACAGCCTCCACAACAGCCATTTCGGGGGTGCCTCACAGGCTCTTGCCCTGTCCCTTGGAATAAGAACAGACATGAAACTTGCAGCTTATTGATAGCAGGAGTGGCACCCTTAGAGCTGGCCCTCATCACAAAGCAAAAGGCCTGTCCCCTGCTGCNTTTTTTTTTTTTTTTTTCAGGTCCAATCAATACAAGAAAGGACTGGTAGTACTGGGAAGGAGAATTGCCTGTCACATAAGGAAGGTCCCAAACTCATCTGGTGGCAGTCATGTCATTTACGAATTACCGCGAGGGGAATGGGGAGCTTCATTCAGAACTCCATCCAGAAAGTGGCGGGGCCGGAGCCGGTAGGGCCGAGGGGTCCTGCGGGCAGAGGTGCTGAGGGGCACCTTCGCGCCGCTCGGGCGGGACCAAAGCAGGAACAAAACTGAAGAAACCCAACGCGAGAAAAAAACCTGACCTTCCCTGACAAAACCCGCAGCCTTCCCCAAAACTCCCAGCCTTTTCCCAGATCCCCGCGGTCCCGCTCAGGGAGCCGGGGGCACGGA
>VXBX01004599.1:497448-533250 GCA_013400415.1 Scytalopus superciliaris | reverse complement strand
CCCGCGCCCCCCGCACGCCTCTCACCGCACACTCCGCTCCGCAGCTCCCGCAGCTCCCGCCGCACCGGGCGGGACGGGACAGGACGGGACGGGCACCGCGCTGCTCCCCGCCCCGACGGCGGCCACCCCCGAGGGGCTGAGATGCTCACAGGCACAAGCACGAAAGAGAAATCGAGGGCTACAACCTGGGAGCGGCGGTGCCACCGCCTCCTCCTCTTCCTCCTCCTCCTCCTCCTCCTCCTCTCTCACGCCCGACTTTGGAGGGGCGGCGGGCGCGGAGCCTCCTGCGTTTGCCCTGCTCTCCGGCTCCCCGCCCTGTCAGCGCCTCCCGGGATTCGCTCACAATGTAAAAGCACCCTCAGCTTTGGGGGTTTTGGGCTGTTCTTTTTTTCTTTGTTTTCTCTCCTTTTCTCTCTCTCTCTCTCTGTCTTAGTGTTAGTAAAACTGTGTGTTCTTTCTGAGTGGGGTTTTTGTCTTTCGATGTGTGAGAGGCATGCTGATGCGGCGGGAGATGTTCTCAGTAGTGGCTGTGCTGGAGAAGATAAATGACTGTACCTGCGCGGCAATCACTCCCGACATCTGAGCCGGCTCCAGGTTTTACTCTGAAAACTTGTGCAAGGATGCAAAATCTAACTGAAAAATCAAAACGGGCTCAGCTCTGGTTCACGTGCCGTACAGAGTGCTCAGCCCTGGAGCACACACATACAGCCACGGCACCGCGATCGGACCGCAGAACCTTTCTAATAAAGTTGTGGCAAATCTCCTACGGAGCATATTGTGCCCGTGGCCAGAGCAAGGCACGCTGTGCCCGGCTCCCGAAGCTGTGAGCAAGCCCAGGTTTGCCTTTTGCACACCCATGGAGAGACCACCAGGCACAGCTCTTTAGGGCAGAGGCTAACCTGAGTGGAATGACACAATTTGCCCTTAGTGGAAAAGCCTTTTGTTACTAAGGTGATTTATTGTGTGGTGCATACAGGGTGAATGGAGGTGAATGTCTCAGCTGGAGCTCTAGGGGCAGGCTCTGCCCCCACAGGGAGTGGAGCGGTGGACGGCTGTGATTTACCCCGTGGCCCTATATGTGTATGTCTTACAGTGTGGAGACAGTACTTTCCTTCCCAGCACTTCCCAAAATGTTTGCAGAAGCGCAGCCTACCCTGTGACCAGTGAGATGGCCTTTCCCATGATGTCTATTTTATTGGAGAACACCGGGGTTTTCAAATCCCAAGAGGAGTTTTTATGCTCTTTTTAGTGGTTTTAGGTTGTTGGGGTTTTTATGGTGATGGTAATGATCTTGCTTGTTTCCTTTTCTTACCCTTCAAAAAACTCCTAATAAACTAGGAAATTCCCATCATGGCACATTCAGGATGCTACTGAAAAATACCGAAGCCAAGAAATACCAAGGTTAAGATTACAGTTAAGCCAAACTTATATTTCCCTCCAGTAAAGCTCCACTCATTATTTAATTTCATATTATTTCTTATGTTTTAAAACAATGACCTCAAATCCAGTACTAATGTGTGTACCCATGTACCATGAATCTTTTGTACAGAAATTGCACAGTGTATGACATTGCCATGAATTTACTACAAGCTGGCAGTACCTAGCAAGAGTAATAGTGAAAATTTGCTATCTCTTCATGGAGATACTTTTGTTGCTCGAGGGGTGATATCACATGGAGGGCAAGGTCTGCTAGTAATAGAATAAATGCAGAGTAAATTATTAAATTATTAAAAATAGTCCTTAGTAAGATGGGGATTTTCTGCATGCACATCTGTCAACAGTTAAGCTAATGAGACTGGTGTAGGACTCAAATGTTTTTGAGCTGTTTCATCATGATGGTGAAAAAACAGTCAACGGATGTTATCTGTACAGAAATCCCAAGCCCACACCAGTGAGTGGATCCAGGACTACCCTCTCATCTATCTAAAGCACTATATGACAAATAGCTGTGGCTGAAATAAATACTGATCACACAAATTCAGGGGTCACTTTGGCTCCGACAGGGCTTCTGTTTGCCCTCCTTACACTCTCTCACATGAGAGTTTTACCTCCACAGATTAACACCGTCAAGGAAACAAATGTGGGATGAAGCTGGGCAAAATGCCATTGGCTTCCAGCCAGGTGCCCGCAGTGCCTCGGGGCGGTCACCATCACCAAGACTGGCAATGATGGATGGGGCAGTTTGCGATGCAAATTCACGTCTGGGACTTTTCTGAGCAAACATCCCCCATGTACAATCTCTCCCGTCCCTTGGGCTCTGAGCACATGCAGGCACTAAAAAGAGAGCTGCAGATCCCAGAGAGGGGATAACGTGCTGGTAACTCACAGCACCAGCACCTGCCACCTGCCTGGGAGTGGGGCGCTTCTCCTGGGAGCCCATGGGAGTGGAAGGGTATCACTGTGTCAAAAGGGGGACTGAATAAAGGGGGATCTGAGGGGTCTCAGCCTCTGCAAGAGAAGAGAGATGATCTAAGTGGCAACACAAGCCTTAAAATAGATGGAGGAGCCCAAAGGTCCAGGTGACAGCTGCGTCCAGGCACTTGGGAATAAGAAGGAGGGAAAACAATGCTCTCTGCCTGATTTTATTTTTCTTTTTGCAATGCAGAAGAAAGGAAGTGGGTTCTTCTTTTGCGCAAAACATGCTCCGGCCCTGCGTGCAGCAGGTGCTGTGCTACAGGAGTGCAGCCCAGCTCCACCCATTTGCAAGGCCCCAGTGGCCCCACCAAGCCCAGCAGTGCTGCACCACATTGCACTGCACCGCAGGCAACAGCTCCTTTCACGTGGGGGAGAGAGACAGGGGGGATTCACCTGGTCCCTGCCTCTGCAACACCAGCTGAGCTGAAAAGGGATCCCCCCAGACAGTGTAGAGGAGCCTTGTCCACACCAGTTTGCAGCCATCTCATTTAAGAGAGATTGACCTTCACTGAACCCAGTGGTTGGATGGAATGTGGAATGAGATTTGAGTAGTGAGGATCAGCTTCAAAGCTGGGTCCAGGTTTTCTTCTGTGTCCGTGTTTGCACAAACACAGTTTTTCTGGGCCCTGGCAGGGAGCAAGCAGAGTGCCACAGCCTGGGTACTCATGTCAGGGTGAAGAGGGACCTGCTGTCCTGGGGTGTCCCTGCAGCCAAGGACCCATCCAGGGCACAGGGAACACCTCCTGGGGGAGTCCTGTGTGTGGAGGGTCTCTCTTCTGACACATGTATCATGGTTATTAACCATGACGTGACTCCAGACAGGCAGTCATCCCACGCTACTTCCCAGAGCCAGATGTTGGGTATTTCAGGATAGATGTGCACTTCCAAGTCACTGGGGCTCTTCTCACATCATCCTCACACTCTGCAGTCCTGTGAAAGTACCTGAAGCCCCTTTTCTCTTCTGGAGACCTCATTTTGGGTGTTGCTTCCCAGTCCAGCAGAAAAGCCAGGACACAGTTCCTCTGGGATCAAGCCCTTCAGGCCATCAGCTGTGAGCCCAGCTGTGGTGATGGCTGTGGCAGGTGAGGAAGGCCCACAGAGAGCTGTCAGAGCCATGCCAGGCATGCATGTGCCCTCACTTGTGCTGGGAGACCTATCACTGAGCTTCCTCCAGAACCATCTTTGGGTTCAAAGCCATCCTTGGGGGTGCTGAGGAAGTTGTTTACATCTGGTGGGGTTTCCCAACGTTGAGAGATGATTTGGAACTGGACTTTCTGAGGGCAAGGCAGCATAACAAATGAGGCAACAGCCCCTTCACGGAGAGACAGCAGGAAGTTTGCGCCTCCTCTTTCCATTGTATCATCACCTCTCCCTCTTTGCTTTCCCCGTCGACTTGGTTACCTTTTCTTTCTTCTAGTGCAAAACATTTTCAGGAAGCTTTGGTAGACACAAAAATCTCAGATCCAGGTGCTTTCAGTTTCAATGCAAGAGGCAGGGATTTTCCATAGCTCGGCCCCTGGATCTCAAGTCACCATTAGTAATCTGGTAGTAGAGCCCAAATTGGGAGAACCTCTGATTTTAACATCCCCCTGTCCATTCAATAACAGGAACTATGTGGGGAAGACAGTGTTTGAGAGGCTTTAACTCAAGATGATAGGAATTGTAGAGAAAGCAAAATCTGAAGATTTCTACCAGTCTGTGACAAAAGTCTCAAGAAAACAATTACTGGATTTTTGATATGTTTGAAACCTAATCTGGCCCTAATTCCAAGTGAGAAATGCTGAATAACAAAGCAGCTGAAATCTGCTTCTGCATGACATGTCTGTCTTTGTTGTTCATGCGTAGCACAGCTCTGGAAATGATGCTGCAGCACCAAGTCACAACGCAATTAAAGGAGCAGGTCCCTCCAACATCCTGAGTGGTGGAACAGAACACAGCAGCAGGGAGCTGCTTCCTTCCATGTCCCCTTGACTTCAGACCCAAAATGTGAGCACATAGTCTCATATGGGGGTCATGCAACCACCAGAGTTTCCATGTGCCTATGGTTTCCCTGAGCCTGGCTGCAGGGAGGGGGCAGGTGTGCCAACAGGGGCAACTCTTAGCCATGAGTGTCGGGGCACGTTCGAAGGAGAAATACTGATGAAATTCACAATCTTAAATTACTTCCTCCAGTGAGAACAAAAGGCACTTGCTCCCACGCTGTGCTGTGACTTAGAAGCTCCATTTTGATTTTGCAGGAATAAGATGAAAGTTTTCTTGGTATCTGATTTCCGTGGTTAAAAACAATGTGTAAATGCTTGTTAAAAAAACACAATCATAAGCCAAGTTTGTAAAACAGAGGGCCCTTTTATATCTGTTTTTTCTTACAACATGGCCACATACGGTATACACACACACACACACATCTGTAATGTGCAGTTACAATGTGAACAAAAGCCACTGGCATAGAAGATGAACACAGAATGCAGAAGTGAGTGTTTATGATACAGAAAGTGCCAAGGTGCATCTTTATTCAGTCTGAATCTCCATGATTCTTCACAATTTCTCTTGGCAGGACATATTCCTATTTTGTGACTTGTATTTTTTTCCTTAATTTCCATTTTTTTCTTTGCATTCAGGGTTTAGGCCATGTTATGACCAGGTTTTGGCCAGGCAAATCCTACGGCAAGTGGAAAAATTAGTATCTTCATGAGTGTTTCCATGGGGTGCTCAGTTCTGTGCAATGTCTCAGAGGGTCACAGAGTGGAAGGTTGGAAGGGATGTCTGGGGGTCAGCTGGTCTGATCACACTGCTCAAGCAGGGATGCCCAGAGCTGGTTATCCAGAACTGTGTTGAGACAGCTGTGGGTATCTTCAAGCATGGAGACTCTACAACCTCTCTGGGCAACCTGTGCCAGTACTTGGCCACCCTCACAGTGGAAAAGTATTCCCTGATATTCAGAGGGACCCTCTGGTGTTACAGCTTGTCCCTATTGCCTTGTGACATTGAACATCACTAAACAAAGCCTGACCCTGTCCTCTTTTCACCCTCCCTTCAGACATTTATATACATCGATGAGCTGTCCTAGAGCCTTCCCCAGGCTGAACAGTCCCAACTCTCTCAGTCTTTCCTCTCATGAGACATGCTCCAGTCCCTTCATCATCTTTGTGTCCCTTTGCTGGGCTCTGTCCAGTATGTCAGTGTCTCTGTACAGAGGAGCCCAAAACTGAACTGAGGACTCCAGGTGTGGCCTCACCCTTGCTGAGCAGGCAGTAAAGGTCATCTCCTCCAACCTGATGGCAGTACTTTTACTAAGGCATCCCAGGATACCATAAACCTTCTTCACCACAAGGGCACATTGGTGGCTCATGTTCAGCTTGGTGTCCACCAGGACGCCTTTCTCTGCAGAGCTGCTTTCCAGCTGGTTGCCCTGCAGCGTGTACTGGTGTGTGGGATTGTTCTTCTCTATGTGGAGGATTTTGCACTTCCAATTGTTGAACTTGATAAGATTCCTATCAGCCCATTTATCCTGTCTGTCTGGGTCCTCTGGAAGGCAGCGCAACCCTCTGGTATTTGCCACTGCTCCCAGTTTGGTGTCATCACCAAACATGCTGGCAGTGCTCTCTGCTCCATCGTCCAGGTCATTAATGAAGATGTTGAACAGGATTGGGCCCAGCACTGGTTCCTGGGGTACACAACGAGTTGCTGGCCCAACTCAACCGGCAAGCTGTCACCAATGGGGTTCCACAGGGGTCCATCTTAGGTTCTGTGCTCTTCAACACCTTCATAAATGACTTGGACACAGGACTGGAGGGGATACTAAGCAAGTCTGAAGATGACACAAAACAGGGAGAAGCTGTTGACTCTCTCACAGAAAGACCTTGACAAATACGAGGGCTGGACAATCACCAACCATACAGAAACCAACAAGGGGAAGTGCCCAATTCTGCACCTGGGATGGGGCAATCCTAGATGTTCATACAGACTGGGGAATGAGATGCTGGAAAGCAGTGCCATGGAAAGGGACCTGGGGGCCCTGGTGGATGGCAAGTTGAAGTGAGTCAGCAGTGGCCTGGCAGCCAGGAGGGCCAACCCTGTCCTGGGGGGCATCAGGCACAGCATCGCCAGCCGGGCGAGGGAGGGGATTGTCCCGCTCTGCTCTGCACTGGGGCGGCCTCACCTTGGATATTGTGGGCAGTTTTGGGAGCTGCAATATAAGAAAGATATTAAGCTCTTAGAAAGCATCTAAAGGAGAGGAATGGAGACAATGAAGGGCCTTGAGGGGAAGTTGTGTGAGGAGTGACTGGGGGCACTTGTTCTGTTCAGCCTGGAGAAGAGGAGACTGAGCGGACACCTCATTGCAGTTACAGCTTCCTTGTGGGGGAAAGAGGAGGGGCAGGCACTGATCTCACTCTGTGGTGACCAGTGACAGGACCTGAGGGAATGGCCTGAAGTTGTGTCAGGAGAGGTTTAGGTTGGATATTAGAAAAAGGTCTTCACCCAGGGGGTGGTTGGGCACTGGAAGAGGCTCCCCAGGGAAGTGGTCACAGCACCAAGCCTGAGAGTTCAAGAAGTGTTTGAACAGTACTCTCAGGCACCTGGTGTGACACTAGGGGATGGACCTGTGCAGGGCTAAGGGTTGGACTTGATCATCCTGATGGGTCCCTTCCAACTCAGCATATTCTGTGATTCTGTCCTCCAATTAGAATCTTTGCTGCTGATCATCACCCTCTGGGACTGACTATGCAGACAGTTTTCAAGCACTGCAATGCTTCAGCATCCTCTGCTGATTTATCTACCCAGTTGCTTGCATGCAAGCACGTGGGGTGCTCTTTGCTTTATTGTGGGAAAGGAAACCTCAGAGAAGTCGCAGTGAACAGTGAATAGCTGGAGACCTTAGCACCTGATTTTTTCTCAGAGCAATGTGTTCTTACTTGCTCAAAGCATGGCTGTAAATGGCTGCAGCTCTGGTGCTAAACACTCAGTACCTCCATGCTTTTCCACCTCCTCAAACCCTAATCCTGCAGAATCCCATAGCTTTTGGGAGCGGGTGGGACCATCTCACCATGGAATAAAAACCTTCTTGAAGAAAAGCCTCCCTTTTTCAGTGATGGTCAGAGTGAACTCTAGCTTTTGTGGTTATTGCTGCCTAGACTCAGCGTGGGCAGAGCAGAGATAAATCCTTTCACACCACAACAATGATTCAGCCACAGAACGTGGCCCACGTGGCTTCGAGCATGGCACAGTCTTGGGGAGAAACCACCAGCAATCACCCAGTGAAAGACTGTCACACACCCCTGCATGTGGTGCATGTGTGCTTGGCACCTGGGCTGACTTGGTGCAGACAGTCCTAATGCAGGCAGATCTTCATTTATGGGACCAGGAATGCAGCTTTTAGGTGGATTTTTGCTGTTGTTTTCTAAGTCCCCTCTTCTTTTTATCCTGCTTAGGACAGCAAGCAGGAGAAGGGAGAAATGGCATTTTAGAGAGCCATGATGCTTGCTGGTGCTGGCCACTGGCACAGCCACAGCACACACCTCTGTGCCCTGCTGGGACACTTGCCATCTCTCTGGGGAGATGAGGAGCACCACGGGCTGGCTGCTTCACAGCTGCTCCCTAGAGAGCAAGGGAGGGCAGGGGTGTGGGTGCGCACCAGTTTCACTGATAGCAGGCTGCCCTCCTGGAGCTGCCAGCATCTCATTCCCTGTGCGGGTTTGGCCAGTGCTAGGTCCTCCCCAGGACTCTACTGGTTCTGCTGTGAGTGTTGTGTGGTAGCATATGGATGTGACCTTCAAGTAATTGGAGGCAAACACTAGCATTTCTACTGAGCTGGTATATTGGGGGAACCTGCGACTTGGGCAGAGGATGCAGGAATTTCATGCAGTGAGTGAAAAGCCAATGGCCACATACTTGTCAGAACAGCCCTCTGTAATGGTTGGCTCCCTCAGGGGCCAAGCACCAATCTACTAAACCACAGCACTATTTTTTCACATATGAAGAACAATGTCTTTCTTGAAGTCTACTTTCAAAAATCATGATGCCCTTTTTAGGTGGAATTTTCCATGAACACCTACCCCAAAGCAGTCTTTCAGCAAAAACAACTCCAACCCAAACCATACCTGTCTGGCCAAAGCTGTACAGACCTGGAAGACTTTGCACAACAGAAAGTGCTGGGGACGTGTAACCTCTGTGGGTGCTGTCAGCCCAGCCTCCACACTGCTCCCAAACAGCCCCTGTTCCCACTCTGCAGGCAGCCCAGGCTCAGCCCCTGCTTGCAGGACATGGGAACTCTCCCTGTGATCCAGTGGAGCATCCTACAGGAGGGATGTATGACATCCACACATATTGCGGGTGTAATAGAATTGAGAGCTTAGGACATAAATGCATGTGTATGTCTATGTGCACCCAAACGTATCTCCACGTTCCAGAGGATTTCACCAGAGCCTGGTAAACCCAGAATGGGGACCAGGTGCTTCTGGGGCTAAACAGTCAGTAGACAGCAACAAGTCAGGGTGAATATTGGATTTGCTATGCAGTTTCCCCATGAATGTCCATGTTCATGTGAGATAGATTTCATTCCAGAATGCAAGAAAAATAGGTTCTTAGATAAAAATACCCTCAAGAAGTTTGGAAGGCACTAGGAGCCGGAAAGAGAGATGTTCTTGCAGTGTTCAGTTGCAGGGTGCAGTTCTGGTGAGGTCCTGGCACCCTCCCCCAGCAAAATGGTACCAAACCCCTGTGCAGGTCCCCCATGGGGCCTGGATCCATGTTTCTCTGCAGCTCCTTCCCTGGCACGTATCTTCCCCTGAGGTCCACTTGCAATGGATGACGGGCTTCTCCGAACCCTCCACAATTTCTACTCTTTTTCTCTTTGCGATGTTGCAGTGCTTTTCATCGACATAAGAAATTATACTGCTTAAACCAGATTGACTTAAACCTCAAACATTTAATCAGATTGAATTTTGGTGACCCTTTAAAGGTCTGGATTATATAGAAGAATTTATTTTGCAGTCATCAAATTTTACCTTTCAGGGCTTACTTGTAAGAACAGACAGATCCTTTCCACCTTAAATGTCTGTAGTTTGCAGGATTTGTTGGTTAAATAATGGTTTAATATGTTTATTACGTGCCTTTGCTTTTCCACACCACTCCTGAGACCAAACTGAGATTGGTCTCCTGCATTACATGCCTGGGAATATATTTACTAAATTATTTCTTCATAGAGGAAATTTTGCTTCCTGGGGTTTTACTCACTTTTACCATATTCATGGAGACTGCAACATTTTAGTTGCTAATGCTTACTGAAAACACTTGAGTCTCTGGGCTCTACTGTAGGTGCTTAATGCTTTAAATTATTTGTGATCATGTAGAGTTTCATCTGCCAGCATAGTTGCAAGTGGAGAGACCTCTAAGCACTCCATAAAAACTAGAAAAAAAAGTGTTACAAGCTATTGCATCTTCAGGACAGTTTTCTATGTACATGGTAGATAGGAAAAATTGGCCTGAAAATAAAACTTGTTTTGGGAAAAGCAGACTCAGATCTCAGTGTAAGGGAAGATGCTTCCTTCTTACATGTGAGCATAAAGCATGTTCAGCATTACATTCATCTGCCCCACAAAGCCATGAGCCACAGCTTAAACAGTCCAAAAGGTGCTGCTGTCTGGCTTCAGCACATGGGAAAAAACTTGACTTTTAACACTCCATGGGTTTAACTCCCTTCCTGCTGGGAAGGCTTTGCACAAGTGGGAAGCCCCAGCACTTCCAGCCCAGTGACTCATGGATGCAGGGATAATTCCCCCCACCAGCTGCAGAGATTGGTAGATCATGGCAGAGTTTACCTCTGCCATGAGACATGGAGGAATGATTTGCATCTCACAGACAGGGAATCAGGTTTTCTAGATTATTTCCTTTACAAATTGCAGTTATACAGTTTAACATCATGGAGCCAGAAATCCTAAAGCAGGACCTTGTCTATGGACCATGCTGGAAAATTTCAGAGGCTGTTCAAATCATGCATTTGTTATTCAATGAATATTTTGTGTGTTGTGGAAACAAGTTTCTGATTATCATTTTTTAAAATTTTTGTTGTTGTGGTTTGGTTCTCCACCATCATTCATTTTCTGCAGCAACCCAGTCTGTAAAAATGTGTAATCTCAAGACATGCAGTCAGAGAGAAGCATTTCATTCTTCACACCCCCAGTCAAAGTTGGAGCTTGAGGATGTCTAAAATTCTGGTACTTTGGAATTGTTTTCAAATGCAGGAACAGGTATCCTTCCTTACACAGATATTACAGCATGCTGCTGGTTCTTTAGTACCATCACATATAGCACATGTGAGTATCACATCATCTACCTCTGACTACCCTCACAAGAGCAGGAATTTATCTCTCTTCCTAAATGTGTACCTGCTTCCTATAACCATGTGAATGTCCCTGCTTAGGAGAGGTTGAGTGTGGTTGCAAATGGTCAGTGTCAGAATGAGTCACAGCATGGCTTATAGAAAATGGGAATAAGGAAGAATATTTCTAAAAGGGCAAGAAACAAAGGGGGGTTTTTATTAAGGAGCTGGGGGAAATTTGAGAGAGACCAGTAATTTCCCATTTCTCTGGCATTGTAGTCATCTGATGACTTGAGTTGGTCCTGATCATCATTTGCTAAAGACACAATTCACACGAACAAACACAGAAACAAACACAGCAAAAGACTCTGTTTGCTGTGGTCTTGTTAGTGTGGTGATTTTTGTACTTTTAAAAAATGTATTTAAGTATTCTGGGACAATAGAGTCATCACTCTAATTTGACTTAAATGCTAGCTCCTAAAAGGGGTAAAATGAGTATTTACTAGAAATGGAGACAGGGTAGTTTCACTAGCTTAACTTTGATACTCCTCAGAAGGTGTAGATAAGGATACGCACAGTCTCCCCACCCACACTTGGTTCACAAATTAATAGTCTGGCTCTGGCTGGTGTACCGAATGCCTCGAGGTGAAAAAGGCTGCCTTCAGCTCTTTCTTGCAATAGGGAACAAAAGGTCTGGTCACAGCCATGCCACCCAAAGGCAGGCGGGGCTCCTGCTGCTTCCCACCCGCAGCTCCCGCTGCCTCGCCGCTCAAAGCTGCGCTTCACTTCCAGGCTCTGTGCACACGGGTGACCCAGCAAACCCTCAGCAGCCAGATTCGAAGCTGGACCCACCAACATAGGTGGGCTGGGTCAAGCTTCTGCACCCAAATGATTCCCAGTTTCACTGCCTGAATGATTTTTCTTTTGTGGACTCTTTTTTTTTTTTTTTTTAATGGTATTTTATTTTATTTTGTATTCTCAATATCTGCTTTGTGTGGCTGGTCTGTGGCTTAAAAAAAACAAATTTTTTTTTTGGTGTGATGTGCATTGACAATGGGATTAATGTTTGTGATGTTTGTAATTGCAGACTGGGGTGAGGATGCAGGGGAAGGTGGTTTTATGCTCAGGAACGTTTTCTTCTTGAGATGTGAACATCTTCATTTTATTCTTTGAGGTGGAGCATATCCGTGGTTGGATTGCCCAAAGCTGTTTGGGTCCAAAGGCTTGTACACCCTCACACAGCGTTCTTGTGAATGAAGAAGGTCCTGTGAAATATACTGAGCTTGACAGGGAAAAGGTATTTACCACTTGGATGACCCAGATTTTTATCAGAAATCAGACAGGTAAAAGAAAGGTACAGCACTGGGGCCTTTTGAGTAAGGTGTGGGCTTCTGTGGAAGAAATAACCCCGAGCAGAGGGATCATGCTCTCTGCAGGGCAGCTGGACATCAAGTCTGCCAGGCAGGTTAAATGGACATCTCCTGATCTGCCCAGCTCAAGAGGTGGCAAACCATGTCCTTTGACAAATCATGAAGTTTACTTAAGGATTGTTTCCTCCAAGGAAACCTTTCCTCACATGCCTCTGTGCTGCTGGATGAGATGTGCTATCCACTGCTGGCATGAGGCAATGCCACAGCCCTGCTGGAGGAAGGGAGCTTGCCAAGGTGCAAATCCCCCTTTCTCAGGTAGTGCTGAGCTTTCTCTCCCCTCCCAAAGTTGCAGGGTGTCTGCAGGCCCTTGGCACTCAGCTCTCAGCGGGGTGATGCCGAGGTTGAGCCCTAGCACAGCAGCGTGATGTGTTAACACCTCGGGGACTTTCGGGAGGCACAGGAATGAACCACAACCTACCAAAACCACAGTGATGCTGCTCCTATTGTAAGAAGCTCCAGAGACTACGAGGGAAAGTCACTTTGTTGTCACTCCTGTGTGTGCTTGGTGCAGCAGGGGAGAAGTGTTGAGTGACTTTTGAGTTTCTGATGGCTGGAATTTCTCCAGGTTTGAGCTGAGGATGGTGGTACAAAGCTGAAACAAGTCCTGGTGCAGATTCACAGAGGTGGTGGAGGGAGGAAGTGGTTACTCTCATCTCTATGTGATTGCTGCTGCACACCAATTGCTAAGCCTTGTAGGAGGCACACAGCAGAGCTTGCCCTGTATAGGCAAGGAAGGATGGGGAGTTGGTGAAAAGAAAACATTTAAGGAAAGAGAAGTGACTTTTGTAAGGGAAGAAAAAACGTCATCCCACATCACCTGTGAGTTTGAGACAAGTTTGTGCAGCACCGCTTGGTGCAGACTCAGCATGGCAAAGCACAGCACAGGCACTTTTCCATGCAGCAGCTGCTAGTCCTGGGACTAGGGGGGCTGCTGAGGTGACAGGGAGCTGGCTCAGGCAGTGGGAAGCCTCCTTGCCCTGCAGGGAAGGCATTGATGGGATAGAGGCACATGGGGCTGGGGCACATGGGACTGGCTTCTCACTCCAGGATGCCCAGACAGATGGGCTGATGAGGCTGAGTACATCAGCCCGTTTTGGCCAAAGGACTTGGTTTTGCCCAGGGGTCTGGTCTTGTATGAAAAGGCCAGTGTGTACAAGTGCAGGAGAAGGATATGACTCCCTTCTCTTTCTGGACCTATCCAGAGCAAGGAGGATGTGTGGAGAGGAACTGAGCCGCAACTCACATCTTCTCCATAGTCAGGGATGCCAAAGAAATGTTGATTTACAGCAGGAAATTAGGAAAAGAGAGAGTTAGCAAAATTAGATTTTTACCCTCAGATGCTATTTTTAGGATAACTAGAGGTAAAATCTGCAGCTGCCTACTGTCCTGGGGAAGGAGGCTTACCTTCCCATGCACGTGGTTGGGACTGTGATTAAGTACCACACAATTGCCACTTACTAAAGGAGTTAGATATTTTCACAGGAAAAATGAGGGGAAACAGCCACACTAAACCCCACCACAAATTACAGGGAACGGGTGTCTGTGCACCTAGATGCGGGAAGCCAAGCCGCAGGGTGCCTCTCGATTCAGCCCTGGTTTCCTAGCTGTCCGAGGCGAAGGGCAGTGGGTGTTGGGGCAGGGCTGTCGCGGCCGGGAGCGGCGCGGGCTCCCCCCGGTGCCGCTAGGGGTCACCGTCACAACGAGGGAGCGCAGCGGGGACCCGGCACCCGCGGGGGACAAGGGCACAAGGGGCCAGCCATCCCTTGCCAGCCTGGGTGCTCACCGTGTTCGGGGGCAGCACCTGTGCCCTGCTTTGCCAGCGCTCCGGGAGACACCCGTCTGAAGGCGACGGAGTTCAAACCTAAGGAGGGAGGTAGAAATCAAAGGTTCGTGCTTTGAGAGCAAGGGCTTCTTGAATCACTCTACCTCTACTAGTCATTAGTATAATAATTAAATATTTTAATAAAATCTAAGTCGAGTTATTAATTTAACAAATTTAAAGCATTCAGGTCGAAAATGGTTTCGGGGTTTTGTTTGTTTGGGGGTTTTTTGGAGTTTCTGAAATTCCAGGCGGCTTTTGAAGCACACAGTGCCCTATGCAAAATCTTCCCTACCACAGCCCTTGGAAGCTGATTTTTGCCGAAAGTTTCAGTGTCGAGTGTCTCCCATACTGGCATCTCCATCCAAAACATCTTCACATTTCCTTACCACCACCTGACAGCAAGGATGTGGACAAAAATGAGGTCCCAGTCATGGACAGGCTTTAAGGGAGCTGCTGCACCAAAATCTTTGGTTTAAAATATTTGCTTCTTATTGTGTATGAATTAAAGGCATTTAAGGAGATGAGGTGCTAAACTTGCTTGAGGGAAATACCTACGACTCCCCCAGTGCTTCCCCAATCTCCTTCCTTGGATGTTTTCATTCCTGCCTGAAATTCAGGCCTCTTTGGGCATGGAGGGCTCTCATTTACGTCTCAAGCATTCCTGGGTAGGGTAACACTTAAAGATAAGTAACCATCATGGTTTTAGCCAGGTTTCGCTTTGAATTTTGGCTTACCTCAAAGCAAAACTGAGAAAAAGCTCTGGGCTAACTCTCATGTTCACAGATCTCGGACTGCTGCATGTCTTTCACTTAGTGTGAAATTATTCAGAACTGATGTTGGCAGCTATTGCTCCTGTTAGAAACCAGACGAAACCCCCTCTATGTCAGCGGTTTCAGGATTTGATTTTAGCGGCTACCCCTGTATTTAGCTGGAGGAAATGCTGGTAGCAATCACCACCAACATCAAGCAAACTCACTGTCACTTCCTACACTCGCACCCTATGCCAAACCGCAGCTCTTGTGACGCCACTTTCTGTGGAGCACCTGGACCTAAAGCCCTGCATTAGACCGGGAAATGCCACATGGCAAGGAGGACTGGAGGATTTTTGGCCAGTGGAAGGTGATGGGTGTATGGTACCGGGGAGCAAAACCCAATCAGCATGGTGTGGCCACCTAAAACATCGACTTCCTGCAGTCTGTGAGGGGGGCGCCTTCAGGAGCTCTTCCCATAGAAAAATGTTTTTCCTCGTGCTATAAATGTTTGACAGAACTGTTTTGCCTCAATGCTGCCACTGTATGCAGATACCATAATGCTGGTGGGCAGCTTGAGGAAAGGCAAATTCCTCCCCTTTGCAGCCTGTAAAGCAGGCACTGCTTCTTTTAGCACACCTCAAAGGCCTCAACTGTTTTATTTTCCAGATAAAACGCTTTTTCACTAGGAAAAATTTGATGCACCTGCAGGACCACGTAGTCATAGAATCACAGAATTGTTTGGGAGGAAAGGAATCTTAAAGGTCATATCATTTCAACCCTCCTGTCACCGACAGGGACACCTTCTGCTATACCAGATTGCTCAAAGCCCCATCAAACACTTCCAGGGATGAGGCACCCATAACTTCTCTTGGCAACCCATCCCAGTGTCTCATCATCCTCATAGCAAGGAATTTATTCCTAATATTTAATCTAAACCTGCCCTCTTTCAGTTTAAAACCACTGTCCCTTGTCCTATCCCTACATGCCCTTGTAAAAAGGTCACAAAGCTCCTTGCTACCTTCTCAGCTGGCAGGGCTTGCAGGAGAAGAGGGAGGAAGAGGATCAGGGCCCTGCAGTGTGGAAGGCTCATCTGGGAGGATGCTGCTGTAGAGTACTTCTGGACCCTTATGTCCCTCTGCTCTTCCAATCTGAACCCCAGGGGCCAGCAGGCATTTCCATGTTCCCAAAGATTATCTGCATGCTCACGAGTTTTGCAGGCATATCGCAACAACCCGTGTTTGTGCAAGCAGTCCAAGGGTTTCTGCAGCCATCCAGCTGCTCGGCACCTCCTTGGTCACGCACAAGACAAGGGAGTGAATATTGCTTCCTGGTAAACGTAAGGGGGCTGGTGTGCGTGCTCTGGGTCAATTTGCTCTCTGGGACAGTCCTCATTATACAAGGCTGGGTGTGGAGAGGAGGGAGGAAAGAAGCCAATGGGAGGCAGCACACACCCTGAGGGCAGTGGGACCCTAGTTTCTGGAGGACACCTAAGGATGCTACAGTGCTTTCAAAGGTTTCACCTGGCATTAGAGCCCACGTGGTGGGGGACAGCCCCAGACTTCACATCCAGAGTCAAGCCTTATGCCTTTCCTAAGGCATGGAGGAGATCTTGGTAGACAGGGTATATAAAGCCAGCGGAGGTGAAGTTTCCCACCAGTCTCAGCTGGAGCAGATGCCACCTCAAGCGCGGGACACTGTTTCCCTCACCTTGCAAGGAAATCTCCCACAGAGGCAGCAGAGAATCAATAAGAAAACTTCAATAATGAACCCTGTGGTTCATTGGACTGAAATTGCCAAAAGCCAGTGCAGCTTTACTGGGGTTTATGTCCATCTAATAAAATCTGCTTTCCATCTCCCCCTGAAAACACGTGACTCCAGTGATTGAAAGCAGGCCAGGAGAAGCCCATATGAAAACCCCACTGTAGGTACAGGACAAACTCCAGCACAGGCAGGTTAGGTGCTGATTGGAGACCATAAACACTTGAGCAGAAATCACAAAGTGCTGGAAAAGCTATTCCTTGTAGGAATCACAGGAGAAGGCAAACTGCAAACTGATAGAAGGCTCAGTCCAGCACCAGATGGCCATGGAAAGCTCCTTCATGTACCATTTGATGTAGAGGGGGGTCTGGGAATGAGTTCTTTAATCAACATTTAGGCAGAGTGAGGATTTCAATGTATTTCAGTCTTCTGTCACTTCTGGCTGCTCTACTGACAACTGGCATGGTGAGGTCAAAGCATGGCAAAGACAAGGCAGCTCAGATACTCTTTTTGTTATTCATGAAATTAAATGGAAAATAAATGGCATTAAATGAAAATCTGGAAGACATACATGTCCCCAGAAAGCAGGTATTTTGGAAAAACTTTTAAAATGACAAGTTAGTTAGAAAAAAAATGTACAGCAAGATGATTTTGGACATTCAAGATAAAAAAGGTTTCCACAAATGTTGTCTTTATATGTTACATACAAACTCCAAGAAACAAAAGCAATGGATCCATGTTATTTTTATTTTGGTGATCAAATGGTCAGTCTTTATTAATATTATCAATGGCATGTTGAAAAAGGCTGCTGGTAAGACCTGTTCCAGGCTTGCCTAACTTCTGATAAAAGTTTGCAAACAATGTTGATTGACAGAATTCGATTAATTAGAGGCAGGTTTTAAAGATCACATACTTGCTTTCAAGAAGGAAGTTAATCTTAGCAAATGCCTTAAATTGATCACAAAAATAAACAGAAAAAAATCAAAAACTTCTCTCAGAAAACTCCCAAACACTTTAAATTCTTCTTATTGCAGTGATGCAAATGGCCTCAGTATTTACGGCTTTTGAATCTACCCAGGAAAATTAAATATATGGCATTTTGACAGACTGTGGAATTTTGAAATAATTGACATTTTTGTGGTCTACAACTTCCTCAGGAGGGGAAGTGGAAGGGCAGGCACCAGTCTCTACTCAGTGGTGCAGTGATAAGACCCAAGGGAATGGCCTGAAGATGTGCCAGGGGACAATTAGGTTGGATATTAGGAAAAGTTTCTTCATCCAGGGTATGGTTGGATTCCCCAGGGCAGTGGTCACAGCTCAAAGCCTCATGGAGTTCAAGAAGCGTTTGAACAATGCTCTGAGGCACATGGTGTGATTCTTGGTGCTGTCGTGTGCAGAGTCAGGAGCTGGACTTTAATGATCATTGTAGGTCCCTTCCAACTCAGTATATTCTATGACTCTATAAAAAACATGTCACAAATATATCTTGAATGAAATCACTGTGTTTGTGTGGGTGAGATATAGGATCTCTGGACTCACCCACTGACACTGGGATGTCTGCAAAGCACAGGTGTCTTCCTGTGAGACAAAACATTCAACTCTAATATTCAGACCCAGACCCTGAAGCTGAGAAAAGATAAATCTTATGGAGCTTCCAGTGGATAAAAAAGTAGTGAAAAGTTACAATCTGGTAGCCTGGACAGTGAATTAGAAAACAGTACAGCTCTGTTTGCTGTTATTCCCTAGATTTAGGACATAATCCTGCTCTGATTTAAGAGTTTTGCTATTGAATTCAGAGGGACCAGAATCAAGCACTTTGTCTGCTCCAGACCTGACCGCTTTATTTGGAAATATAACTTTTTATAGCACACACTTTTCTCTTAAAATGCTACAAAGTAAAGCAAGTAATTACATTAGGCTCTACCTGAAGCTCCAGAGAATTAATACAAAGGCTGCTTGGCTCTCGCCAACTTTCACTATTACAATTTTACTAGCACCATATGCAGCACTACCGTACCTGCTTGTTTCACTTAGTAAAATCACTGGGTTCTGTTTTGGCTTTTTTTTGTTTGTAAGGAACATGCAATATCCACAAACAAAAGCTCCAGGGAGTGGGGACCAGCTCGGAGGCCCATATGGTCTTGGTATCAAAGTAATCAGAGATGGAGCAAGTTTGTTTGCTCAGCAAACCTGTCCTTTTTGCAAACATGAGAGACTTGGCTCAGGAAAAGGTGCTCTTTTGGGTGGTTTCTGTTGTTTGCTGTCATGCAAGAAACCGTGAAGTGAGATTTCCAGTGCTGTTTTATCAACCCTGTAGACTAAAAGGAAAGGAGGTAGGGATCTCAGAACTGGCTATGTCAGCTTTGAGACCATGGAAGGGCTGGGGACAATTTTCTAAGCACAGAGAGGAAAGGGTTTCTGCAGAAGAGAGCTTTAACCAGAAAAAGCTGATCCTGTGGTTCTCATGTGACTAAGTCCAATGCAGGAGAAGAACTGAATGCAAACTACACATACAAGGCTTCCCAAAAAGGCTAAAGTGTCTGCTAAGGCAGAGAAAAGTTGATGAGAGATTTTTCGTCACTGGACTGGAAAATACAGTGACATTTTGCGGAAAGATGGGTTTTGAAGACCAAAGACTCTGCCAATATGCTACTTTGTCAAGCTCAAATACATTGAGATGTGACTACTACAAGGCACAACTGTGTGGAAGCCAGACATTGGTGACTTTAGGACACTGGCTAACTAAGGCTGACAGGTTTGTTTGCAAAGTGGGATCTGAGCCCCAGCATAGCCTAATGCACGTTTGTAAGTGCTAGACTGAGTCCAGTCCCCAGGAGACAGAAACTGGCAGCTGCCCTCTCTCTCTCAGGTGAACTGGCTGATGCTCTGGGACATGCTTCTCCATTGCTCTCAGATAAAGAACCATAGAATCACTGAAATGTTGGGTGCATGGTACTACTGGAGGTCATCTAGCCTAATCTCCTGCTGGAGCAGGACTACCACAACCATCATACCATTAAATTGGCCTTTATCTAGCCAAGTCATAAAAAAACCTCCAAGGAAGGAGCCACCATCCCATCTCTGGAGCATCTGATGGAAAAGGCTTTCCTAATGGCCAATCTGAACCTCCCCATCTGCCATGTGTGCCTGTTGCCCCTTGTTATGTCCTCTGGCACACCAAGAAGGGTTTGGGTCTGTCATCTTTGTACCTGCTCTTCAGGCAGACACAGGCTGGACTCCTCTTCACTGGGAAAAACAGTCCAGCTCCCTCCATCTCTCTCACACTGCATCTGCACTCCAGACACTGCACCATGGTGGCAGCCCTTAGCTGGACCTGTCCAGTTTTCCACATCCCTCTTGAGGCAGGAGTCCCAAAACCGGGTGTTGTACTCCAGCTGTAGGTGCACCAGTGCTGGGAAGGGGAAGTGCATGGTGCCAGTGCTTTCAGCCACAGTCTCGTTTTGTGGGCCAGTGCATGGTGCAGACACTACCATGCCTCCATTCATGTTCCCACTGCCGACTGTCAATGGGATCTAAACATTGATGCAAACCAGGAGAAACAGAGCAATTTTGGTTACAGCTATAGATTCAGCTCAGTATCTGCATATAATTTACCATGCTTACTCAGCAAATCAGAGCAGCACGCAGTTTATATTCTCTTGTTCCTCAAGCTTGTCATTCAGTCTAAGACATACAAAAATATGGTTTTATATGCTAATTTCCTCATAGTAAACCCCTTGCTGTATGTCATTCATTGATACCAAGCAGTGTACATGTAAGAGTAGGCTAATATTCTGTATATATTACCAGCTTTATGAGTTAAAGAATTACAATGTGCTTGCTTTATTTAGGTGGTAAACTTTTTTAATGAGTCTGGAGGGTCCTTTACATAAAAGTAGTGACTCTAGCTTGGAACCTCTTTCCATGTTTATTAGAAATGTGTTTTACTTTACCGTGAAAAAAGCCAAGGAAACATGCAGCCTTAAAGTCTAATGAAGTAGTTACTCATGCAGTCAAAGTTCATAAATTTTAAACACATTTAATTTGTAAATTGAAAACATAGCTTGCACTGGCTTTTTCAAGATTATTGCTTGCCACAGGGGTTCTAGGATAGTTGCTGGGCCATGCTTGTTACCTCTTTCCTTTTAAAGCTGAGACTGGATCTTCAGGATTTGCTCACATTCATGTTTTGTTTTGTTTTGTTTTTCAAAAACTCTTTTCAGAAAGAGAGATTTTTCAAATATTAAGAATCCTAACCCAGTCTTTATTCTCAGCTCAGGTAAAATTTGTTTCTGAGCTGACACTTCAATAGAGAGCTCTTTCTCCTGGTGAGAAGCCCTTCATCCTTCCGGAGACTCTCTTCTGAGCTAATTGTAAAGAGCAGTCCCTGCAGTGACAGTCTGAGCTGGATTCCAGTCTCACACCAATAAAACCTCAGTGCCAGTGTGGGTGAGGAGCCCAGCTCCCAGGAAAAGGGAATTTGGGGAAGTGGGGAAATGAAGATGCCAGCTCCCCACTTTTGCCCTCTGCAGTCCACAAGTTGCTCATCCATCTCTCGTGAGCAACTCTGGCTGCACAAGCTCTACCATGATTTGTCCTACTTGCAAAGCAGTCTGGGGTACAAAAGATGCCATAGGGATGTCTGGCACTCAGTGATGTTCTGCCTGCTTCAGGGGGAGGGGAGGGGAGGACTCCAGCCTTATGCCAGCTGCAATTTCCACCAGACAACCTCAGCTGGCACACTGCTTCATGTCGGTGCCACCACAAAGTGAGCTGGCAGCTAGCTGATGACTGCAGGATCACTGGTTTTTTTACTTGGAGTCACAGAAGGTGAGTTCTGGAGCTTCAGGTCATTTTATGTGGATGCTCTTGAAATAGGAATGCACCTATGACAAGGGAAAATATTGAGCCCACAATACCTAGAACAGTGGTACTTAACTGTTGCATATGTAGATTTACATGGACAATCTCCCTGAGCTTCTTTTAGCAATATAGCAATGCAGCTAAAGAAAAAAGAGTAGCAGTGCTCTCCCCCTCTGTTTCCATGCCCCAAAATAAGTCAATTACACCAAAGCCATTTCAGAAAGGTATTTGTCTGACCTGGCCTCAATGTCTACATGGCATAACATCCCTCACCTGGGTACTTGCTGAGTCCCTGTCCTAACAGTCATACACTAACACACACTTTTGTGTGGCTCATCTGGGTGACTCCGTATTTAGCCAAGCACACACTTCCAAGGACTTCTGCAAAAGGAAGCAGTGAGATGATGCCCTCCCAGTGACTGATGCAAGTCCCACCTCTGCTTCACCGTTTCTTTCATCTCCTCCCACCCTAAGCCGCACAGCCCCACTTTGTCGCTGCCAAGCCAGCAGCACATACCAGGCGCAGCCATCACTGGGAGCAGGGCCAGTAATTGGAAAGGGGAATTGCAAAGCACCAAAGCTTATCAACGGGCAGAGAGGGAGAGTTCAGCAGCCACCTCAGGGGCCAGCCCAAGGTCTGGAGTGGGTTGGCAGCCTTTTGTTTGGTGGCACAGGGTGGCCATGCACGGCTGCTCCGCTCAGAGCAGGCACCGCTGTGGTTAAAGCAGGGTGAGGGCTCGCTGGCTGGTACAGCCTTCCCCTTCTGCCAGGGCTGCCAACGCTGCACAGGAGAGCAGAGTGGGAGCGGGAAACAGGCGTGGCACAGCACTCAGGGAGCTCATGCTCACCGAGTGTTTTCAGGGTAGCCTCAGGCACGGCTTCTTGGCCCCTGAAGTGCCACCAAGCACCATCTCTATGCACAGAAGTAGCAGCTATGTTCTTATACGTCTTTTACTCATTAACCAAAGCTTCTAAATATAGCCGTGACTAGCACTAGTAAGAGATGGTGGGTGCCCTCTGTGGTCAGGTCTTTGTTGCCTGCCTACCTGCAGCACTGGCACCTGATCCTTCACTTTGCCAGTGCCATATCAGATGCCCTCTGCTCTCAGCCCTGGGCCACATGGACAATTTACATTACAGGTTTCCTGGTACCACAAACACAGGAAAAGCATGCAGCCCCAGGAATGGAGCCAGCTCCCCCTGCGCTCCTGCCAGCCCTCCCTGCCTTGTGCAGTCCCGCCCTCCATCCCTGTGCTGACTCCCGACCAAAAAATATTGCTCCTGTCTGGGAGAAACCAGGCTCCTCGTTCAGCCAACATGGGTAATACTCCAGTGTTCAAAGCCTGATTCCTTCTGCAGGAATTGTATTCACTCATTGCCTAGGATGGGTCCATCAGGAGCTCTCCATTCTCCGTAGAAGAGGATTTAATCTTATCAGGGAGATAAAATGGAAACTGTTGCCTTTGCTAGCAAACTTTCAGGACACGTCAGGAATATCTGATGTACTTGTATCACTGTCTTCCATAAGAACTGAAAAACACCATCAAAGGAGAAAAATTAAATGACCATTTGCACTTTGTCTGGCAAAAAAAGGTTTTGGATGCTTAAAGGTTTGTTGCTATATTCTAGGTAAAGGGATATGATTATGATATCTCGCGTGTTGAAATGTGATGGCACTTGTCAGCTTAATATTATTTTTTTGTCCATTCCTGAAAAAATAAGCTTTCCAATGCAGTAAAAATTCAAGGTAGTCTCCAAAACTCCTCCTCAGAGCAGCCTATCATGAGACTTTGTAATCTCTCTATGTGAATTCCTCAGCTCATCTGTCTCAACACAATTTCCTTGGAGTAAATGGAAGACCACACTTCTCTATGGCTGGAATCTGAGGCAGGACAGCATTTTATATAGAGAAAAAAAAGAGCTTGTAAGTGGCACAATAGCCTTATCAGAAGTAATCTGTGTTTTAGTGAATGGCCTCTCATCCATCCTCCCTTACCAACAGAAACTTTTTCTCCATAGCTGGAAATCTAACTATCCATTTCTTCTCTTGGGAAAACAGTATGAGGAAAAAAAAGTGTCAGTGAGCAAATATTTGGTGGCAAAGAAATCATGTTCTTTTGAGACAAAACTCTCTTTACTTACAGCTGAACAGACAGAGATTAAGCTTTAAGGAATCCGGGCTCTTTGCCAATTCAGCCCCATCTGCTTGTTATAGCCCCAAATGCTTTGTTATTTGGTTCGGTGAGGGAGCAAAGAGCAGGAGAGAGGGCAGTGGGCCATGGCCACGGCTTCCCACAGGTGCTTCCCCACCCACAGGAGCTGCTCTTGCCTGGGACCTCCAACACTTCTGCTCCATGCTGACAGAATGACAGAGAGAGGGCCAGGGTTGGTTTGTCAGGAGAAGTGGGCACCATTCAGAGAAAAAAACATCTGGATAGGACGCAAATGAATGAAGATGAATATGTGAGGCTTAAGAAAAACAAAGGTGGGGGTGTGAGGAATGAAGAAAGTAAAAAAGAGAGATTTTCAGTGTCCTTGTGAGATCAAGGTACATTGTGCCACAAATAGGGCCTGAGGCACTTCTGGGGGCTCTGTGCAACTGCGAGTTGGTAGTGCCTGGAGCTATAAGTGTCACCAGTAGGCTCTAAAAAATTATAAGAAGAGTAAGTCCAGGAACCATGTACCTTTGCCACTGCAGAGATCTCAGTAATCCCATGAAGTTCAACACGAAGACATTAGAAGTTCTGTGTGTGGGACAGAATAACCCCACACTGTGAAGTAACAGCTCTGCTGAAAAGGACCAGGGGCTATGGTGGGTCACCAAAGGAATATGAGACTACAGTGTGATCTTATTGTGAGTAACTAACTGCAGATTGCATGACCAGCAGTGCTTGAGGGAGGGTGGCCAGTTTGAACTGGACATCTGCATGGCACTGGTAAGTCTGCAGGTGGAGTACAACATCCATTTTTGGGACCCCTGCCTCAAGAGGGATGTGGAAAACTGGACAGGTCCAGCTAAGGGCTGCCACCATGGTGCAGTGTCTGGAGTGCAGATGCAGTGTGAGAGAGATGGAGGGAGCGGGACTGTTTTTCCCAGTGAAGAGCCCAAAGGATGATAGAACAGCAGCCTGTGTCTGCCTGAAGAGCAGGTACAAAGATGACAGACCCAAACCCTTCTTGGTGTGCCAGAGGACATAACAAGGGGCAACAGGCAGGCCAAGAGGTTCAGGTTTGCCATTAGGAAAGCCTTCTCTACCAGGTGCTCCAGAGAAGTGGTCACAGTTCTTGCCTTGGAGGGTTTTCACAGCTTGACTGGATAAAGGCACAGCTGATCTAACAGTGGTAGCACTACATTGGTGGTAGACCTGCTTCAAGAGGGACAATCTCCAGTAGTCCCATGCAACCAGCATTTCTGTGACTCTAGGGTCTCATTTTTGACGTAAAAATAATCAATGTAGTACTGCCTACTACATCAGCATAGAGGGAATTTCAGAGAAGCTGCAAATAACCAATACAACACTATGTAGACAACTTGCTGCAATCCAAACACATCACCCAGCTCAGAGCAATAAATGCACAGGTCACATATTCAGCTGCATGTGTTTTCCATTCAGCCAGGTCATACAAATACAATTGTGACCTTCATTAAGCTTTTCCCACCACACCCAAAGTGCTGAGGTACTACCAGACTCAGCTGTTGATTTTCTGGAATTGCTTCCAGATTCACAGTTTTTGACAGGTCAAGTCACCACAGATTGCTCTTTTTCTTTTTTTTTCTTGTCTTGCAAAACTCCTGAAGCACTCAGTGTGCTTCAAACACAAACACAGTACTAAGAGGTCCTGCAGTCCATGTGAATCCATAGATTGCTCTGTCAGATGCATTACCAGCCTGCCAGCCTGCCACTCTGCACTTACTCATTTACATGAAGGAGGAACAGCACAGAAACTGATGCTTGCTGAAACTGAGTTGTCAAAATATCCGTGTCAGTGCACCCAGTTTGAGTATCTGTGAACACAGCTGCAGCACTGTGTAACATCAGAATGGTAATTACCCTTTCCACACTGAAATTTTCTATTACTTTAATTTAGGACTTTAACTGTTCTGCATGTTGCAAAGTCATGCTACTTAGGAGACCATCTAAACTGAAAAAAAAGAAAAAGGTAACTTTCAAAAATCTTGATTGATAGATTTTGGATCGTGTTGCATGCCCACGTTCTCAGTGGCACTGCACCATACTCCTGCTCATCCAAAGCCAAGAATGGCAAACAAATACTTTTTCCTGAGCAGTGCCACGTAACCTCTTCATACCTACTCACCATGTAGGAGTGTTTATAGATAATTTTCATTGTAAGTGTACCGAGATTTGCATTGTTAGCGAACTCACATGTCAGGTGACATTCTTCTCGCCACAGCCTCTATTTTTTCCTTCCTGCCTATTTACACATAGCATGGCAAGTAAACCTTCTAGGGAATGTACTGTTCTTTCCAGACAGAAAAGGTTACTGAGAGAACCATCATCTTTTCAGCAGAACTTCCCAAGCATTTCAGTCTCTTTCCTACATAAATAAAAATGCATGTTTTTTTTCACATCTGGTCAACTTTCCTCTCACCAATCATAAATTAGAGGCAGTTTTGCAATTGGCTGTAGTCTACATAATCTTATTACCTTTGGGCAGGTATGAAAGACATAAATCAGAATGAAATTCAAAATTTCCAGCATTCCTCTAGTTTACAATGAATTAAAATACAGAATAACAGTGATGATAATTCTCCCACCTGATGCTTTGCAGCTACTTTTGACATTCTAATACCATTCACTGCTGATTTAATTAAGCTTTAGACTAACCTCCACCCTGTTAATGAGTGGGACATATTTACAAAAAATATTAAAAGCATGTGATGCTTTAATAATTACCTCAGGAGAAATTTTACATAAAAATCAATAGGAGGACCTCCTGCTTCTGGTGCACTCCTTCTCCTGAATCATCTAAGCACTCCTAAGATGTCACTTTGGAAAGGGCAACGGGCATCTAAGAAAGAAGTTTATTTGCAAATGAGGGCAAATAACCTTATTAAACCAGCTTGTGAGGGGGAGCTGGCAAACCCACCTCTTGCAGTCTCTCCAGTAGAAAAAAGTACCTCTTGGTTTCTTTAATCATTCAAATTTGGGTACTTAGAGACCCCACCCTCTAGAATATAAAAGGGAATTAATTATGGGGAGAGTTGCAGTAGGTTTGCTTGCTTTTCTTCCTCATTTGGGAAAACAAAAAGCTTCATGCAAAAGATCTTAATATTTTTCTCAGCATAGCGCAGGTTTGTATTTACTGATTCTATAAATCTGGTTCTGTTTACAGACGCCATTGCTAAGAAGGCAAAGGCACTTGCATGAAATTACAACATTAAATGTATAATACTGTGTTCAGGTTTTAGTTTAGGTCTTTTTTTTTTTTCTTATTCTAGAGGAAAAAAAGTTATCCCATTTTGTGATGCCTTTCTGTCTTCCACATGCTTGTTTAATCCCTTGCCTCTTTTTTACCCCACTCTGCAGCAGTTTAACGATCCTTAGTTTACCCATGGGACTGTTACATGGGACAGCATCAGAAGGTTTCCTTGTACTGCCTGCCTGCAAGCCACCTTTTATACCATCTTTTTGACTGTCAGGTCATCTTCCTAGGTGGTCACACCAGCCTTTCCCCACATCGTGCTGAGATGTGGTTTTTCATTGCATCTTCGGCGCCTCTTTTAGGAGCTGAGAGTTCTCCAGGGCTCCCTTTCCCATTAAAATTCCTTTCCACAAGACTGCATTTACCAATTCTTCGAGCGAGTTGAAGTCCTCTGGTTTAAGTTCATTAGTCCACTGCTTTTGCTCCCTCCTCTCCTGAAACTTGAGTGCTCTGCTGATTTGTGATCTTTTCTACTCAGATTGCCTTCCTCCAGCAGCAGCTTCTCAACCCCTTTTCCCACATTAACGAGAAGCAAACGCCAAGCCACCAGGTACAGCTGCATAAGCCTCATGTCACTGGAACAAAAAGCTACTCTTTATCCACAGAACTCCAGGGATGGGCTACATGGTGTGATTGCCTCCCAAACAGATAACTAGGACAGAGTTCCTGGTTCTGTGGGGTATATCCTGCAGGAGGTACAAGCATCACTTCTCCATGTCTCCTGCTGCACGCAGGGACCTGGTTCAAGGTATCGGCTCACCGAGGCTAAAGCAGGATGTTTGTGGCTCTGCAATCAGCCTCCTAGTCTCCATGCAGGCAATTCCCCTAGGAGCCAGCAATCAGCTCAAATGCTTTGGGTCTGTGCTATCCCCCACTCCCTTTATGCCCTAGGATGTAGCTGACTGGAAAGAGATGGGTCTGGAAGCTTCAAAGCTGTGTCAACATCCCTGTCTCTGAATCAATGCACTTCTTTCCTCAGTAAAAGGCAGTCATACATTCAGATGCAGATACTGATCTTGCACAGTTTTCATCTTGGATGCTGAATTTCTCTCTGAAGTCAAGGGAAGTGGCATCAGGCACCCAGCAACACTGAAAGTCTTAAGCAGGTTGCCTTAAGAAAGGGCAACAAAAAACTCAACAAAACCCACAGAAACCCAAAGCATATAAATCTGAAATGCAGAATTTAGAAAAACAGGGGAAAATAATTTTTGTCTGCATTTCTCTCAGAAACAGGCCCTAAAATTCTGTTAGCCTGAAGATCAAGAAATCTATCTTTTACTTCTACCCACACCATCTTACACACTATTTTAAGCATAATATTATTCACCACAATTTTTTACTTCTAATTGTAAAGTCCTTTCAGATTTTTACTGCTAAGTGCAAAGCTCAAAAGAGCTAAGTAAAACTCTTACCAGTGGCAAATTGCCCCCAGTTTAGAGGGCTTGGAGCACTGAACTACCATTACCATTTAACGCACAACCTGCTTTTTGTGCCTCTCTGTCTTGCTTTTGCTTTTCTCCATTTATTACCTTCTTTCCTTTCTTCACTTTCTATTTCAGGCTGTCAAGGAGAAAGACGAGTCGGACTCCCACAATGAAATGCTTCACCTGCAGAGCCTGCTGAGAGTGAAATTGATAAAGGACAGCACCAGCCCAGGCAATTTCACTCACAGCGGGCACTTGCAGGTGAAGCCCTGCCATAAAATGGAGCAAGGTTACTTGCCCGCTGCCTCCCAGCACAAGTCACCAGCTATAGTTGCTTCTTTCATGAGCTTTTCACTGATCTCCTGCCAGGCACCACTTGCTCTGACCCGGGTGCAAGAGGCAGGAACTGGCTATGCAGACCAGCATTAGCTAGCAGGGGCTGAGCCCAGGTAAGTGCTCCAAAGGTTGAACACTCAGCTGAAGCATGACCTGGGCACAGCACTGCTGGAGGCCTTCTTCAGGCCACCTTCCCACCCATGGCATCCCAAGGAAGGTGCCTGCGGTCCCACCTACCTCACTGGGTAGCACAACAGTCCCACAGAGCTGTCACCACTGCAACCACCTGACAAAGACAGCTTATACATGTTCCTGTAACATCTGTATAGGTTGCCAGCCTGATGCTTGATGTAATTTAGAACGACCTCCATATCATTTTAGCTGGTGGCTCCCATGGATCTGTTTTGGCACAGGTTGGACCCCAAAGAGTAGGACTCTATCACTCCAGCATCGCTTTGCCCCAGTCCTGCTTTCTCCACTATTTGAAAAACTTGCATATTAGAGGAAACTTTTTCCCCAGATCAGGATTTTTTTTTTAAATTTTGATAGGAATATTCCTCAGAGCCTGAGTGACACCAGGGCTGAGGTTTTTCCCTAAGATGGGTTAGTGTAAGGAGTAGTCATAAGGGAAATGTGGTGATGCAAGGTAGGGAAATTTAGCTCTGTCATCCATCCCTTTTTTCAGCGTTAGAAGTAGAGGATGAAATTAAAAGCTCCAGATTTGAAATAAATAAAAAGTACACTTTTTTTTTTTTTACATAATTCACCAGATATTTATTAAAGTAATTACAGTATTTCATACCTAAGATCAAAATATTTTGAAATCCAAAAAGGCTTAAGACTTTAAGGGTAACAGTCATAGTTGTGGTTAGATCACATGGATAAAGCAGGCTTAAAAGTTATGACAAATAACCTTTCTCATACTTCAGGGCATAAAATTCCAGGAATTGAAGGGACTATTGAGAAACTCCCTTTCTAAACAGTCCTTCTTATGGAGTGCTCTATAGCCCTTGTTAGACACATAAATACCAGGCAGTGACAGACGTGGTAAAGCAATTCCTGCAGCATTGCTGGGGGAAAATATTATGACAAACACTATTTCTGCGAGTCAAAAAATATACTCAGCATATCGTTTACAAAAATTCAAGGACTGAAATTAAGACTTAAGGAGCACAGCGCAAACTCTATGTACATGAATATCAAATCCTAATTTGGCACATAATTCTCAACTGATATTATTGGGAAAATAGGCCTCAGAAGAATTTAACTGCCTTGATACTTTCATGTCTAGATTTCCAGCAGACGCATCCCAAATCAGCTCTGCAGCCTTTACTGTGTTGTTCCAGAAGGCTTCCCTCAATCTGAATTTTATAAATGTGTTCTGCTTTACAAATGCGCCAAATTCACCACTAGGAACTGGCCTTAGGTAAAGACCTTTATGAATGAAGGTGGCTGATTGCATGTGTTAATATATCATGCCATAGAAGGATACAGGTCTAGGGCAGAATAATTGAGAAATGTGACCACAGATTACCTGCTAATCACAAAATGGTATCTGTGTGTGTGTGTGTGTGTGTGTTCCCATTTATGGGCTAGAAGCAGATGATCACACTTTTTTTAAAAAAATCATTTCTTCCCCAAAAAATCTAGTTTAACTCTTGTCAAAGATTCTGATTAGTCTCTTTCTGAAGGAACAAAAGCCCACAACAGAATCTTCTTTTCCCAGTTGGTAGAAAACAGTGACCACCAGGAGTGATATTTAAGCTTGAAAACTTCAACAAGCTTGGATATTTAAGCTTACAATGGAACTATTAATTACTGACCATGCCCACTGCTGAACAGGTAACCAGCTCAAGTGATTTGGGGCTCATAGAGCTATAAAAAGAAAGCATTCCCCTTTGTTTGATGCACAAATATATTCCCATGTAAAGGTTTGTTTCTTTGCAATCCTTGTAATTGGTAGTGATGTTAACAGCAATTATATTCTTACACTCTGAGGGCTGAACACTCTAATTGGTGCAGCCTGAACCAGACCCGCTCCAAACGTGGGAGACATGGGCCAGGCAGGCAGCAATCTTCCCACACTTCCTTTTGTGCAGGTTTAAAACCCACCAGGGACCTCACAGAGACCTTACCTATAGCAACTGCTGAAAGAGACTCATAAAGGCAGCTGCTCCCAAGGCCCCTGGTGCTCAGCGGGTGCCACGTGTCCCTTCTGCCTCCTGGAGGAGTCTGGTTAGTGTTTGCTGCCAGGCACAGCCACGTCCCTCTCAGCACACTCATTTCTCCAAAGGCTCTGCCCCACTGGTCAGACAACAGAGTCAGCTGAGCTTAATTTAGCCTTAAATATATGGTAATAGGCTCAGTATTTCCCTCTTAGATGTAATTCCTTAGCTGCTTTTACCTGACAGAGCTCTTCTTTGCCTATTTTATTCAGTAAGTCCTCTCTCTTTTTAATTTGGTGAGTCAACTGTTGGACTATTGTGTATTTCCAGTGCCCTAGGAAACAGAGGTGGGAGGAGAAGGACATAGGCCTTGATATCAGACCAAAAGCCGGAAAAAAGTTGTGTTAAAGATTAATTTGAAGTTGGTCATAAAGTCAGAGGAAGTGCTGAATCTAATGCCTGAGCAAAGATTTAAAAAAAAAAAAGGGCACAGAACCAGACTTGCAAGTCATAAAAGTCAAACAAAGTCAACAATGGTACAACCAGAGGAGTTTCTACACACCCTGTGACTACTCTGAACACTGCACTGTTTACTTAGGTAGTGAACTGGCTGCTGCACTAGAGGATATGCTTTTACTGAAACCCTGTAGCTCTATTGTAACCTGAAGGAGCAGCACACCTCACGTGCCACCGAGCCTCTCAGAGTGTTCACACGCTGCAGTCCTGAGCTGCAGGAGGCCAACACCTACCCACTGAAGGACCCTGCCTTTGGAAAGGGGCGAACCAGCAGGACCTCTGCCCTGGTACCTCACAGATGATGCTGCCATCCACCTGCACGGACTGCTCATACAATGCCTCCACTCTCACAGGCAGCATGGTCAATGACAAGTCGCTATTGCCATGGATGTTTTGGATCCACAAAGGACTGGGGCACTCGATGTGCTCAACTTCCAGTTCAGACACAGAGCCATAGCCCTCCTGTAGCTGTGCTCTGCTGTCATCCCACTGAGGAGGAATCAGACCGCTCTGTTTCAAGGCTCGAAGCTCCCTAAACGTTGTTCAATTGCAGAAGTACCTTATGCTTAGCAGGATGGTATTGTTCAGATCTCCTCAGGCCAAAGTAGAATCAATCTTTACAAGCCATAATCCTTCACCTGTTTCATCTGTGAGAAGTTCTTAGACACACTTGATACACCCACTGCGGGGGGGAGCAGAAATTATTGCCAGCAGTGATTGTTAGCACTGCCATCTGGGACTTCAATTGAGCATCCACCTCCAGCTGATGAAGTCTTCACCCTTACTTCTCATTTTATAGAAAAACGGCCAATCTACCATTGTAGGGGCTACTTAACAGCAGGGGATTTTCCCCCAAATATGAATGACCAATATGAAATTTGCCATTATTGCCAGTTGTCTCGAGAGAGAAAAAGGGCAAACTTAGTGACAAAACTCTGAATTTCAGTTGCTAGGGCTGGTTCAGGTTCCAGGTTGCAAACCAATAGTTTATATTAAAATTTAAAGAAAAAAATTGAAATTACAATTAGCAGCAAAGGGGATGCTAGTTGTATCCAGTCAGCACCCTAAACATTATGCAGCGGAGTATTATTTTGCTCTTCTGGTACTAAAATTGTAACTGTGCCTGTAAAACCTGTAGTGGGGGAAACAACAGTGTGCTTGGACCTGCCAGGATTATTTATCTGTGCCAAGCAAGTCAAACAGCCTTGCAGCTTGGCTGCTAAGGTGCTACAGTGAGAAAAGTGGGTTACAGTTCCTTCAGGCAGAGGAGGGAATGTGCTAGGAGAAGACATTAGCCACTGAGCTGTAGGATACAGGGGACTTTCAAGACTTAGTTTCTGAAATTAAGAACTAAACTGTAGGAGCTGTGAATCCTCAAATGAAGGTGGGATGGACCCCTTGGAGACCAGACATGAGCAGCAAAAGGTGGAACCACCAGAAGAATAGCAAGTTTGTCCCAACAGTTTCTGATAAAAAGGAGGGTAACACTTTTCAAGGAGTGACACTTACTTTCCCAGAAGTTTCTGGCCACTCTATATTCTTATCTTCATATTTTGTTATCACAAGAATTTATCAGAGAAAAAAACCCAGGCTGTTCTTTTGCTTTGGCTTCTGTAGGTTCATTAGTGTCTGAAACAATATTTTTTTTCTGTGATATATTTCACAGTCTCTCATAACCTTGGAATTTCTGATGATAAAATCCTGTGATACTTGTTCTTCTGGCACTAAAACCATACCCCCTGCACTGTAACCCATGGCTATAAAACTCACGGCAGGGGAATTTAAGAAGGGAAATTATCAAGCAAATTACGACTGAATTTCTCATCAAATTAGAGAAGATGGGTTTTGTCAAGCCTCAAGTTGGATCTCAAGGACCATGGCCATTCCTGGGATTATAACCCATGGTTATAGTTGCTCCAAAATAACACAGCCTTCAGCCTATTTTTCCACATCACCTTTGTGAAGCAGAGAGGAGGGAGCATCGTAGCATATGGCACCACATCCACTGAACTGCTATTTGGACCGAGTGGCAAAGCATCCCTTAAAACAGCTGTGAGTCAGCAGGTTTTGCAGTCACAAAGACAGAGTAGAAGGAGAGATTTAAGCAGATCACAAAATACACCACATCTCCTACTCATTGTGCAGTTTTTAGAGTGTTCTCAAGGAAGAAGAGGATTAAATGGGCAAAGGCTTTTAAATATTCTCTCATGCGAAGGAATGGAATTAGGCCCACAAAAGTAATTTGCTTGGAATATTAACCTGGGAAACGGGAGATATGTTTAAACTCCCTTGTGGCAGAAAAGAAACTGAACTTGGGTCATTTACAACCTGATTATCCTAACCATGAGTAATTTTAAATAAAAAGAGGGAACTGGGATTTCTTCTCCAGCTGTGCTTGTCATAAGGCTTGATCTTATAATTGTGCTCTTAGGATATCTACAGGATGAGACAAGTAGGAATTGGAATGAGAAAGGTAAATGAACAACCTAAATTTTAAATATATGGAGAGTTCAAAAATATCTAATGTACATGCTATAAATTAACATGGATTTAACTCAAACTTGAAGAATGGCTTGTGTAATGTAGAAACTATACGAAAACTTATTAAAATCATCTTACCTAATGACTACATTATGAGGCCTAGGTGTTTAGATGCTCAGCCCTGTATCCGATCAGATGCTGTAAGAACTGACCCACCTGAAGCTTCACCCTGCCCTAGACAAGTTGGCCACTGCAGCCAGGTATCTCCCTTCCTGCCTTCCCAGGCACTGGAACATTGTGGTGCAGCACACACACCTTAGGCAACACCTCAGCTGCCAAAAGGCATTGGCCTTGTATAGGATTGTGTGAGCAACAAGTGTGTCCCCAAAACCCTGTAATAAATTGAAGAAAGGAAATAAAACGTGCTGTGAGAATTGAAGAAATTAGTGGAAATGCTGCAGCATTTATAAATATAGTTTTTCATGAGAGGGTGTTGCTTGGAGTTTCTGATGCTGCACAAACCCAAACTGATGGAAAATATTAGGAAGCAGGGAAAGGTGAAATGACAATCTGAGCAATGCCCTCTCCTATGTTATTAAAACAGACTTTTCACGTCTGCCTCTTCTACAGTTTTTGGGTTTTTTTCGTGGGGATTTTTTTTGACAGATCATGCCACATGATGGCAGCCACTGATGACGTGGAAGGCATGTGGATTCAGGTTGTTCTGAACAGTCAGGTGCAATTGGGGTCCACCACAGCCAACTTTTTCTGTCTGTCTTATTTTCTTCCCAGCTCCACTGAGCCAGCAGGTACATCTCACCTGGGAGTTCAGTTTGAAAACCACGAAGACTAAACCTTGAGAATTAAAAAATGACAGGGATGTTGTTTGCTCTGGGCACAGCATGGGCAATAACATGCCATGGCCACACACTGCCTGGGTTTGGAGGCCATCCTACCTCCTCGACTTCCCAGACTTCAGGGACAATTACATCCTGCCCAGCTGTGTCAGTCATTATTTCCCCCCAAGAGCTCATGGGAAGTGAAGTGAGCAATAGAGAACCGTTTACATTTTGGATGAAAGCTTCTATATTTTTGTAAAAAAGCCTCATTCCCTGTCCCCTTTTCAGACCACAACCATATTCTGCTGCCTCTAAAGGAAGTTTGTGTTTTATTTCAGTGCTGTGAAATTAGCTTTATACTCAAACAGCCCCTTCCACACTTAGGAACTCTTGAATTGAAAACTATAGGGAACTCAAGGGTGTTGGCAAGAGCAGGCGGGGGCGGCGGAGCCCTCCTCCAGGTGAAATCCTTGAGAATTGGAAAAAAAATAACAAAACAAACAAACAACAGAACGAAAAAAAACAAACCAAAACAAAAAACAGCCAGAGAAAAATTTATTTTAGAAAGAGCAAGGCCCACTGGACAGGCATAAGGGCAGCACAGCTTGACTGGGATCGGTGGGCCCGGGCGTCTCTAGCACTGCCGGGGGAGGGAGGGGATCCCAAATGGGTGCTGAGCGCTCCTACTGCCCATGGACATTCACTGAGTCACGGAACGGGTCAGGCTGGAAGGCACCGCAGTGGATCCATCTGCTCCAAGCTCCCTGCTCCAGCAGGGCCACCCCAGGGCACACGGCACGGGATGGTGCCCAGAGGGTTCCCGAGTATCCCCAGTGAGGGAGACTCCGCAGCCTCTCTGGGCAGCCTGTCCCGGTGCTCGGTCACTGCACACGAAAGAAGTTCTCCCTCCTGTTCCGGTGGAATTTGCTCTCCATCGCTTCCAGCCCATTGCTCCCCGTGCTGTCCCTCGGCCCCTTGTGCCGAGCCGAGCCCGGCTCCGCTCCCGGGCCCTCCCCTCAGGCCCCACAGCCACGGGCGAGGCCCCTCTCGGCCCGGCCGGGCCCGGCTCCTTTCGCCGCTCCGCACCAGGGAGATGCTCCGACCCCTGAGCCACCTTTGCTGCCGCTCCAGCGGCGCCGCGGACGGGCCCGGACCAGCTCGCTCCCTGCTCGGTTCCCGCGGCATTCCCAGCGGGATGGCGCCGCGCTGCCATGGCAACGGCGGACCCCGCCCCGGAAG